>OX578276.1:109930570-110530570 GCA_951217055.1 Gerris lacustris
GAAAAGTTGTGATTGATAAATACAAGAAAAGCGAACACAAAAAATATTCAAATCGGACTTAACTTCCGACCGCGCAAACTCAGTAAATAAACTGCCAATTATTAGTGGGGCACATAGCTTCCTCGCATCCTATCATGTACTTTATTGTTATGTTAACGCTAACATTATTGTTATTGTTACTTTATTGTGTTTGATTTTTTCCCCGGCCAAAAATTCCAATTATAAATTTGAAGTTCACGTTTAAGCGAGCGTTACACGTGAACGCTTGGACGAATAACGTTGTCCAACGAACTCGTCCTGGGCATTGGTAAAATGAACATGTCTACCAAATTTCATCAATATCGGTTGACATTTACTCAAGTTATCATCACACGTTTCAGGATTCGCGGACACAGAGACCGACAGACAGACACGAGACCAAAAATGTTCCCTGATGTCTGAAACGGATTTCTGTATTGGAATTTTTAAAATCGAAGACATAAAATGTTTTCGTTCTCAAAAGTGAACACAATGCTTCCGTTGCCTTTGGTAAGCTCAAAAGCAAAATCGAGAAAAATTTAATTTTGAGTGAATATGAAGGGTGAAAAGGTTCAGTGGTTAATTAAACTGTCGCTAGCCACGTTACATAAGCTGAAGTCACCTTCCACTCCCTCGTTACCCCCCCCCCCCCCCCCCCTCCCCCACCCCTACTATTCTCTCCCTATTATCTCCTCTACACACATCGGAAAGGCAGCTTTCCAAACCTTTAAACCTATTGAATCTGAAAAAAAGAGCTTGAGCAATGAGATGAATTACAGCAGATTTTTGCAGTGAATGTAGAAATCTGATGACCGTGACCAATACAAGCCTAGCTGCTCTAAGAAGAAGAAATTCTCGTGGCAGATGAGGGTGAAGTTACAAGCTGCAGCTATAGCTTTTCGTTGCGACAGCTACCGGGTATCTGACAGTGCAGATGCTGCTGTATCATCGTGTGTGCTTTAAGACATTGGTGTAATAACTAAACAGAAGCTTCTCAAATCATTGACTGATACAGAATGAGAAGGAAAAAGAGCCACACTAGAAAAAATGTACAGCAAAATCGATTGGATTCATATGAACTACATGGCATATATTTTGACGAAAAAATGGACGATAAGTTAGTTATAGAAAGGAATGACTCGAACAATTAAAGAGGAACACTATTCCATCATAAAAGAGCCAGGCTCAGTTGATTTAGGCCATGTGTCTCAGAACTAAACCCCGGATCTGCTGATGACATTGCAGCTTCTATAGTATCATGCCTTACTGAACAAAGGGTTTCACTAGAACACTTAGCTGGTCACTGGATGGCTACTTTTGGTACAATTACTAATACTAAATGGAAAGGTGATGCTATTAGACAGCTTGAAGTGCACCTCGGACGACCACTGCAGTGGGCTGTTCGTTCACTCTATTTTATATAATTACCTTTCCGCCTTCTTTTTCAACATTTGGATAGTGAAACATCTGGCCCAAGATCATTTAGTGGACCAGTTGGGCAGAATCTCAATGGTGTGAAAAGCTTTCAGTGATAAATTTTCAATTAATTGATGTGAAATTCTAGAAGTGGAAATACAACTGTTGAGCTAGGACCAAAGATATCTGTTTGACATAAGTCAAGCAATTAGAATGTCAACTTTCTAAAGCGTTAGCCGGCCCAATTTCACATGGCAGATAGCTCACTTGTGCAAACAGAGTTGATCTCTAGGCCACTGCCCCTTCAGACGTCTTGGAGGGACATGCTGGTAATATAGGAGTTGTACAAGAGGATTTTGATGATGAGATAAGAATTCATGGAATTTTCTATATTGGGATATGGATAGATTTCGGACAAATATAACATTGAGGTTGTCATGGGTAGTAAGGTTGGAAATATAGTAAGGAGCATTGGTTATTTTTCTAAGGATCTTTGACTCAAGGATTTGAAGACGACGGGAATTGGAGGGCTTGGTGCTGCCCCACACTTCCAAACCGTATTTCCAAGATGGCTTTAGAACTACGCTGTAGATGCGAAGCTTGTTATTTAGAGAAATCTTAGACCTACGATTCAAAAGACCGAGCAGTAACTTGAATCGTCGTTTGAAGTCAGTACGTTTTGTTTTGGTAAATATAGTCGCAATCGATTAAAGCTATATTAATCGTTAATGAATATTGAACTCAATTAAAATATTTATGATTATACAAGTCCAGTGCAATTCCCAACCCCTTTGGAAAGCCCAAATTCGGTGCAACCCCAGCATAGTGAGGCAAGTTGGGAGCTTCTTCATAAAAGCAATGTCTAATGGTCTCTAATACCAATAGACAATATAACTGAGTAGACCTTAGTGACCTACTATAACTGAGGAGTCGACCTGCTAATACCGTGTCACCCACAAATCTATATTTTTCTTTCTCCTAATAATTGCTCCCGAGCTTACCGAGAAGATTGTGTAAGCTACGGGATCGCTGAAGAAATACTTTTTTTGTCTCCATTTTAAAAATAATCTTGAACAGAAATTCGTTTCAGACATTTAGAATAACTTTTGGTCTCGTGTCTGTCTGTCGATCTGACCAAAATGTCTTAAAAATTGCATGTCCAATTTTAATGATATTCGGATGGTGGGTCATGATTAATAAAATAACCTTATGCACCCATTAGTTTCTCTTCTTCATGGGAACAAAGTTCTTTTAATATACACTTATATTTTTAAAAGTACTCATCTGACTTTTTTTTTTAATATTTAATTAAATATTGGGGAAAAAAATCTTAACGGGAAGTAAAAATATAATATGTAATATAAAAGGCATTTTTTGAAATATATAATATGTATATACATATTTTTTTTACATAATATACAACTTACTAATCATTTTTAATTTAAGACCAAACTCAATAAAAATAAATCTTTAGGTGGCCTGATAACTACTGACTTTCATTACACCCGACTAGCAGCAGCAGCTATACGATTACCAAATTGGCACTGATGATATTACAAGGTTAACTCTTAGGACTTAGAGAGACTTTGTATTTATTTAATATCATAATAGAAGCTATGTTATGGAAGTAAAGATTAAATAAAATTAATATATGCAGTATTTAACAAAATTTCAATAATCTTACTCGTATAGCTAAGTCTTGTATTATAAGTATTCAGGCGTCTTGAGAACTTATTTAAATTTTAAATGTTCCTCCTTACTACTAAGCCTTCGAAGCTAAGTCACCCTAAAGCTTTCTAACTCTGTCTCCATTAATGGGCAAATATCCAAACATTTGAAAATGTATTTCTTCAAAAATTGGAGGAAAGATTCAGAGAAATAAAATACAACTATGTTAGTGATCGCTACGTTCTTACCTAGTTTTATATTCATAAAAAAATATGAATAATTTTATAATACTTATAGTCCAGGTGATAGCGTGCAAAAAAGTGTCTGACTAACATCAAGCTAGAATTTTGTGTATAAGTAAATGTTTTGGTGCCTTTTAATAATATACGGTCGACTAAGTTCGTCTGAGGGACATAGCTTGGCAATAGGCTTTTGAAAAAATTAATCCTGTGAAGAGCGGCCATGTCCCGCCCTTTTTGGAGGACAATGTGATTATCATGATCATGAGTACGAACTTAGTAGTAGACCAAAAATCAAGTTGATGGTAGTTTGTCACTTAATAGGTTAGTTAGTCAAATATTACTCCAAATCAAAGTGTTCCCCTATCACATTGTCCTCCAAAAAGGGCGGGACATGGCCGCTCTTCACCCGATTAATTTTTTCAAAAGCCTATTGCCAAGCTATGTCCCTCAAACGAACTTAGCCGACCATATATTCTTAAAAGGCACCAAAACATTTTCTTATACACCAAATTCTAGCTTGATGTTAGTCAGACACTTTTTTTACGCTATCTCCAGGACTATTACTTCAAGAATCCACGGACGTTTTATATTTTATACTTTAAGAGTAACAGATTTACATCCATTTCAAATAATCAGTTAACCACCAGTTTACTAAGATACACGATTTCAATGTGTATGTTTATTTGAAAGAAATTTCAATTTAAATATTATTTGCCGGTTAGAAGGAACAGTGTGACCAACCAAAGAATAATAAGGGAATATTTTATTTGATCAATTGGTCTTAAAAAAAAGGTTGTTTCCCTTACCGTTAAAGCTATTGAGTTGGTCACAGCTGCAGTGGAATTAACTTTTTTCTAATAAAAACATTTCCCAGTAAAAGCGGTGTGGGCACGTACTAGTTTAAACTGTAGATTAAAACAATAAATAAATATATTATGAAATACATATTAAAAATATTATGATTTATATAGTTATATTTACACAATATTTATTTTATTAAAAAAAAAAGGTTTAATTATAAAAGTTCTATGAATTACATTTTGTTTACCTTTTTTTCCACTAATTATTACAGTTGATTGTAGTTATTTTAGACCTTTCAATGGCTATTAAACTGGCGAATCCATTTTTTATTAAAGTGTTAGTGTCTGTATTAACTTTCTATATCGCATAATATTATGTTAAAATGGTAGTTCTCAAGATTTGTATATCTTGAAGACTCTCACTAGTCATAGTAGAGTCCACCAAAAAGGGCAGGACATGGCCGCTCTCCAGCGGATAAACAGTGAAACCAACGTAACCTAAAACTATTCGTCCGATATTGTTGAAATTGGGTTAGTCCCAAAACCAATCTTATTTTTCACAAAAAAATGGATAATGATAACCAAATTACTTTAGGTACAGAGTATATGGTACAATTATTGTAACTAGATAAATCTTCATTTAAAACAAGGCAGAAAATATTATAAAGGCTGACTTTTTCTAAGAAGTTAAAAATAATTACACTTAATTCTTGGATAAATTTAGAGATTTGTACTTTTTAGGAACAGAGTGCATGGTAGAACATTTTTTTGTACGATTAATTTTTTTGTTTTAGAACAATCATACATTTTTATAAAGAAAAGAATTTTTTGAAGAGAGACAATTTTTTGGAATTTACACGTGTAGGTGACCCAAACTGGGGACTGAAGGGAGGGGGTAAATCTGACATAATTTTTTTAACTAATTTATGACATAAATTACCCTAGGATATTAAATAAACAATTTTATAAAGAGTAACATTTTTTCGAAAAATCAAAAATAACCCCACTTTACTCTTGGTACTTTTTTTGAAAATTGTAATTTTTGGGTGCAGTTTACATAGTACGAAATGTTTAAAATGATTTTTCTTCATTTCAAAACAAGCAAAAATTATTATAAAGAGTGAATTTTTCTCGAAAAATTACATTTTTTGTCATTTACATCTACAGGCAACTCGAACTGGGGACACACTGAATGAATGTTCGGGTCAAATCTTGCAACTGAACTCTAAAGCAGTTATTCTCAACCAATTGAATTGAAATTTTGTATAGACCTTTAGTTTGGATGATAATGCATGGTTAGCTAAGTGACTTTATTCTAAATCCAATATGGTGGACAGCCCAAGATGGTGGATAGTTATTTTTTAAGCACGTCCATGACATAGGTATTAAATGAAAGGGGTTGCTGAGAAGAATACGAATAAAAGCTTGTTTTTAAAAATGTTTTATTTTTATTATTAAAAAATAACAGTTTCAGTCAAAAATATTTGTTTATCCACTCACAGCAGCAAAATTAAGCATTGTTTTACTGTTTTCAATCTGCAAAATGTTATCTTTCTTGATTCTTTTGTAATCTGTCAAAGAACACGCAGCTAAATAATCAAGTTTCAGCAAAATATCAAAGTGTCAGTAAAATTTCAAATAGTCAGCAAAATAACAAACAACCAGGAAAATTTTAAGAAAAGGTTACTAGATCGCAGGTTATGAACTCTCCTTCATTGTTCATATTTATAAAATATTTAAGCGTAATATGCAGCGAAATATTTATATTTTTTTAAAAAATACCTTTAAAAATTATAATAATAAAACAATTTTTACTATTTTAACTACGATTGATACGAAATATAAACATTATATCTTTGTTTAGATGCGTAGAAAGTGATTATTTACGTACTTGTATTCATTGCGCATGCGCGTCTCATAGTTCTGAATAATTCCTCTTCTTTACCGCACTAGTGCGGTAAAGAAGAGGAATTCTTCAGCTTTACGCACGATTAGTAAGTTTGTTTACATTTAACAAAACTAATTTGGTGTTCTTTTATTAAAGTAACTGTTTATATCGAGTTTTTAGTGAAAAACAATGAGTGAATCAAGTGACTTTGACGAAAATGTGGAGAATAATAATCCTCCAGAAATAATTAATTCGGCAAAAAATACAACTAGTGAATTAATGCCATCTTTATCAAGAGAGAGATACGAACTTACATAAAGCAAGTTTATTTGTTTCTGTATTTATTATTTAAATCTAACAATCGTAGATAAAGTACGGTACGCAACTCGTGCGAAAACGGCATTGCTCGTGTGGTTTTACTACCCTCGCTGTCGCTCGGGTGCAAACTCCACATTCGCATGCAAAATGCTACTTTCCGCACTCGACGCGTAATGTACTATTACAGTGATTATTTAAAAAAATCTCTAAAACCATCCTGACTCGGCTTCGCCTCGTCTGAAAAATAGTAAATTTCCTGCCTCGGCTTCGCCTATTTGTTTAGCCTATCCTCGCCTTCGGCTCGGAACTAAAACTTAAAAACAAGTTAGCAAAATTCCAGTTTGTGCCTTGTAACATAAATAACTATTTTGCCTAAAAAAAATTGCCAACCATACTATTATAATTTTTTTTTTTTTTTTTTAACATACTTTGATTAAAAAAGACTAGGAATTCTTGAATACCATATTTTGACCATATTTGAATCCCTTTTTTTAGATCTGAGGATTTAAAGGGTGGAAAATCTAATAAATCTAATTTTTATGACACGATTATGATAATAGGCAAGTGCACGGGACCGGCGTAGACAACGTCATGATCAATATCCCTGGTTCGCACCCCAGGGAAGTAAGACATTATTTACAACATGTTGACCACCTACGTGGTGTATTCCTTCGGGTTACCTGCTTTCCGGCCTAATTTGGGAACCCCGGTAAAGAAATAAATGGCAAGTGTATTGTGTATAAATGTGTCAACGGCGATTAAAACATTTTGCAAGTTACAAATCATTGTGATATGGTTGAAAGCAGCGATTGCTTCGGTTTTAAATCAAATTTGGGTCACTCAGGATAAGGGAAGGATATTAATTTCGGCTCGGGTAATAACCTAGAGAAACATTAATCAGAATTATAAGCAGAGTGAGTGAAAGATAAAGTTCTAGTTGAAGAGAGAGACCTGCTTGACTCACATCTCTATTGTATCTGGTGTCTCTGTTGCAGCAGACCGCCTCACTAATTCCATTTCATCAACTCAAGCTTCCGGAAAAACTATCCTCCTTTGTTTCTTAATGAAACTTTGCACGAGTGATAAACGGCTTGTAATTAAAACAATTGTATTGTCTTTTATTCATTGAGACCTGATTTTTCCGGACTTGCATCACTAAGTCTCTGCTGTAAATCTAGTTAGAAAAGGTTGATAAATTGAAATTTTCTTTTAAACAAAAGCGAGAACTAAGTAAGAGTAATAAAGAAGAGTTAATGTTTTCCAAATGACCTAGGCAAGCTCTCTAATTACTGATGAGATTAGTTTTTTTACTCTGTCTGTCTCTCCCTCTCTCTTCTTATTTTCATAACCTCATTCCATGTAATTTCACTGTTCATTTATTTGTTTTAGGTGTTTGAAAGAACTCTTTAAAAAAAATAAAAAAAAAAAAATAAATTCTAATATAAAATTCTAATATAAAATCTTAGACTTCTTATTATAATCTTCACACATGTATTGTTTTTTTTAATTAAAAGAATATAAGTAATTTATATGGATTAAAAAAATAAAAAATAAATAAATATCCGGAACTTTTACTCACTAAAAATAAACCTATAAATTAATGACAACAGATTTTTTATTATCCGAATTATAATTTTGTTTGTCTGTTAAAAGTTAAGCTTGGTATATTATGAGGTCAGTAATTGTGAGGTCTCTAAAAATGTGAACAAATACTTTCCTATATAAAAATCAAAAGTCGATAAAATGGTGGCAGATATGAAGTTGAAATGTGGAGAACTTATTTATCTTATAGAATGGTATAATTAGTGCGAATTTCTGCTCATTCGGTGAAATGTTCCAAAATTATTTAGCGTTCAATTTTTTAAGTTTTAAAAGTCGATGTAGTCAAAATAGGAGCAGTTATCAAAACAAAATTCAGTGAAAATATTTGTTTTATGAAAAGGTATAATGAGTGCATATTTCAGTGCTATTTGAAAAACATTTCGATTTTCTACGAATTCTCTCTTGCTTAAAAAACGGTGGGAGTTATGCGTGACGACAGGCAGACAGATATCCAGCTAAAAACCACTCAAATCGACTTGATAGCACCCAAAACGGATAATTCTTTTGAAATCTCGGATCCGGATTTTTCGAGTGAAAACAATACTTTTCCTTTAAAGGTAAGAAAAAGCAAAAACGTTAAGATAAGAATACGGGTACTGAGATTGAATTTTAGAACATTAAATATTTTAATTAATAAAGAAAAAATGTCAACGTAACCATGTATATTTTCACCCGTGCAACTTCTAGATCTTTTTTTAAAATCTCCATTTATTTCGTAAAGTTTTAAATATTGAAACCATGAATAACGATATAAGGAGAACACAAAGTGACTCAAGAAACAAGAATGGCATAAGCTTACTCAACTGAAACGGAGACTCATGCCACATAAAATCTAAATAGAAGAAAGAAAAAGTTCACAGAAAATTAGGACAGGGGATTCGCCGTAACATTGAGCTAGCAAAACTTTCCAGAATAATTGAGGCGCAGGAGCGACTAAGTTTGTATAAATGAGTTAAGAAATCTGGCTCGTTACGTTCGAACTATTTTATGGAAACATAATTTCGGCCAATTACCGTATTTTTGCGTAGTAATTAATTACCGGGCTTGTTCCCAAATAACAATTAACGTATGTTTATGGTAATTACCGTACCGTTAGCAACCATGCTAAGGTGCTGTATAGTTGTCCCAGCTATTTTTGGTTCGTTGTCAGTATAGCATGTGAGCAGATGGTTTGGATTGTGGACAGCGAGTCCAAGAGAAAGTCAACGCCGGCTAAGTGGGGACCTTTTCAACTTTGGAGACAACCATAACCTCATCATAAATATTTAAAGGAATAACACAAATTGTCTCGCCATGTAAATCCAAACTGGGTTATTTAACAAAGCAGCTTTCAGCCTTCATAGGGCCATCATTAGTGCCGATTGGGAAGAAAAGAGTTACATGAGAAAATAAGAAATTGATTTGTGAGAGACGAGCGATCTCCGACAGCGAAAGCAACGATTGCTTCGGTCTCCGAATGATTTGTGAGAGGCTCACCTCTCACAAATCAATTTCTTATTTTTTCATGTAACTCCTTTCTTCCCAATCGGCACTGATAGCCCTTATGAAGGCTGAAAGCTGCTTTGTTAAATAACCCAGTTTGGATTTACGTGAAGAGACAATTTGTGTTATTCCTTTAAGATGATGTCCATAGACGCTCCCATATCTTACATAATAGTACATTACGCGTCGAGTGCAGAAAGTAGCATTTTGCATGCGAGTGTGGAGTTTGCACCCGAGCGACAGCGAGGGTAGTAAAACCACACGAGCAATGCAATATGCCGTTTTCGCACGAGTTGCGTACCGTACTTTATCTACGATTGTTAGATTTAAATAATAAATACAGAAAAAAATAAACTTGCTGTATGTAAGTTCGTATCTCTCTCGTGATAAAGATGGCATTAACTCTTGAGTTGTTTTTTTTTGCCGAATTAATTATTTCTGGAGGATTATTATTCTCCACATTTTCGTCAAAGTCACTTGATTCACTCATTGTTTTTCACTAAAATCTCGATATATATCTTTACTTTAATAAAAAGAACAGCAAATTAGTTTTGTTAAATGTAAACAAACTCGCTAATCGTGCGTAAAGCTGAAGAATTCCTCTTCTTTACCTCGCTAGCGTGGTAAAGAAGAGGAATTCTTCAGAACTATGAGACGCGCATGCGCAATGAATACAAGTACGTAAATAATCACTTTCTACGCATCTAAACAGAGATACAATGTTTATATTTCGTATCAATCGTAGATAAAAATATTTAATTTATTTACAGGATAAATTATTTACAGCATGTAAAATTATGTACAGCAGTATGTACTTACATATACCTACATGTGTACATTTCTTTCAACACTTAGCAATACTGAACACAACATCTTTTAAATTTATAATATTCAGTGCCTTTTCTAAGTTGTCATTTTGCAGGGTCAGCGAGAATGATCGTAAGAAGTGATGATCTTAAGTGATTTGCGATATAATTTTTATTGTTAAGGGCTTGCATTCTCCATGGAAGATCGTCCGGATTGCCGAAGGTTCTGGTTTTCCGCGTGTCCTCATTAACGGGGTCCTGCTGTATATAAATATTTAATGTATAAGAAGATGGCAATGAAACAAGCAGAAGTGTTTTTGTGTTCAAAAAAATATTTACAAAGACCTGATTAATATGGTGAATTATTAATTATGGTGATAAATAAATAAATTCAATACAGGTATGCTTACAAGGAAAGGACTAGTATCCGTGCGATGGATACTTAAAAGAGGTGGTACTCGGAAGAGTTCATGTTGAGGTGGCTGCAGAGTGTATAAGGAATAACAAGTACATAGATAAGAGTCGTGTCAATATTGTCACACCCTCTCAAAATTTTAAGTAGAACTCTGCAAGGTACTTTATTGATTTTACAGTCTTCTTGACAAAGTTTTGCATTACTGTACCCCGTAGCATCTTAAGTAATAACCTACTTTCCCCTACACTTTTATTCACAACGAACTTACTTTTTATAAGTTATTCATATAAAGAATTAGAGCGGAATGAAAAATATGAATAATTAACTACATAAATTATGAAGCATACTGATTATATATTATATTCATGTTGGCCTAGCAATTAAATGAAATGCTTAAATAGTTTTGTTTCCAAAGCCTTCTAGGAATAGAATCAGGACTATATTATACATAATTCATTCCATTACTAAGAATATAATACTCTCCAAATCGTAGTTTGGAGTCTATTTATATATTAAAAAAAAAAAAATACAATCGAAACCGAGTAATGTAGTAATAAATAACAGCTTATAAACAGAAATATATAAAACTAATGAGAAAATAAACGCAGTCACCCAGTCAAAACCAATCTGACTGGGAAGTCAGATCAACTATTAGTGCAATAATTTAATTACCAGTTTATGAATTATCCACCATTTTGGATTCCCAGTTGAGATCAAGTTGCTATTCTTATTCTTTCTTGGTCCAGCGACAGCTCATTTTTCATATTTTTTTATATTTGTAGTAATAGCAGAAATATAGTTTTGGGGGGAGTGGGGTTGGGCACAAAATGGCATGAAAAATTAAACACTTTCCACAAGTCTTACATATTTTTGTAATCTACTCTTCAATAACTTTTATTTGATACCCCAATATAAAAAAAATCATAAAAAAATTAATTGACATGAACTATCCGTCATTTTGAATTTGAACAGCTGATACTTTTTTGAACTCTATATTTTTTCCTGTATGCGCGTCAAAACGATCATAAATACTGCAAAGTTTCATGTTTATATCTCTTTTGATTAAAACGTTATTTGAACTTTGAACCATATAGAGTGACAGACAGACAAACACAGGCACGAAACTATATTTTTTTTTTTTTGGTTTTACCAAAAAAGAAGGATGCAAAAGACTCAAGGGTGGTGGTTTACGGAAGAATAATAACTCAGTAACTTTTAGAACGTTCTATAGTAGTCTGAGTCAATTACTAATAACGGATATTTGCAAATTATATTATCAAAAAGGATGGTGTATATCAATGAGGATGGATGCACAAAACTGGGGCATCTTGATATTGTATAGTTTAATAAAATTACTTCAATTTTTCTAGACGATAGTTTATAAACCAATAAATTAAAAAGAAAAATACATTAATAATAACACATAATATGGCAGTTGATCGGGACTAAAACCCAAAAGGAAAAAAACACATATCCGATATGTGTTTTATATATATATATATATATATATATATATATATATATATATATATATATATATATATATATATATATATATATATATATATATATACTATATATGTGTATATATATATATATATATATATATATATATATATATATATATATATATATATATATATATATATATATATATATATATATATATATATATATATATATATATATATATATATATATATATTTGAAAAGAGGATTAGGTTGTAGAGATTGAGTTGAGAAGGGATATAATAATCATTAAGGTCTGGGAAATTTCTAGCTTAACTTGTCAAACCACACAACAGAAAACTGATAAGCAATTAGATTAACCCCAAATCAAGTTCTGATCAATTTTAAATCTATAGCTGCACTCAATATATAAGCCCCCTCATAATACATTATTATTTCAGATAAATAAAAATTATATTGTTTCACACTTAAAATAGATAAAAAATAGTTTATATCTGCTATTGATACGAAATATAAACATTTTATCTCTGTTTAGATGCTTAGAAAGTGATTCTTTTCGTAGTTGTATTCATTGCGCTTGCGGGTTCATAATTTTTCTTTATTTCCGCCCTAGTGAGGAAGTAAAGAAGAATTCTTCACCTTATTTTATTTTATCGTGTTTGTTTACATTTAACAAAACAAATTTGGTGTTTGTTTAATTAAAGTTACTGTTTATATAGAGTTTTTAGTGAAAAACAATGAGAGGTTTAAGTGATTTTGACGAAAATGAGGAGAAACAATATTCCTTCCGAAATAATTAATCCGACACAAAATACAACTAATGAATTAATGTCAACTTTATCAAAAGATAAATACGAACTTACATACAGGAAGTTTATAAAATATTTGTTTTGTATATTTATTATTAATATCCAAACAATCGTAGATAAAGTACGGTTCGCGCAACTCGTGCGAAAACTGCATTTTGCTTTGCTCGTGTGGTTGTACTACCCTCGAATGCAAAATACTACTTTCTGCACTAGACGCGTGTTATGTACTATTACAAATTTATGATCTTGTCATCATTTATTTAATCGAGTAGTGTCCTGGCAAGGCAAACACATTTATTCTAATAAAAATAAATAATTGTTTTGATTTGTTGGTCTTCAAATAGATATAATAAATTATCAAAATATATATCTAAATTAATTTACTTAATTTTACTTTTTTTCTAAATATACAAGTAAGACCGTTGCCACGGACCTAAGGGCTCGTAATATATAAATGGAAATATCTATTTAGTAAATCTAATGTGAGATATTATTAAATCTTACGCCATTCTGTTTAAAAGTTTAGTTATTGTTATCACCAACTAAGGTATGAGAACGTTTATAACAGTAAAATTATGGATTATTTATTTATTACAAGCTCCATGCTGGGCTCATGCTAACTATATAGTGGCTATGTTTCCAGTAATCATGTAAACCAAGTGATTAAATGAAATACCTAAATGGTTGATTTTCTAAAGCCTCTACAGGAAAGATTCAGGACTATTATAGTCCTGATATATATATATATATATATATATATATATATATATATATATATATATATATATATATATATATATATATATATATATATATATATATATAATATATATATATATATATATATATATATATATATATATATATATATATATATTATATATATAATATAATATTAGATATTATTAATTTCATTATTACAAATAAAATTCAAAAATTTTTGTAATCATGATTTAATTTAATCTCTCCATGATCTTATGTATGCGTATATAAATATTATAATCCTAAAAAGTATTCTTAGTCTACTGCTCAAGAGCTTTCACATAAAATGAGTAAACAAAATAGAAACAACACAAATGTAAATGCAGTAAAATTAGTTTAAACATAGGATATTAATAGTCCAAATTAAAGTGATGGAAAATAGAAGTTTCACACAACTTCTGGTAATGATGTAAAATGTCATTAACCGCGAATATATTTTATTGCTTACAATACCCTGCATCGGGATTTTCTTCTTTCTCTTTTTCCCGTAGTCTAAAGACAAAAACGTTCACTAAAATGGTAAGGACACGTAAGGCAACAATGAATTATTGTAGTCAGGGCGTTAAAAAAAAAAAAAAAAAAAAAAAAATTAAACGTACCATTTACAAATGTGTTTACCTGAGTTAATATCACCATTAAAAATTCGGATTTCCCATGTTATAAAATTTCAAAAACCTTTAATATAATTTTGCCTTTTAATTTTTGTATAAAACCGGGACGTCTAGTCTTTGAAAACGTATGTGGAGTTTTTATGCCAAGATATAATGTTGCATAAAGTTCTTTGAGCAATAATTATTTCTTTGACAAACAACTCAAATTAAAAGGAGGATGATTTTATCTTTTACGTCTTTAGCGTAATGCATTTATACTTATATGCTATGTACTTTATATAAATTAATTTTTGTTTTAGGGTAATGAGAGTCGGGACGAAGCCTTGCTGGCAGAGGCTTCAGAAGAAGAAGAAGCCTGACTTTCTAGCTCATAGAATAAAGAATCAAAGTTAAAGCAACTCGTGTTGTTGTTCTTCTTCAGAAGGTTCGTTCATCGGGTCCAACCAAACATGTTCAACTGAGAATACGACCTGCAGTACATTTCGAAACTTTCAGCCGACTGTTTAGTCTATATTTTATTTTATTATATTAGATTTAATTACCGAAGGACCACACGAAGGAATGACGAATCAGGAATCGTGTACTGCAGACTAAAGCTTATTCCGTTTAGCTAACTCGTGAATTAGGTTTTTATTTATGAACGAATGTTTATTTTTACTAAAACAATTATAACAGGAAGTCATTTTTATTTAATGGAGACGATATTGTTGTATATTTAATCGTAAGCATTTCCCCTCATGAATTTCCTCTACACATAAGTGATAAGTGTCTAGAATTTATTATATAATAGGAGAAAATGACAATTGTTTGGGTAAGGAACATTCAGGGATATTTTTACAATGAATGAATTAAGACGGAAAAAAAGATTTTTTAAGATCTATTTGTTTGCATTTATATATTTGCCCATTGAGTAATTTAAATACCATTGATTGGTGTACTGTGTTTAAATAATATAAAATATTTTTCATTAAAGCTGATTGGTCTGATTCTTGTGCCAATCAAAAATGAATTACATAAAACTCTCTAAAAATAAACGTATTTTGTCTAAAATGATAAAAACAATTGATAATATGATATGTTTCTGGCTAAAATAATAATAAAAGAAAAAAAATCAACAAATAACTACTTACCTATTGTTTCATTAACTGACAATTTTTTATTCAATTTAAAAAACAATCCTACATGAAATAATTCTATGAATGGTATAAACATTTTTTTTTTCTTCCCAAATATTTACGATTGTTTTTTCTCTTACAATTTCAACATTCTCTCAAGAATATTCACGTAGATGAGATAAAAATTGAAGATGCAATAAGGAGAAGTAAATATGAAGAGTAATGACAGTCTTCTGAAAACATATTCAATTTATATTCGGATCATTTTAAAAAGATAAAAACACCTTCTTATTTTAAATTTAATCAATAACTCTTCAGTTTTGAAATCATTTTTGAGTCGTTTCTCTCTCATAAAAATGTTATGAAATAAAATAGGAATTTCAAACTCAGAAGAAAGTATTTATTTGGAATAAAAGTTTTTTTTTAAAAGATCTTTTAAAATTCAATTTTTAAGTTTTTGGTAGTTATCATACTACGGAAAGTTTAAATTTAATTTAAATCAAATTATAATTATTATTAACTACTGGAAACAGACAGTGAAAAATACACTCCAGCGCCGGAATTTGAACCACGGGCCTCTATATTTCCAGTATAGCGCTCTACCAACTAAGCTACGCAGGAGAATGATTTTTTACTACCGTAATATAGAGGCCCGTGGTTCAAATCCCGGCGCTGGAGTATATTTTTCACTGTCTGTTTCCCGTAGTTAATAATAATTATAATTTGATTTAAAAGATATTTTATTGTATCAAAGCTTTCGCCCAGGGAACCTGATCTTCATCAGTGATAATCTACAAATGCACCAAATAGATAAATAGACAGTAAATTAAGAAACAACAAAAATTGATAACAGAGTTCTTAATTTACTGTCTATTTTTATCAATTTATCTATGTGATTTATTTGTAGATGATTATCACTAATGAAGCTCAGGTTCCCTGTACGAAAGCTTTGATGCAATACAAAATATTTTTTTAAAAAGGACTTTTATTCCATATTAATACCCTCTTCTGAGTTTGAAATTCTAAAGAAGTCCACTATAATACCTCTCTACAATTAAAATAGGAATGTTAAAATAAACAGGCGCAGAATATTTTAGTTACTTAGGGTTCAATGAATTTATGTAACTTAAACAAATAGGGTTTAATTTCTGGTATTCGTACAATAAGAATTACTCTGCAAAATCATCTGCAAAAAAAGACGAAAAGAAGGAATTTTATGGTAGATTCCAATTATTTCCGTATATTAATTGACTTGAAAGTAAGATGGTGACGTTTGTACCTTAAAGAAGGGCGAAATTATATTTCGAAACGTTATGAAGTTTATAATTTGAATTTTCACTTTTGAATTATCATCGCTATCCTCGAGTTTTATATAGCCATGAGCTATATCTATCTTTTGATTTCACTGCTAACGACATCCTTTTTAAGAGAAAACTTAGACATTTTAAATCAAGATGAATTTAACTTGGTGCGTAGGCTTCCGCGGGAATTTCTTCCGTACGCCGTCCTTCTCTCCAGTCGTCAGTATGTCTTGTTGTTGCTTCAAGTAAACATCACGATGCACTACACCCCTGAAGATGCTTCCAGTAGTGGAAGCGAAACGTCGGACTTCTTCCCCTTCGTGACGCGGATTTCACCGGAAAACCAAGCTGTTTATTACAAGTTGAATTTGTCATATTATTAACATTTTTACACTAAATTAACTTTGAATCTGGCAATTTTTAGAATAAAGCGTAATTGTGATAAGAAACTGAGTGAGAATGGTTAAATATCGTTTATCTTTAAACTTTGATGTTGTTATTGCAGAATTCTCTATTTATATTACTTGTGAGGCAATTGGTAGATTTCAATAAAGAATTTGTTCATCATTTTAAACCTTTAAAAATACGAGTTGGATCTATTATCATATTTATTTGAATGAAAAGAGATGGATGCATCATAAGTAGAGCAGCAATAAATAATAGAATCGCCTTCCTATTTCAGACTAAATGGGAACAAAAGATTAAATTTCATTTAAATATCGGCACTGAAGAGTTAATGCAATAAACCCGAATCCAGATGGTATGGGAAATACAGACGATACAGTATGTTGTGGCCCTGTATCAACCAGAGACATGATACCCTTTTCTATTGAACAGAGACATGCGCAACTCAGCACTACTACACGGACCTTAACTCACCTTATTGAAACTAACCGTATGATGTAGACACCGTTAGACATCACACAAATAGGATACACTGTGTATAACAAACATGCACCACTTAATTCAATCTATAGGTAACTGTTTGCAATCAGAAATTCTATAATTAATATTGAAAGGCAATAAATTCTAGAGGTGTTACTCTAGATTTACATCAGCATACTCAATAAAGCATTACGCTGACATTGGTTTCACTAGCATTCTTGTCTATGCTATTAATGATTTGGACACGATTCAGAAATACATTCATCAATATTGATCGTAACCTTGGGTGAGTAATGTGGTCAACTTTTCCGTTTCTTAATGACCATGCGATAAGGCGATAAGAACACCTATTAACACCGTTAGAATCTAATAATAAAACAGATATAAATGTAATTATGGGTTTCTTTAATAACAGAGTAACATTATTATTTAACATATAATTGTTCATGGAAACGAACAGAAGAGAGTAATAGCAACGTTGATTAACTCTATTAATATATTTTTGGGAAAATTCAAATATTAGTCATGGGTGGTTGAGAAAATTTCCACTTTTTATTTAAACCTAATATCACAAAAAATTTAACAATCATTCTTAAAATCTCGCTGTAAGGTCCATTTGCAGGGTAAATGCGAATCCATAGTTATGTATTTTTATTTAGAAAAAATGTATTTTCTATTCTCTGTTTTAATGGAATAAGGAAAGAGCGTCCCTAAACAAGGGAAATATGTTTCGTTAATATATGTATAACTGTTTATTTTAGATTGAATAAAATATAAAATATATAATATGTATGTGTTTTTGTAATGATCGGTAAAAAAAAATCTTCCAATTAAATTTCAATACCAATTAAGGTTATCATGATTAATTTTTAGTAAATAATCTGTTGCAATCAAATATTTTTGAAGTTATTATAAATAAATGTAAGAGCTGGCAAAGCATAAAGACAGTAATAAAAAAATAAAAATAATAAAATCAAGGGATGGCTCGAGTTTCTCAGTGCGTAAAATTAGAAACACTGTATTAACTAAAACACATTTTATTTACTTGCCTTTCTCTCTAATCATAATACATTTATTCGAAGTATGCAAACCCTTGTTGAGTGAGGTAGCCGCGCGGCGAAATAGGATTTTCGGCGCACGTTTAAGAGCCCGCTCCTCCCGCGGTGTGTGGAGTGATGGTCGATACTTGACATTTGATGCACTTGGGAACATGAAGCTCGACGGTTGTCTCATAAAAATTGAAGGCCCTAACTTTAGTGCCTGTTTCGCTCTGCGTATATGGGAAAGGGTTACCGTCGGGCGAATAATTCTAGCGAAACATTTGTGCGAGTAGTGTAAACCAACCTTTAGAATTTATTGTTTCTAAACCCTTAAAGGCATTTCCCTTAATTTTTTTTTATATTTTAATAAATGTAGCTATTCGTTTGAATAGGTACAATCATAATATTTTTTTCCTTATTTCGTTTGAATCATAAGGCTTAAATAATATGAAAGTATTCTAATAAAAAAGTAATGAAAGAAATAGCATTATGTTGTTTAGGTGTGTAATTGGAATGAGGAATTAAGCTTTAATACGTTATATGAAATATACTAGGTTAGAAAAATCTACATATTAAAGGATTTATTTGTATTCATTTTTCTAGACTGACAACAACCTATATTTCCATCAAAAATTAAAATTTACTAAATGTGTTATTGAAAATAAAACGAAATTAGTAAGCATTGGAGGAACATCAAGCTAAAAGGACTATACAAAGACCAAGGACATTTTTTCAAAAATATGCAATTCGAAGTTTGATTAATGGCCATTTAGGTTTGATAAACTATACATATTACTAACTACTGAACCCCTACGTGCGAAAGCGACCCTACATACACCTGAGTGTTGCTATTTAGTGGCACAAACTTTCTTTTAAATCATTTTAAACTTTTGAACCATTATAAAGACGTAAAACAAACGTCTTAGAAACATTTTATAGGATAGTAATATTTTTAAGTTTTTCGGGGGGGGGGGGGGCATTTTTTCCATTATGTACGGCGTATGAAAAATGCCTTACCTTTAGGTACAGGTTTAACCTGCCCTTAGGGGAATAAAGGTTTTAACCTGTATTTTTGTTATTGACAAAGAATGACTATGATTTGCTTAAAGAATTTTTCGTTGCTGTATTAAAAAAAAAAAGAAAAAAAAATGATTTAACAAATATAATGGACAAAAATAATGCACTCAGGGCGTTCACCTCTTTCATTTAACTGCTCACGTTCAAAACAATAACCCCTTAAACTTCAAACCCAAATTTTTGAGGGATTATTTTATAGGGCTTAGCTATAATTTTCCTGTGTCTGGGTTATTACACATAACATAACTGCTAAGTTTCAAATCAATTTGTTGAGTACTTTTGGAGATTTGGTGCGTTACAGACAGACAACAGACAAGTGCAGGAATGTATAAGGGTCCTTGTTTTTGCCTACGGACCCTAAAACCTATTTAGTGCTAGCTTAGTGTAATTTGCCTGGAACATTACTTTTTATCGTCTTTGTTGGTGAACCAAAATTTCTGCTGGTAATGTGTAAAGAAATTACAAATGTATTTATCTTATTTTCTAATGACTGAAAACCCCATCTTAACTTCAGAAGAATATGTGTTAGGTTAACATATTTCAAATACAATTTTTTGTAAACTACCCTATCTGAGCACCAGGGTGAAGATAGAGGAAAGAGTTACCTCGTATATAAAATTACCCCCTTTTATAGTGGAGCAACATTAGAATATCAAATACTATATTTATACTTGGTTTTGCTAGTTCTTACATATCAAAAATACTTATTGGTACATAAAGAATTAAATTATTCTTTAATAGAAAAATAAGTGTTAAATGTGCCTTTTTACGAGCATCACAATTTTTAATTAATTCCTGCAGTATCGTCCAAAGGTTTATGTTTCGTACAAAAATAAAACAAATTATAAACATATATACATAATATATATATATATATATATATATATATATATATATATATATATATATATATATATATATATTTAAATTTATACATTAAAAATATCAGTATTTAAATCAAATATACCTGCAAAATATACATAAATGTTATACAAATTTATGTAATAATAATTTTGTTACATAATCTTTTATGAGATCTGTGTTAGCTAAATACGCACATAAATGTGCAAGATAAACGTAAAAATTGTATTATTTAAAGATACAAGAAGTTCCTTTTTTGTTAGAGAATAAGTTGCGTTAAAAAATAAATAAATATATACAAATATATATATATATATATATATATATATATATATATATATATATATATATATATATATATATATATATATATATATATATATTATTAAAGATTTATCACATAATTTTTAATATAATCTGTCAGTATAATGAAAATAAATAAATAAATAAAATAAAAGCTTGACCTCTTTTATTCGTTGATACCCATGTTATAAATTTATTAATGTTGACTTTTTTAGTAACTGATTTTTTTTATTTAGGTATATTAAACAAAAAAAAATTAAAACAACGTCGCATTTATTGATTTAATTGATTGACAGATTAAAAAATATATTAAATGATCATATTGTATGTTTTATAAATGTATGTTTGAATAAAGAATATATAAAAAAAGTTAATCAATAAAATATATATATACAGTACTTTCTAATAAAATCAATGTAATATAATGCTATACTTATCATTTGCATGAGAATTGTATTTTATAAACTTTGTTAAAATGGACTTGGTGTTTAATTTATTCCTTAGTTTTGATTATATTTTTTAAGCTATTAAGATAAAATTATAAAATAATATATTTATGAAGGTGTTCTGTGATAGGTGCCAGGGGATCAGCAAAATTATGTTTGCTCTTACCAGCCGTATTACTTGGTTTACATGACCAAGTTTAGGGTAATTATTTCATATTTCATAAGTACTTTAGAAATATTTACACTGTTCTGATTATATTTATTAGAAAAAATAAGTAAATTGGAAAAATAATTTGGTTGTCTTATAGCCCGACAAGATACGAGTATATGAAACTATTTCAATTTTGATTACAGATATTTAAGTTTATTATACAATTTTTAATATATATTGTAGGTGGATCCTTAGGTTAGGTGTTGGCAACGTTTCGACCTTATGCCGGACATTGTCAAGCCTAAAAAACATTGAATTTTTAAAAAACAAAAAGCATAGGTTACATACATTATAATATATTCCTTCTTAAAATCATTATAACTTAAAAGTATCACTATTATCCATTTTGTCTATGATAATTTAATAATTCAAATTTTTACCAGGTAAATTCTAATATTAAATTATGATAGAACAAAATGGAATAAAGTGATACTTTTGAGTTAAAATTATTTTAAGGATTACATTATAATATATGTAACCTATACTTTTTGTTTTTTTAAAAAAATAAATGTTTTTAGGCTTGAGAATGACTAGCAAGGTTGAAACGTTGCCAACGCCTAAACTAATGTAAACAATAATTTTTTACTCGAAAAAGGATCCACCTACAATATATAAACATAAAATAAACCTACCGCGGGGTTCCGCAAGCCGAGCGAATTTCCATTGGAAATTTGTAGTTCGATGTTGTGCAGTTTAAACTTCCTTCATAACTACTACCATTGTGTGTGTTATTTTAAGTTAAGAAAATTAAAAAGAATTATTTTAATTGGATTAGGGTTTTTAGAATATTGCTTAGTTAAACATAATCGTAGTAGTTTAATAGAAGTTTAATCTGCACAACATTGAACTACAAATTTCCAATGGAAATTCGCTCGGCTTGCGGAACCCCGCGGTAGGATTATTTTAAATCATTGGTGACTCATCAAGAGGGGTTTACGACGTCATAAAGATCCCATTTTTAATAGGGATCCTCATCTCAACGAGCTTGATTTTTCGGAGCAAGTTTTATTTAGATACGTCAATTCGTTCGAGAGCTATCGTGCTTACAAGAAATGCGCAAGAAATTTTTGTTATTACAATTATTATTATTATTAAATTATTATTCGAATCGCTGTAGTAACTCATTTTTTGGATTCAGGACCCTAAAAAACATAAGAAGCGATACCTCACTTGATTTTTGTATTTTTTTAATCTTTGCTGACTCATCAGGAGGGGTTAATGACGTCATAAAGATCACATTTTTTGTGGGGATCCTCATCTCAACGAGCTTGATTTTTCGGAGCAAGTTTTATTTAGATACGTCAATTCGTTCGAGAGCTATCGTGCTTACAAGAAATGCGCAAGAAATTTTTGTTATTACAATTATTATTATTATTAAATTATTATTCGAATCGCTGTAGTAACTCATTTTTTGGATTCAGGACCCTAAAAAACATAAGAAGCGATACCTCACTTGATTTTTGTATTTTTTTAATCTTTGCTGACTCATCAGGAGGGGTTAATGACGTCATAAAGATCACATTTTTTGTGGGGATCCTCATCTCAACGAGCTTGATTTTTCGGTGCAAGTTTTATTTTGATACATCAATTCGTTTGAGGGCTATCGTGCTATAACCTATTTTTTCGTGATCAGGGACCCATGAAACGTATTTTGGCCACAGTCCCGCCTCAAACTCCCGCCATGCCAGTGGCTCTATTAGCGAATTTTTTCCAATGGAAATTCGCTAAAAGGGTACACAGAGATAGATCATAGAAAATAATTTTTAATTATAATAGAAATGTGTTTGTAAAATGATCTTGTTTATAATGAAAAAGTTTTGAAAGAATGTGGTAACTTTCTACTAAATTCTATATGCTGCTATTTCAGGACCCTCTCATATCAAGTTTCTGGACAATATGGGTCCTTAACAGGAGCTCTTGTCATATTATGACTGCATTTATATTCGGTCATTGTCGTCTGTCAACAGATATTCAAAGCATGCTTGGTTATAAGTCCTACCTGTTGGTTGTGTGAACATGAAACTCATATACGCTTACCAGGCTGCTACTTATCGCTGACCCTTCATAGATTGCATACCCTAAATATAGAGTTTAAGACATAGCCTCTGAGGAAACTGCTGACTTTTTGTGAGTATGTCAGTCTGCTTAGGGTATTGAAAGTTCAGTGAGAGAATTCTTCATCCAACCTGTATTTGCACAACCATGGTTGGTTTAACCTCTGAGTCTTAGTGTTTAACCCCCCCCCCCCCCTCCCCGGTAAGAATACCATAATCTGTTGATTTAGTAATATTTATTTTATTAATTAGCATTGATAGTAATCTATTTGATTTATTAGAATTAAGTTATAAATGTTTTCATATTTTTAATCTAACTCTAACCACCTCCAACCAACTCTATAATGTGATTTTGTCCAGTGTTAAAATTAAAGCTTTATTTTCCTAGACTATCAACGACGATAGTCACCCAACGACTATCGCTGAGGACTCCTCTTTTGAGTTTGCATGTTACCGTTTTCCTAGCTGAGGGACTCTTAATATATAAAAAACACTCTTGTAATTTTGTGCCAGCGACTAAAGCTCAGCGACTATCAATCAGCGTCAATCGCTGGAGTCGCGTCTAAGAAAACATACCTTAATACTCAGAGCGCCACTGCAGGGTTCTTAAGTAAACCAAGCTCAAATATAGAACAATAATTCTCCTTTATTCATGTACGACTAAGCTGCGATTATACTGTTGACGAAGAAGAGTTAGAAATCAAGCTTTTATAATTGAATAAGGTAATTGTTGAGTGGCATTAGTATTTATAATAATATAGAGAGTTATCGAATAATTGATAATAAATTAGTAGCCATCATGAATATTATAGAATCAGGATAAAATATAATGATGGATGGTAATCTCACAAGGTTTAACAATTGTGTAAAATCCAATGCCATTCTTATGAAGGAAATCTAACTTAGGCAAACACAAAACTGTTTATGAAATTCATGTTTTTAGGTTTTCTTTGTCTTACGGTCATTACATAAATTGAGAGGGTAAAAGAGAAACTTTGCCTATATTGTCTCGAAACAATTTAGATTTATGTATGACTATATGCGAAAATCTCTGTTCAATTATTCAAAACATAAAACCCCGGTTTGACCTAATGCTTAAATAAAAGTTCACTACTATTATATTACAGGACGCAAAAGATACACAACTATATATTTCCTAAAACTAAAGCAAGAAAGCCTATTTAACTTGGAAATTTTTTCCATTGGGGTTGTTTTTTCTCATACCAGCGGGGCACTTTAGGGATTAGAATGGCTTTTTATTATTTATTTGATGTTTTTTTTTTTTTTGTTTTTTTTTTTTTTAATAATTTACATATTCATGAGGTTTTAACTCTGATTCTCAGTTACAACATTACAATATTATAATTAAGAAGAGCATTTCCCCCGTTATTCTCTTAAACAAAGGTGTGGTATCTCAAAAATCGTTGCAACTGTATTTTGGGACACCGGAAAAGTTTTTGTAACATCCATGTTCACCACAGATGCTACGTTTCTACACTTAATAACGACTTTAAAGTTAGAAAAAAAACACAGATTTTTTCAATGTTAAAATTAATACTCATAGCGCCACTACATAGTTCTTAAGTAAACCATCCTCAAAATTTGGACACATCTCCTTATTTTTTTTTATGTAGGCTGCGATTTCACTATTGACGGCCAAGATTAAGCCAGCTTTTAAAATTAAATAAGATAACTTAATTCTAATACAAGATTTTAGTTAAAAAATCATGCAATAGGCGATACCATATTAATATAGAGAACATTTTGAGGTACCATAAATTAGAGCATATTATTATGCGTTTACAGTGAAATTACGAATGATGAAGATTTTCCAGTATTTTTTATTAAGGATTAGCCCTTCTAATATTATAAATCGGAACAATTAGCTATTTGTAATAAAAAATGTGAATAAAATTAATCGGTTAAGTACGAGTGCTGGATCCTGCATACATGTGTGATTTATAAGGGTACTAACAAAGAAAAAGGTTGTTAAGATATGTCTGTTCGCGCAAATTAAGTGAAAGACAGACACACACGGAAACAAAAATGTTACCTGATGTCTGAAACGGATTTCTGTCTTGGAACTTTTGAAATTAGAGAAAAAATCATTTTCGTTCTTAGGAACGGTCACAGTTTCCGTTACCTACGGTTCGCTCGGAAGCAAAATCTCTACAGAAGAAATGTCTCCAGAAATAAAAAAAAAAAAAAATGTTATAGTCTACGAACATTTTTTAAATCGATAATAATATATTGAATAGGTAGGTGTATAAGGAAAAACATTTTGAACTAACTACCTATCTATAGCAGAACAGTAGAAGTTTGAATAACCAGATGATACTTATTAAATCAGTAAAACTTGATAAAAATGCCTTAGAGGTGGGAGGAGAGTGCTTCTTCTTCTTATTTGAGTAAGTGCAATAAAAACTTTTTATATTCAAGACACGCCTTTCTATGATAAATTAGAAGTTGGATGCCTAAAAAAATGATACAATTCCTGCTAGAACTGTTTTGAGTAATATCCCTTTTATAATTTAACAGTAATCACAATCATTTCCTGTATTCTAATAGTAATTTTGTTGCAATTTGATTTTTATTCCCGCATATAAGTAGAATAATATATAGAAAGAAAATACTGATTTAGATGGCAAAATTCGATTTTAAGGTTTTGAAAGATTTATTTGATTTAAGGTCCCCCTAATCCAATACTTTAAAAATCTCTCTGCCATCTGTTATCTATTGCAGTTGCAGTTTTTAGTCTGTGTAAATATATGGAGTCAAAACTACTGAGCTACGCCATTTATTCTAAGTCTAGAATAAATGGCGTAAATGTTTAGAAAAATCATACCCCGAGGTGAAATCAAGAAATTAATTTTAGCACTTTATGTGGAGTCGCTGCTCTTCAAAAACTTAAAAACTTATCTCTTGAAAACGGTTCCAACAATTTGTGGGATACGTTGTTTGACCGTGGCCTATCATTGGACAAACATTCACATGAGGTTTGGATCTGTTTGGTTTTTCAATTGTAACACATTTAGTTTCATGAAAAAATAAAATTACTTATACGGTTGAAATAATTACGGGACCATCAATGGGCTAACTTCGTTGTAATTATAGGAACACTTGTAAGGACATAGGTGATAATAGAAGAAAAGTTTGTGTGGTTGTGGAAGAGAAAACAATGACGACAGAAATTTATATAGGAGGAATTGGACTGATTATGTATGACATACCTTCCGAATTTCGTCCAAATCATAAGAGTTTTTTTTATGGTATGGTGGTTCGAAAAATTATAAATGAAAGTTACATAAGTTACATAAGTTACATCAGTTTCAAACATCCTGATGTCTGGAACGGATTTCTGCCTAAGAATTTTGAATTTGGGTTTATAAGAAAAAGGTAATTTTTCAGAATTTCCATAATGCTTTCTTTACCTTTGGTGCGTTGCAAAATTATATTTGTAGTCCGTTTAAATTCTATATAATATATTCTATAATTTAGTCATAATAACTCTTTTTCTACCGGGAAAAATATGGTTCCGGATATATTGAAGATAATTAATCTGAGTTTGCTGCAAAACGAATTATAACATTATCTGTTGAACACTCTATAAATGATTAAATTAGATATTATAGAATTTAAATTCGGCATCTCTATATGAGAGAGTTTTATTCGTGTTTTTTGTACATATTATTTTATTATTTAACACATAATGAAGGGGAAAATTAAATATATTATTATTAGTCATCCCTGAATATATTTCTAAAATGTTTCTGTGTGACTTTTTCTGTGAATTTGTATGATATTACATAGTTTATGAAATAATTTTGTTAAGGATATTTTGTAGAATTAAGCACAGATAATTATCAAGTTTTTTTTCTCATTTCTTCTTTCCTTGGCACTCAACTTAATTTCTTGAATGTACTCGTATAATTAAAGAGACCAATTATGGATCTTACTAAACACTGTATATAAATGTGACTTAATTATTCAAATTTCCAAATATACTGAATAATATTAAACTAATATTTAGAGCACCACCATCCAAAAAGTATGAATTAATCATGAAAAAGTATTTTCTACGGATTTAGACTATTTTAAAATGTGCTAACAGTAAAATGTGCATTTAAACACCTATATATACCCATGGATAAAACACTGTTTCGGGAAAATTGTTAATCGACGAGTAGGGACTACGCAAATTAAAGAAAGAATTTGAAAAGGTTTTCTCGGATCAACCAATCATTTTAAAATTTATATTTATGCCAAACTCGTGTATTTAGGATGTA
This sequence comes from Gerris lacustris, assembly GCA_951217055.1. NCBI lineage: Eukaryota > Metazoa > Arthropoda > Insecta > Hemiptera > Gerridae > Gerris > Gerris lacustris. Next base: position 109,958,457 of record OX578276.1, read on the forward strand.
CGGAGAAATAATAATCATTACCTTCTTTAAAAAACCTTTTTTATATAATAATATGCAACATGGCAAGACTAAAAACCTTAAATTTTGAGTTTTCGGTCATTTGTGGTTTTTATTTAAAAAATAATGTCATAATATGTACACTTCCTATCTTTACTCATCAAGAAATTTTAAATGATAAGCTTAAACTTTTTTCAACATCCTTATTTCGGCTATATTTATTTTCAAAATGCCAGCAAAACGTGTAAAGTTTGTAATAATATTTGCATATTCTTTTCCTACTCTTAATGACCTTTAAATCTATGTATAACTAAAAACTATGTTATGTTGACTAAAAACGTTATGTTTTGTCGTCTACCATATTGGCCGTGTTAGGCTCATAGGGTTCTCACCTTATATGAGGATCTAAGTAATATGATTTCCAAAAAATATCTGAAATGAAAAAGTATAAATACCCAAAGGACCACCCTAAAAGGGAAAATAAAGTAATACGAACAAAAGAATTGGTTTAACGAACGAGCATTATAATATAAGAAAAGAAATTAATGTGGCACATGCCACGATGTAAAAGGGCAACCAGCAGTTGTTTTACAGTAATAAAATTGAAAGTGAAGTTAAATTAGATTAATTGTCTGTATTTGTTCCGAAACCAAATACAGACAATTGATCATAAAAAAAAAAGAATTTCACACAAGCATTCATACAAGTTAAGTTAAATTATACAAGGGAAAATTGTTTCAAACCAAAACAATCATTAACGCACACATTCACACTGAATTTAAGTTAATGATACATCAAATTTAGATAATTGAATGGACTTAGCCGTCGTGACTTGGCTGCATGCTGCGACGATAGCTGCGATGTTACGATGTCTTCTTCCCGGACTCGATGGGAAGAGAAGATGTGTTACGTTAATAGAGATGTAGCTGAGGGCCCTGAGACTAAGTTAATTAAATGTTATTAATGAGACATGAAATTGGGGACTTGGAGACACGTGCACGTGTCCAGAAACGCTTCTAGCAGCGAAGCGATATATCGGCGCGCAGATCCTGAGGTTGAATGCGTAGTTCGTAGTAGTACGTGAACTTAAGTATATGAGTATCGATATACGTACTCGATATACGTATATCGAGCCTGGGAAACGATATCCGAAATTCCAGCGAAGAGTGATACCTTTCTGAATGTAACAAAGGATGTTCTGGATGAATGAAGGGAGGTTGCATCATGGTTATCCCAGTAAACAATCTACTACGTTATTTATAATAAATCAAATTAAACTAAATTTAAGTGTAGAAAGTGATGTGTTGGTTTGAAGAAATCTTGTGCTAAATAGTGCCATTTTAAAAGAAATAATACATTATAAATAATAAGGTAAAATAATACAAATAACAACTTTTGGTTTCCAACAGGCCGCCATCTTTAAAATATGAGGTGTATTTTCCAAAAATTATACAGTTATCACAAATGCTGAGATGCACCAAATTGGTTCATTTGTACTCCAGTTATCGTGAGACGAACGAACACACAAACCTTTCAAAGCCCAAGTCTCTGAAATTAAGAACTTATTTCACTCGATAATTAATTTTTAAGTCACTTGTCACGTCTGCTCGGCAATGAATCGAGAGCAGCACGAGTTCTTAGGATCGATCCTGCGCCACGAAGAATTACATAGCTCTAGCTCACCAATCAATGATCATACTGCACTAGTTTCGGTAGCACATTTTACAGGTTCAGTGATATATGATGTGTGAAGTGGCTGAAACTCTTAACAATAAACATATTTTATCTCCAGTAGGGGAAAAAAGTTATGATTTTGAATTAGTTTAGAGGGACTAAAACAGGTCTTTTCATCCCTGAACTCAAAAAGTAGGGAGAAAAAGTAAAAGTAGGGCAAAAAAGTAAAGTAGGGCAAAAAAGTAAAGATTGCAACTTAATTATTTTATAAATAGTAGAAAATGTGTGGCTAATGTAATGAAGTTGTCGAAATCAGGTTGGCGGTACTGCGCTTTTTTGACCATGTTTGTCTTTGTTTACAACACTATAACCTGCATCTAAATTACCTTCAATTTGAGTTTAATTCCAATTCTTATTTGTTTTTAATATTGAATCTCTTATATCTGCTATTAAAAGTGCTAATAATTATTGTTATTTATTAAAATATTAAATAAAAACTGTGCAATGGACGAAAATGTGTATTTTCTTCCTACTGGAGATAAAATATTGTATGTACCTCGTGAGTAAAGTGCCATTATTCCCCTCGCGATAATTATCTAATAATTATCGCTAATTATCGATAATTAGCTAATTAGAGTTATTCCCTCGGCTTCGCCTCGGGATTTAGGGACCATGGTTCCTTCGGCTTCGCCTCAAGAACCAACTTTTTCGCTCAGGGAATAATGGCTTACTTTACTCCCTAGGTGCATAAATAACTATTATAAAATATTTTTTGTTTCTAGACATAATTTTATATTATTTAATAACTAAAATGGAAGATGTTTAACATACAGCTCTTGTCACGATTCTTACTAAAAATATACTTTTCTAAAGTAAAATAAATAAGTCTGAGCAGTTTTATACTTTTAAACTGGTTACGGCATGAAATACCGCAAGTTGTAGAGGTGTTTCATGCAACGTTAGCCTTCAAAATTAGGAAGTCCAGTCAATAAAACAAGTAAACTTAGGCCGGTGTACTCTAGCATGACGGTCAAACTACGGTATCAGCTATGCGAGAGCAAGAAAACTTTTAGTCCTGGTTTGACATTTTCACGGAAACTTGTTTAAAACAAAGTTATCTCCCGTCGAAATTCTGCGAGACAAAATGTCTACCCAGGTCAGTAAATGAAAACCTAGTGAGAACTTTCTCTTCAATAAGTCAAATAACAGAGTTTTTTTTTATTATTTTCTTTATTCTGGGAAACAAGCTTAGTAGGGAAGAGAAAAGCAGTGAAGCAGCAAGCAAAAGGAAAGTAAGGGTACTTGAATCGAATAACCTTCTTATTAGAAATTCCTTTACTTTATCCGATATTACATCATTTAACTTTAGCACAAAAACAAATTTCAATTTTATCTTTTCGAAGCTTTATAAATATAGCATACTTTTAATTTGCTCTTCATTTCAAATCTGTATGATTCAAATAGAAATTATCAATGGTAATTCATAATAATATGTTCTTCCTGCTACCTTTATCGCATTAGGAAATCTTAATAGTATCTAAAAGTATTATTATAAGGTTTTTTTATATAAAGGTTTTTTTATACATACGTAATAGTACATTATGCGGAAAGTAGCATTTTGCATGCGAGTGTGGAGTTTGCACCCCAGCGACAGCGAGGGTAGTAAAACCACACGAGCAAAGCAAAATGCAGCTTTCGCACGAGTCGCGTACTGTACTTTATCTACGATTGTTGGATTTTAATAATAAATACAGAAAAGAAATATTTAATAAACTTCCTGTATGTAAGTTCCTTTTTTTTTGCTAATCGTGCGTTAAGGTGAAGAATTCTTCTTTTTTACCGCACTACGACGGAAAAAAGAGGAATTATGAAACGCGCATGCGCAATGAATACAAGTACGTAAAGAATCACTTTCTACACATCTAAACAGAGATACAATGTATATATTTCGTATCAATCGTAGATAAAATTATTTAACGCTCAATTTTATCATTGGGCTGGTGTTAAATGGATTTAAATTATTAATACTTTGATTTACAGCCAATTAGTGTTGCACAAAGCTTCCTGGCGTTCTGTCATTGGAAGAAAAGTCCAATGAGAATAAAATAAAATGTAGTGGCATAGATTATAAATTATAGATGTTACTAAAACTTAGCATTTAAATATTCAATAGAATGATGCGAAATCACTAAAATTAATACAAGACCATATGAGGGCAAATTTTGAGGTTCAATCCAAATTGTGTTAAAATCAGACGGCTAATTTTTATGATATCATGTTTGGTAAGCTAATCATAATTCATAATTGTTAGACCGACACAAAACCAAACATGTTCCCTGTTGTCTTTTTATTTATTTATTTATTTATTTATTTATTTTTTTTTCTTTATTGATTATCACAACTACATAAATTGTTAATGTTATAAGTGATACTGATAACAATGTTTTTTGGACGGTGAATTACATGATAAAGGTAATAATCCATTGATTACTCCTTTTGGCGTGAATCATTCAGAATATGAACAAATAATCCTACCGCGGGTTTCCGCAAGCGAAGCGAATTTCCATTGGAAATTTGTAGTTCAATGTTGTGCAGTTTAAACTTCGTTCATAACTACTACAATTGTGTGGATTGTTTTAAGTTAAGAAAATTTATAAGAAATATTTTAGTTAGATTAGGGTTTTTTATAATAATGCTTAGTTAAACATAATTGTAGTAGTTTCAAAGAGGTTTAAACTGCACAACATTGAACTACAAATTTCCAATGAAATTCGCTTAACAAATCAAGACAAACATTTATTTTTATTGGAATAAATGTGATTGCCTTATCTTAGCAATAACAAATCATTTCGAGGTGCGTCGGAACACTAACTCGATTTGAGTTAATTTAATATAGTAAAGGCAGAAGTCCTATAGAAATAAACTAACAGTAATAATAACTGGTTCATAAGATTTTTTAAAGGTTCATTAGTTCAGCTATAAGAGGGACATACAAACTAAATACTTGAATAAACAAATTAGAAAGAGGGTTAGCATAAATTTGGGTCCGAATATCGTGAAATTTGTTTATTATTATTAATTTGTAATGGTATCTTAAAAGGTTTGGTTGTGATGTCGTTTTAAATTTGATTAATGAACGGGCAAACTATAAGATGTAAAAGGGTATTGAAGGAAGGCTTATAGCTTTTTGGCAAAGTGTATTAGAAAATTGAGTTTCAAAAAATTCCATTATATAATAAAATATAGTTGCTACGTGTCAAAATGACTGATGGAAATAAGTTTGAAGTCAAAGCACCATTACCCTCGGGAAAACTTACGACCAAGAAGATTAAACTTGTCAAAGGCTCCGTTTTATATAGGTAAACATACATTAAACAGATTGACGGCGTCGAGCTCCGGCTATAGGTAAGACTCGACTTCAGACAAGTATTAAATCTTCTACTATGAAATTACTTGGTAACTTTAAAGATATGTTTACAACTTTTTAGTAGAACTAAACTTCTTACGTGTTTGAGAACGGCCGACTTTTAGAAAAGGTGAGATTCGTTACGAACAATATTCTGATATTGAGAGGATGTGAGCTATAGGTATGACAGAATAATATCCAAAAAATAAATAAAATAAATTACGTAAAGGATATCAAACAAGTTTGATCTTTGTACATACACAGATAAGGGTTATAACATATATAATCTGGTTCTCTGCTGCCATCATTTAGAGTCAAATAAGAGAGACCTGCTTTCTTAAGTAACATTTAAATGTTATGTATTAATAAGTACTTTAGAATCTTCTTTAAAAGTCCTGAAAATGGCCATTTACATATGACATACTAAACTCAGGTTCATTTTCTAGCAGGAGGGTGCCCAACATGTATGATGATAGTTATTCTCGTTTTATCAGATTCATTTTTTAAAAATGAATTAAAAGCATTGAAAAACAAATGTAGTCAAATTAAAAGGTCGTGTGATAATGAAAGATTTATCCGAGAAAATAAAACGTTCAGGACTATTTTCTAACAACAAGACAATGTAACTTTTTCATTAAAAATTGGACGACTGGATAATGTTAAATTAAACTTTTTGGGAAAGAATTTTTGAACTACAGAAAATTTAAAAATGAGTGTAATTAGTCTAAAACTTTGAAGTCTAATTATTTGAAGGGTAAAAGGTTTCATTAGTTACATAATACGTAAATGTTGAAGAGGAAATGTTACCGACTAAAATAAGAGAATGGGAATGAAGACAATTAGAAGTAGTTGAGTTGTTAACTAGATTATTTACAAAAACAATATGAGTTCAGGCCGGCTGTAGAGTTAAATCTTTGCCCGCACGGGGCATGGAGATAGCTGCTGCAAAATACAACCTGACTTCCTGCCTGCCTCTAATTAACTGCCCAAATGTAACTCCGCTATAACGACCTTTCGCATTTATTTAACTTTTAACTACAAAAACTGGAAGATAAACCTCAACAAAAATTATTTTGTATACCACACTTTTAGAGGACCTATATTTCAATGCAGCTTAATTCAAAAATCATCCAAACCAAACCAACGTTGTTTGGAGATTGCAACACTTATCAACTGTATGAGGCAAAGTATATTTTTTCACAGAAATATTATATTATTTTTAATTTAAACTTAAAATGATTAAAGATAATTTATTCCTTAAATTGATGAAATACATAATAATATTATAATACAGTTTTCCAATGAGATAAATCTCATGTAGAGGTAAAGGTTTCTAAGGTGGTAGGTTTCTACTGTAAATTTACATTACATCATATGAGGATATCCCTACCGTCGATACTTGCTTGATCTGGAGATCACTGGACCGGTTTCGGCTAAACACCATCATCAGCAGAGTCGAAGTCTCTCGTAGCACTCATCGATTCCACAAGGGAGAATGAAGTTCCAACTTCCAACAAATCTATCTAATTAAATTTTGATATTGGCCGCCATTTTGAAGTTATCAGTTTTTGAGTCTTGAAACTTTGACGGTTAATGTTACCGAAAGTATAAATACGATTTTTATGTGTATCATATCGTTGGAACCGGTAAAAAATAAGGAAGAAATATAAAAAAAACGATGAACTTAGTTTAAAAGTTATAAGCGAACTATTAATTAGTGCAATACTTTTGTTAAACGTCAAAGTTTTTTTTACATCTGTCAAAATACCGCCAAAATTCAAATAATTAAATAAATGAAATAAAATAAATAAAAATAATGTGTAATTTTTTTTTTAATAATGATAATAAAACAAATCAGTTAACTCAAAACGGTCACCCATTCAAGTACTGACCACGCCCAATGCTGCTTTGCAGCAGAAAGAAATGTCTTCAAAGTAAGGAAAACTTCTGAGGTACCCCGTACCCAAATTTTATTTAATTACAAAAGTAAAAACATTATAATTAAGCAATATGGCTCGAGTTAAAGTAGTACGGAATATTTTAAAATATAAAATAGAGTTCCCTTAATTTAAACTTTAGACCTGTTTTATAAACTAAGGTAAGTTTAAAATTGATTATTTACAGGGAGTTGTAGCTAGTGGTGGGAGCTCAAAGTGAAGACATATTTAGAAGACTTTCTGCATTAAACTATGCTCTTAGGTATCTAGAGGTTTGTAAATAAAATATATGGGATGTCTGAGTGAAAAAAAGACAAAATTATATTCTCTCAATAACATATGCATACTTCTACAAAACCTAAATTATTTTTTATGCATATGTACATAAATAGATTATTAATACACCATTTATATTAGAGGAATTTATTTAGTTTAAAGCATCAAATCTATATTAACATCGCATAAAAAGGTGCTTCAACGCGGTATAGGTATTCAATTATTTTTTGAAAAACATCATGAACTATTTATGACTAAACGTAACAACATTTGTACAGGATTGTTAAGAAAAGAAGGGTTGATGACAGCGCGGGAGATTCTAAAAATTTGACTGTGTATGGGCCTGTTTGATGTTTGCGCAAACATGATGTTTGACGTGAATGGCCTAAATTTTCCCAACATTAGGTTTGTGCAATCATTTTGCTCAAAATGTTTGATCGTGTATGGGGGCCTTTAGATTTGGACGGCTCGAAGGTCGGGCCAACCAAGTAAACAAAAATGTCACAGAATAACCTCCTAATGATTTTATTTTTTCCCTCATATAAATTGAACAACCTGAGTGATTAACAAACCCTTCTTTTCTTAACAAATCTGTAGTTAAAATATGTATAAATACTAAATTCATAATCAGTGGCGATCCTATGGGAGGGCTAAGGGGGCTTCAGCCCCCCCAGAAATCAAATTAGACCCCCAGAATCTCATTAGCCCCAAATTGTTTGACATTACCCTTCTTAATTATCGTAAAAAAACTAAATAAATGAGTAGAGATAAGTAAAAAAAATTAATGTCATAAATATTAATTTATTTCTAAATAATTTTAATTAATTATTTCATTTTAAACTTAATTTTTTATTTAAACTCGATTTTACCGGTGACATGAGCGAGTCGTGGAGTAGAAAAACTCCCATTTCATGCGGGTGCAGAAATATGTCGCACTTCGCAGAGCTATAGCTTGGAAACTAATGACTTAAGCGTATAATGACATTTAACCTTTTTTTGTTGACAATTTAAAGTCCTACAAATTTGATAATATCTATTTTTGTCGTATCATCGATGAGAACGAAGATATTGGCCAAAAACCGAATTTCGGTCCCTTTTTTTTCAAAATTGCGGCCAAAGCAGACCTCCCTTGAGGGGGAAAAATGAATATGTTCATCAGGGGACCAAAATAAAGCCATAAACCAAAATGCAGCTTTATTTGATTTTTTTCCCGTTAATGGCCTTTTTTGAGCTAACGCTCTTGGCCTATAAATAAATATTAAGTAAATAATAAATTCAACGTATAATGATGATTTTGTAGTTTTAAGTTTTAATTTTCACTGGCGTCGCGTCGTCGCGGGGGTCAGGAAGGACACGTCCTCCCCAGTTTTTGTAATTAAGAATTCAACCTAAAAACAAATTAAAATATCTAAACCGTTTTTACTTTTCTCCCTATATTTTATCATTAATACGTGATTATCAATTGTGTGTCATTTTGATTATCCATATTGCTGTGAACAGTGAACAACTAATTTAAAATTTGAAGATGGCTATTAAGTAGCCAAAATCTGTTATCAGTTATTACAAATATTTTGTAAGAAGACCTAGTGTTTCCTCCCCCTTCTCCTTTCAAAATGACTACGAATATTGTGTGGAGTAAATCTGCATTATATGCCCGCCCACCTATTTCTAAACTTCCGATTTAATTCGGGTTTATTCAGACTGTTATTTTTTACATTACAAAAATGATTTCCATTGTAGCATTTCTATAAGTCCAATCTTATTTTTTTAACTTTGTTTTTTTAGGTTAAGGTTAGAACTTTTTGACTTTCTTCTATCATTGCCACATTAAAAAAAAAAATAAATAAATAAAATCCTGACTTTATTGAGATGCTACAACCAGAATCGTTTTTACAATGTACAGAGATACTGTAAAAAAGACAAATTCTGTAAAAAGGAACAGTAAAAAAAAGTAAATCAAACAGTACGAAAAAGGTGGGCCAAATAGTGCAGTTGCAGTTTTACTAATTGATGTCCAAAAACTTTATGTAAAGTTTTTCTTTACCAAATTTAAACTTTATCCAATTTTTTCCTAGGGCCCCCACTTTCGTCTGGGGCTACAATAGCTCGACACAGTATTAAAATCAAATTTCACCTCAGAGATGCATATAAAAACGGTGTTTTGAGAGGTCATATTTTCAAAATTTTCCTTCCAGTAATGCACTCCTTTCGACAACCATGTTAATTTTAACATTTTTGTTATCTATAAATATTATATTGTTCTGACAATTTATAATTTTTTTAATTAACCTATACAGTTTTTAACCCAATCCTTTTGTTCCTCTATTAAAAATTTACAAGGTATATGTTATACACATGTTAAAATTATCATTATTTTAAGACCAATACTTTCATAGGAGTATCATAGTAGACTGTTTAAATAAGCCTCCAATTATACTTACAATAGAACTTCCCAGTCCCAGTTCAATGGCAATTATAACATTCTAAGAAGAACGAAAAAATTACATAACATAAATAAAAAAAAAGGACTGCAATAATATAAAACGTACAAATGAGTTCTTCCTAGTATATTAAAATGTATACTAAACCCACAATACACGGGGGCTTTAGTCCCCCCAGAACTTTTGACCTAGGATCGCCACTGTTCATAATATAAGGGTAAAGTTAACAGGTGCAATAGTATTTGGGACAAACAAGGAGGAATAATATTAACAAAAAATGTTTGAAAATCTAAGCTGCCAAGCTACATGTAAGCAAAACTTCATCGTAATTGGTCCAGCAGTTTATAGGCTCTATGCGTCTTCACACTCGACACACTATACAGGCAGACATTTCTTAACAACCACTTTTTGATTCAAGGGACCTCAAAACGTGTAAATCAATCAAAATCGAATTTTCGCGCTATCACTATACTTTCTCTCTATATACTACGTATGTGAGAAAGTAAATAGACTTTAGAAAAAATATATTAAGCTGTCTTTCCTACAAAAATAAACTATATTAATTTAACTTTTTTTTTTTTTTTTTTTTTTTTTTTTTTTTTTTTTTTTTTTTTTTTTTTTAAATAATTTAGTTTGTATGTGTTGTTCTAAAAGTTTCAAATGTAGTTCTACAAGTTGTTTAAAAATGAATATTTCATGGTATTGTTGTTGCAAGTGGTTAAACCAACCGACAGCTCGTATTGAAACAGTGCACAGGAATACCACTCATCAAGTATTTAGTAGAAAAGTAACCAACATAGATTATTTACAACGCTCGGACCCACATCTAGTTCCGAATGCTTATCGAGCAAGATAGTTAAACAATATATAGATCTATTTGCTTCATATTTTTTAAAGAAACTTGTTACTGAAAAGAAATTGATTAGACGAATGTTATCATTTATCATATATGAGAATTAACATTGACACATAATTATTACTGTAATAGCAATACAAATTACTGTACAGCAGTTTAATTATTACTGTAAAGCAAATGTTTAAGGTGGCTACCATATATTATGATGTCACGGTTTTTATACCCCTTTAATTTTAACCCCCCATTTCGCTAGGTGTCACGTCATGTCAGATCCTCAGCTCCCCTGTATTGATTACACATAATCATTTATCATTAGAAGAACACATTGAAATATTTTTAGAAATATGACCTGCCACATGGTGCAAAACAGCCAAAATAACGTAATTTCAGAAAAACTATTATCCGAAAACCGGCTTATTTATTAAGAATTCCACACCCTTCCCTAAGCCTGTGACATCATTTATGGTCGCAGCCTTATGAGACCTGATAGATAAGCTTTGTTTAACATCCCATATCATACAGGTCTGAATTCTTGTCCAATATTATGTTTCAACACCAGAATAATTTACTGAAAGGGCTTTGAAAAATTGAATGAGTGACTTAGGAGCACTTCCTTTAATTTAATGACTCCGAAATTCAAGATTGGTAAAATTTTACAAGCAAGATTCACTTATTCTTACTTTCTCATTCACTTTCCTATATAGTGTAGACTAGAACAGAGAATAGAAATTATATATATTTGTTCTTTATAACTGATCAAATAGAGGTGTAGCGTGAAAACTATTTTTGATCACTTTACAATGGGGGATATAAATACCTTAACATTACTACAAATAGATTATATTATAATAAAAACAAAGTAACCAAATTATTAAAATTAATTATTAAATTAATATTATACTTAATTCTATGTCCTCTCTCTCCACACTTCCTTGGTCCTTCTATTTCCGCTGCAATCGGCAATGGGGTTCCTCGCACTAATTTATCTTTGGGTGATTATATAAGGAAATACAGATAGGGGTAGTACTCACGGAAGGCGGCTGCCCAAATCCAAATATCTTCGGAGCCAATCAATGTAACTGCGTTGGTTCTTAAGACCTGGCTAAGTGTGGGTTGTTGTTCTTCATACACTGCTAGCTCTACGCTGACTGTTCTAAATCTCTTGTTTCAGTGCTGAGTCCCTACTCTTGGTATTTTTAGTTACCATCTCCTGAGTCCTGTTCTGTCTCAAAGGGCAGACATTTCTTACTTAGCACTAGAAAAATAAGGAAAGCAATGAGGATAGCTGGATGGGTCACAATGTCCACATCCCTACCGAGGTTTAAATTGTTATTTATCATTCTTTACTTAAAAAAAAAGAAAAAAAAAAGAAATCAAAACAAAATATCAATAATGCAGATAAGAGTACTTAAAAATGTCTAAATTAAATAAATCTCTGATTTTATAAGTAAATCAAATCAAAATGTTGATAAATATATAGTACATAGAAATGTGTAATAATTGGAGACATTTTATTTGTTTCAAATATTCTAGCTTGTGGCAATACTACGTTTATTAATACTTTGTTCACAAAAGAAAGATGTATCTTTAGTTCATTGTTCTATTAATCGTTGCTCTTTTTTATTCTTATCTATTTCTTTGTAGTTATAATAATAGTCCAGGAGCCAGGTCGAAAAAACCAGGTCAAGCTGGAAAGTATTTTGAACTTAATGAAATTTTTACAGGTAACTCAGAGGTCCTCTGGGATGCAAATGCTGAGTTTTCGACCTCGTGGCCCTTGTGCTAACTTGGGGAGGGGGGAAAAACCCCATTTTTTTGGTTTTTCGCCTCTAGCTCGAAAACTACGCGTCAAACAAAAAACTTTACCAGTACAATGTTAAAGAGCATAAAATGTCCTATAAAAATCACTAATCATACGACTATTTTCACCCATTAGGTACTGTGATACAGCATTTTGAAAAAATGCCAAATTTAAAAAAATGTGGATTTTTCGTATAATAATAAATAATAGTAATAATAAATAATAGTAATAATAAATAGTAATAATAAATATACGGGGCACAACACTCTGCGAGAGGAAAAGACCAATACCAATAACAGAACTGTGCTTGGTAGTCCAGTAAATAATGCTCAAAAATGGCAAAACCTCGCAATTGGTTCGTCCTTCATCGGTTTGCACAACATTTTGGAATTAGGCTCCTCTTACCCTTCTACTTCAAAATCTATATTATGCCGATGGGCGCTGTTTATTTTTTAGGGGTGAAACCTACCCCCAATTATCAAAAACTTATAAAGTAACATTTTAAAGCTTAAGGTGGGTGAAATTTCGTTTGGATTAGTTGAATAATGATTGTTTTATACTTTGGAACACAATTTCAAAATTTTTCAACCCTTAAAAATCAACCCTTGTTAGACCTTAATGTACAAAAAAATATTTATCCTTGAATAAATGATTAATTTATCATATCGACTTAATTTAAGAATGTTATTGCCTAAAATATTACCAATTTAATTATTTTGCAATTTTTTAACCCTTAAAAACCACCCCTTACAACGATTTGTACCCAAAGTACTAAGTGCACACAAATTATTTCATTTTTTTTTTCTGATACCAAATAAAGCACGTATACCAATTTTCATTCATATCGGATCAAAAATAATAATATTTCTAATTTTTAGCTAAAACCATTTATTCCTGTTTTTCCATTTTATCCCCCTCTTAAATGAAAATATGACAAGTGATTATAACAACAATTACTGCTCTCTTAAAGAGCTATCCAACGACATTCATCATAAAGGATTTTATACTATTTTGACTTTTGTACCCCGTGCCCCATACTTCCGCCGCGCCGTCTGGATATTCCCGAAAAGTTGGAGTTAAGCTGTTCTCATGTGTCCCATGTGATCCACGCAAAACCGTAGAAGGGCGACGATCAATTTGAATTAGGGTGGTAATTAGGGGGTTGTTTTCACTGATTTTTTCGTATAAAAATGTAGGGACTAACTTTATTTTCATCGTAACTTGCTTAGTTATGATGCTATCTCTTTTTGTCTACTTTAAAAAAACAACTATAAGTTTTCCTCGTAAAATTCAAAGTTTTATCGCTATTTGACTCTGAATCTCTCAAATTTAGCATTTGACGAACAAAAGCCAACAATTAACAAGCCGTATGTCGGTCCGTATTGGTCGTACATGATTTATAAAATAAGGATTTTATTTCTTTTTTTATAGGCTACAATTTTTTTCTTACAGTTTGTTTGATAAAATATGTATTTTTCGAGTTATTCACGAAAAACCGATCAAAAAAGTCGAACAACTTTTACTTTCAATCGCGAATAACTCGAAAAATATTAATTTAAAATAAAAAATGTATAGATCATTTTTGACTTAAAATTAGCTTTTCCATCGATCCCTGTGGTTAAAATAAAATAAAAAATTTCAACCCCTGAGATGGGGTGGCAACCACCCCTAGGGTTATAGCAATGATGATATAAATGATATAGATTTTGATGCTTGGACTATTCTCTACCTACTGTCAAATTTTCAAGTAAATTGATGTATGACGAATGTATTGCGAGCCAAAGTGCTTCATTTCCTGGACTATTGATATTTTTATTTTATTAAAAGATAAAAAGTCAAAAATTAAGGGAAGGATAGAACTTCTTTACCTACGTAATCAATAAGTCACGCACATTATTCGTCATCAAATTTGTTTCTGGGGGGAGAGGGAAGGGGAGAGGGCATTGAGGGGCGAGGGGTTTACAGGGGGTTACATATTATTATGGTATACATAGAAATGTTGAATACTCAATTTATGATGATAAATCTATTTTATAAGCCCAAAAACACGCTTTTTTCCGCTAAAATCCAACTTTTTTAAAATTTGGCATTTTTTCAAAATGCTGTATCTCAGTACCTAATGGGTTAAAACAGTCGTATGACCAGTAATTTGATGCTCTTTAACTTTGTACTAGTCAAGTTCTTTTATTTGACGCGTAGTTTTCCAGCTAGAGGTGAAAAACCGAAAATTTTTCGGAAAAATTGGGGTCCCCCCCCCCCCCCCCCAAGTTAGCACAAGGGCCACAAGGTCAAAAACTCAGCATCGGCATCCCAGAGGACCTCTGAGTTAAATCTACCTGGCTCCTGGAATATAATAACAATAATTATTATATATATATATATATATATATATATATATATATATATATATATATATATATATATATATACAAAATTTATATACAAAATTTATATCGAAATTAGTTAAGTGGTTTAGACTCCACGCGTCTCCACAAAGAGTATGGGTCAAATTGTTAAGAAAAATCCTATTTTTAAGCAAAGGTATAGGGATTTATCTCTAAATTTGGGGCTTTGCTCCCCAAAAATCTTTTTACTGTTTAAAACTTGAGAAAAAGTCTCTCAAATAGTTTCAACGATTTAGATATTTTAAAATTTGAATATGTATTTTAGTTAAACATCAGCAACAACATTTGTTCATATAAAGTAACCGTCTAAACAACTAATACATCCATTCTTTTAGAAATAATTTAACCCAATGTTATATTGATACAGTTTAAATTTGTCGGGATTGTTAAGGAGTTATAAAACATGTGTAAAGGGATAAAGGAATAAAGAAAGGGTGCCAAGGCAGAGTGTAGCTTCTATCCCTACATTGACGTGAGTTAAGTCGGATTACAACATTAAAAAGGATTTCTCCTAAGCTATAACATTCTCCTAATTCCCTTTCCATTATCCGCAGACAACTGACAGATTTTATTTTTTCCAGCACATTGCCTAATCTTAACAAGCAACTGAATTTAGTTTTATCGTTTGTATTTTGTTAATTTTGTTTTAAGCATATATTCGCGGAAATATGTCATTTATAGGGTCCGAGATCATCATAGAAACTCTTATGCTTTTAGTAGTTCGTCCGTCGGTCCATCGCATCTTGGTTCATATCACCCGACCTTTTGTAGCTAGAGATTATAAATTTTGTATACAAGAATACCTTTTTCCCCCAAAACAGGACAACTGGAGCGGACAGCGAGCTACAGCTAATTGACCGCAACATTATTTGAGTGGATATCATTTTAACGTTATTGAAGAGTAAGTTAACCCTCAAAAGATAAAAAAAAGTACCCTAATCCCCTCCCCCCTTTCCCCACATCACTGCCTCATATGGACTCGTCATAAAAGTCCTAAAAATATACTTGAATATACATCTCTGAGGGCCATATATATTTCCGTAAAAAAGTCGAATACAAGAAATTTAGTAGTTTTAAAAAAGTAAAATATTAGAAATTTTGGGTGCGAGTAACCGAATTGGTGATAAAGAAAATGCATTATTTAAAAGTGATTGCGTGAGGGTCCCAACATTGGATAGTAGATCACAAATATATATCGCATTTTCAACATGGTGGCCATTTTACCCCCAAAAGAACCAAATAAGTGTCTACCTAACGTGCTAAAGATATGCGCAATGTGCACCTTGCTCCTCCAATGTGAAACTTTTTAACAATGTAAGAAATGTGATTTTTATGACTGAAGAAACCCTTTTAGTAGCTTGCTAGCAAGTACTTGACGGTAGCAAATACTTACGGATATTTGAATTTAGATATATTCAATATTGCACATAAATAATCAACTAAAGGCGCCATAAATGTGGAGCTTATCTAGTCATAACGTCAATTCCTCCCATTTTTATATTAAAAGAGATATATTTATTATTTTTTGCAATGTTTTTATTCTTTGACACCAATTTATAACCTGATCTATCTCAGTATTAATAATGAACCTTCTAAAATCTTTCGACTCGTTAAAACCAATTTTTATCTCGTAATCTAGTCAAAAACATATCCACTAAAAATTATAAAATGGTTACATAAATAAATTTTATGTCAAATATCACAGTTTCAAGTTCAAAATCTCAGGTGTTAGAATGTATGGCCAGCATTATCGCCTATATATCGAATATGCTGAAATCCGTTTTAAAAATGGGAAACCGGACAGAAGAAGATTACGGCGACGAACTGTTCAGGAGATGCAGAGAGGAGTTCATCCCCAATACCATCTGTGAATCTGTAAACCACATTGAAGTATGGTGGCTGCCGAAAGATTTTTCTCAGTCGAAAATGGGCAGCATCTCGACGGGAAGTAACGCTTGTACGTTGATTGCCGTACTGGTCGCTCTTAAATGTCACGGGAAGGATATTTTCCTGTCCCGAAGCTTCAATTACGACGGGTATGAGAGGCTGCTATACATATTCTGTGTAAGTATTATCGAAGGAAACAAGTTACACGAGGACCTTCAAAGAGCAGGTGTTCTGGACGACGTTAACCTCAACGTTCCAGAAGCCATAAGAGCATGTGGTGACGCCTCGAGCCGTCTTGTAGAATGGAAGAGTCTTGTGTACATGATGGAAATGCGAGTTAGTCTTTTCAAAGAAATGAGTGAGAAGCTGATGGAATTTTACGAAGAATCCGTCAGCGATAAGGTTTCAGAACTTTTTGTCACTTTAATTACAGAAAATCGAACCGTTCTTTTTATAATACAGAGACACGTTAACTTGGCGACCCTGGTAGATTCGCATCAGCACATACCTTACGGAGCCGTTGCCGCACAGACTGGCATTCAGCACTTGGAAGAGCTTTGCTTGTGGTACGACGGTATACTTCGGCATCACTACAGAGTCGAACCAGACTGTTATGAACTATCTTACCTTTACGTTGAACCAGATGAAAGAAGATGGTGACCTATGTATATGAGAAAATTGTGCAATATTTCAGGCTTTCTTTTAAAAAGTCCCGGATTTTATAATATAAAGCTCGAACATATATTGTTATATGAAATATAGACAATTCTCAATAGGGGAAACGCTGATTCCTGTGAAAATGTTTTACTTTTTAACAAGGGTCACAATTGTATACAATTTCACTGACTTTGAACTATAATGGACGGTGCAAAAATCTAATAAATAATTGTTATGTGGCAATAAAATTTGTTATTGATTAAATTATTTGCGAAGAGTTTAAAATTTTATAAGGTTGTTAATAAAACGAAATAAAAAATGTACTTCTTTTATTAAACTCAGTTTCCCTGTTAAGCATGCAGATACCCCGGGTTTAAATATTTAACTCTGTTAAGTGCTGCCTTCTACAGGCTTAAATATTTATAACTATTTAGTAACCTTATTTTAATGTAATCTATTGAAAATTTACTCTCGTTGAAAACCTACAGCCCTAAATTTAAATTAATTTTGAGCACCACTGCAAATTTGGATTCTTACTATTGGCTTAGGTCCTAACAACATATTATATCAAATAAAACGATAACAACGTGACCTTTTGCAAGGTTGGATTTATTAATTGACCGGTCTAATTGCAATTATTACATTTATGAAGTTGAATTAACTGAAATCCATGCCTATGCAATTATCCCGTCAATTTAAATTTTTAAATTCAATTGTATTTACAAATAAGTAAGCAAATATTCCGTGGTTAGATTCCTTGCTAATAGAGTTTATAATTTAATTTGTTTTTCTTATTTGTAAAAAAATAATTAGTGGTTTTCAAATTCAATTTCAACTCTAATTCTAAACTCCCTCTCACGAAGCAAGACTATGATTCTTATAGTGGGTGGACAGTTCCAAAGTGTAAGATGCGTTCTTTTTCCGTTTTCTTACTATATTAATTATTATCTAATATTTAATTTTTAATATTGTATGTTTTTTGTATATTTGATAAATAAAGGAATTTAAAAAAATAATATTAAATGAAAAAAACAAAACAATATACTAATCCGTATCAAATGTACCAATTTTTTAAGTGATACTTTGCATTTCGCTAAACTTATAGTAAAACCTGATAAAAATAGTAAAGTATTTTACAGCAACTAATGTGCTCACATTTTTATAAGTAGCAATGAAAAAATATATATAAGGAGTTTTGAAAATCACATATACAATTCTATTATTAAGTATGTTCACTCAAACACTTAATTTATAAATATAAAAAAAAGAGAGAGAAAATATTGGTGTCTGAATAGGATATTAGAATGGCATGGACTATCTTATAAGGACTATATTGAAAAGTTTGTAAGTGTCAGAAAGGGATAATGCGAGGAGAGCTTGAACGAAAGATGTGCTTCCAAGATGCAATGCCCTGATACCGATCCACTTTTTTCAGTTTTCTGTCCCCTCTGCTATTACTTAGATTGAAGACAGTTATATATCAAAAATACTTTCTTTCTGAAAATAGGAAATGTAAAGAAGAACCACAAGGAATGTAATCTCGGAGGGCTCCCTACTTGAAGGCCTTTGGCAAAATATAAAGCTCGCTCTGATCTCTTTCATCTCGTGAATTTCGTATTATGATTTAAACCGCGCATCATTCATTTACATGTAGTATGGAAAGAGTGGCATATATATCTCTCTTGGTTCTTTGATGGAACCGCCCTTCGATTCGTCGAAATATACGAATCTTTACAAAACAAAAATATCCCTCGCAGATCTCAGTGAGTCTTATGCATTTATATTATGATTAACTAAATCGTTTTGAAATTTTATATTATCTTCAGTTTTAAGAGTTAACATGGAACCAGAAGTAAGAGTCAAATTTCTACTGACATTTTACTACTATCACTACTGTGTTACCACTTATCACTGACGATGATATAGGTAAATCGTCAAAACGCGTTAGTTAATTATAATATAATATTGTTGTGTTGCTTTCTACTAACCTTTCTATAGTCATGATTATAAAGTGGTACCATAAAATCCCTGTAAAAAGAACCAATATTTGTTATGTATTTATTCTGTATATTTTCTATTAATGACATTTTTTTTATTAAAACCAGACAAAGCCATCAATGTCTGGATTTAATACAAAAATTATTATTAGAAATTATGGTTCTTTTTTAGATTGTTACTCCCCTTATAAAAAACAGAGGGGAGTGACAATCTAAAGAAGGTAAACTGAATGTTCTTCTTTAGACTGTTACTCCCCTTATAAAAACAGAATTGTGATATCCCTTTGTCCCAAAGTACATTGGACTAAACATTCCTCTGTCTTAATAGTTATTTAGTCAGTAATTTATATTCTAAAAAAAAAAAAAACCTTGGGCAGTAACAATCTAAAGAAGTACCGACATTTTTAGGCTTCAAAGATGGTTACGTATTTATTTTGACACTCATAAAAATAATACTCTCATCTTCTGGATCACTTTTGCCGACATTACCCAAGTCTCGACTCCATAAATAAGTACTGGTAAGACGCACTTCACTTTGATTTTAATAGGATCATTTAATTAAATTATTTAAAATACAGTGGTACACGTGGCCACCGTTAAGAGTGGGCCGTTTGGGGTGGCCACCGTCCCAAACATATCGCTCTGCGGGGACGTTGAAAAGAAAACGGCTCACTCCTATCGGTGGCCACCTTTACCACTGTTTTTTAAATAATTTAATTAAACGATCCTATGAAAATCAAAACTTTATCTATCTCTTTTCAATGTTCCCCCAGAAGGGCAAGTTTGGCATGTCAACAAAAAAGAAATGGCCCAGCGCCCAGTTGCCATATACCCAATTCATCGGTGGACAAGGCATAAATAAGCGATTCCATAAGGTAAGAAAACTTTATCAATCAGCGACTCACTTCTTATGGTGGCCTGTGGACTATATATACTCCATCGTTAAAATATGAATAAATTGCTAGATTTATTTTAAAACTAACATTAGGAATTCGTGGTAACTATTATTATCTGACCGAAGTCATTCAATAAAAATAAGTAAAATATTTAGTTAAAAGTCTAATTTATTATTATTTAAGATTAGACTAATTCAAGAAATATTTATTAATTCAGGTTAAAACTGAAAATGATTTGCTAGTCTATTTTTTAAATAAAACAATATTTTGAAATATCATGTGAATGTCAATCCTAATAGTATAAGAAGAGGCTTAATAAAATAGGCTTTTTTTTACTTGAACTGTTATCTCATTTAACAAAACTCTAAAATAATGTTTAATCAATGGTTTTTAATACTACTTTATTACATAGGATAAGAGATGAACTAGATACAAAACCTTAGCGATGCACCCGCGGGGAGCACGGGTAATCGACTAAAATGAAATAACTCTCTGAAGAACTACTCACTCATCACGAAATCTCTAGAACAACTTCTGACTCAATATTTACATTTATTAAGGCCGTTTAATTTTATGACTTAAGTAGCCTCTAACAGATTATTTATTTATCCGACAATTTAAGCTTTAAGCTTAAATTGATTTTTAAAATCTTCGCAACACAACAACATCTCCTAAACCACTTCATTGAAGACAAACATTGACGTCAGCAAGAGCATTTTATAGGAAACTGTTGAGATTATTTAATAAACAGTCAACATACATAGTTCTTATTTTGAAATGAGTTTCATTTCGTTTTACAGGAATCGGCATAATGCCTGTCCCATTTCCAATCTAAAAGTTAATACTAGCGGGGTCAAAAACAAATGACTGTAGGTGTGTTCAAAATACCATACCATATTGAGTTCTGTAAAAATAATTTTATAAAATAAAGGTGACAATTGTCGATAATTCAAATTCAAAATATTTTTATTTGAATCCCTCACAAAAAAGTATGATGCATAATAAATGTAAATTTTGTCTAAAGAGTCTTGAGTCATATTGAGTTTCAATATGGAATATATTTTCAAACATCAAGTGCTCATAAAACATATAGAACAGATAGTAGGGACGAGAAATTATATTTGCATTTAATCTTGAAGCTTTATAAATATATATTAAGTACATACATTGAACAGGCTTTTTTTAGTTTTATTTTATTGACATTATCCTGCTCACTAAAGACAAATGCAATACATTAAATAAACGCAGGCATCGTGAGTACCAAACGGAGGAGCTCATTGAACTAAACTAGAAAATTGCACTAACGTGACAGACAATAAACAAAGTTAAATTGTAGTGAGAAATGTTTGAAAAAATAGACTGCCAATTAGTGTGGCACATAGCTTCCTCGCGTCCTGCTTCGTATACCTACTTGAATGATTTTATGCTTTTACAATACAATAGTTTCAAATTTATTTAATCCCCCCCCCCCCGTTATTTAAATAAAGTAAAATGATAATTTAAATCAAATTATAATTATTATTTACTACGGGAAACAGACAGTGAAAAATACACTCCCACGCCGGGATTTGAACCATGGGTCTCCTGTATTTCCAGTACAGATGCTCTGGCCAACTAAGCTACGCAGGAGAATGATTTTTAACTGCCGTAATCGATAACTAGTCCCGAATCCAAGCTTTCAATATTCATATACATTTAGACAGTCTATATTTATGACATTAGAACTAAACCGAGAATTAACGCTTATAATTATAAAGTACTCAATTAGTACCTGTACCTTGTACAATCAATTCGAAATTCAATTTTAAGTTTTTGGTAGTTTTCATACTACGGAAAGTTTAAATTTTAATTTAAATCAAATTATAATCATTATTTACTACGGGAAACAGACAGTGAAAAATACACTCCCGCGCCGGGAGTGTATTACTGGAAATATAGAGGCCCGTGGTTCAAATCCCGGCGCTGGAGTGTATTTTTCACTTTCTGTTTCCCGTAGTTAATAATAATTATAATTTGATTTAATTAAAAATTAAACTTTCCGTAGTATGAAAACTACCAAAAACTTAAAATTGAATAAAGTAAAATGTTAAGGTAGAAAAAGTAAAGTAAATCGAGTATCAGTTTAGCAACATTTGAAAAGCAAAAACGGTTGAAATTAATCAGTGGGCTGCTTTCGACAAAACATTCAAATTTCATAAAAATCGTAAGTACTTTTGAAAATAAAAGTGTAAATAAATCTATGTTTGTGCAAATGTATGTAAAAGAGCAACAAATGGGCGCAGAAGATTAAAAGTTATATGGGACCAACAATGGGCTAATTGTGTCCAACCATCCAAAGGTTGGCAAAAATTGAGCGACAGACAGACACGGAACAAAAAATATTCTCTGTAGTCTGAAACGGATTTCTGTCTTGGAATTCGTTCTCCGGAACTATCACATAGCTTCTGTTACCTTTGGTAAGCTTGAAAGCAATTATCCTACGCTAATCATAGTAAACATTTTATGAATTAAACTACAGTATGTTCCACGTCATAGTGTATGTAGTGACATGCACGTCAAGGTATGTAGTGTCATAGTTACAGAATATTTATTTACTTCAACAATAATGTTACCTGGTGGGGAATTAAAGCCCAACCTACAATAGCGGGATATATTTGCAGTCATCGCTGTTTTCCCGAAAACTAGATTTAATGATGATTGAATAGCCACTTATGAGGAATTCAATAAAATTATTTGAAAACGTCAGAAACCCGTATTTCGTACATCACAATACCATCTCATTATAAGAAAGCAGAAACTCAGAAACAGCATTCCCACATAAACACAAACTTTAATTAATGTATGAATAAATATATTATGTATAGTATAATTTTTAGTGATATTTATAAAATTTATTTTTATTCAATATCTCAGACCTTGAAATATTATTGGTATTACTACTTATATGGTAATTTCATTTATTTAAATTTACTAAAATCTAATGAGATCTTAAGAATATTTAAAGATGTTTTATTAAACATTGTTAGATCCATTAATAATAATATATCAAAAAATATGTATAGTGTTTCGGATTTTATGGAGGGCAGGTCCCTCAAATATAGATCTAAAGTAATTTTTTTATTTTTTCTCGGAGTGTGATTATTTTTAATATTTAAAGTGGTAGTAAGGTCCTACTACTAGTACTAGAAGGGTAGGACGAACCACTTGTACGAACATTAGGCCATATTTTAGGCCCATTTTACTTGCCCCGTGATAGAGTTTCAGCCACTTCACACATCATACCTCTTGTACAATCTACCGACGAAAATGAGTATAGTGTGATCATTAGTGAGCCATATTCTAAATAACATTTTTAATTTAAAATGTATAAATCCATAAAAATATCAAAAACGACGTACCGGGCGCACATTGTGACGCAGGTGACACAGGGCAGGGCAGCAGAGTTTTTTTTCAGCCGCAGAAATATACGAGACTGCCAGAAACATCAGCTGGCCATGTGTAGTGCTGCTTTTTTAATTCATTTTAGTGGAATCTGAAGGATTTATATAGAGATCCCTCAAATTCAAATATCATTAATATAAATACTCGTTCTTTACCAGTAAAAATATTATACAGGGTGATCCAAAAGTTCGGCAACGGCTTAATATCTTCGGTCATAATTGAGATATTAAGTTCGCGTTTGCGGGTATCTTAATCATTTGTAAAAAACTACTTTTTTGGTGGGTAATAATTTTTTCTGCCATATTGGTTGCCACCATATTGAATTCAACTTTGAAATTTTAAATTGGAACACCCATAAAGTGATACATTTTTTGAAAGCCCTTAAAAAAAGAAAACATTTGCCGCAAACCCGAGCTTTTTATCTACTCCCGTTCAAAAATGGCGGACACTCGAAGTGTAAAAAAATTCTCTTCTTTTGTTATTTTCAATTGTTTAGTAAGATATAAAACATCGGTCCAACACAACTATGACTAACATTCTCATACAATCTCGGTCCCAGACCCAGGGAACATAGTTCGTTATCAAGTCATAGTTTCCGAGATATTGATGAAAATAAATCTGATTTCGTTAAAAATCAAAAACAAAAAGTAAACAACCACCTGTTGTACACATTTTAAATAATACAAATTAACTAAGCATTACGTAGGTTTATCATCGAAGCGAGCTTAATGCAATAAATATTTAATTTTTTATTTTATGGGATCTGGGACCGAGATTGTATGAGAATGTTAGTCTGAGTTGTCTTGGACCGAATTTTTATATCTTACTAAACAATTGAAAACAACAAAAGAAGAGAATTTTTTTACACTTCGAGTGTCCGCCATTTTTGAACGGGAGTAGATAGAAAGCTCGGGTTTGCGGCAAATGTTTTCTTTTTTTAAGGGCTTTCCAAAAATGTATCACTTTATGGGTGTTCCAATTTAAAATTTCAAAGTTGAATTCAATATGGCGGAAAAAATGATTACCCACCAAAGAAGTAAGTTTTTACAAATGATTAAGATACCCGCAAACGCGAACTTAATATCTCAATTATAACCGAAGATATTAAGCCGTTGCCGAACTTTTGGATCACCCTGTATATATATATATATATATATATATATATATATATATATATATATATATATATATATATATATATATATATATATATATATATTGTATATATATATATATATATCCCTGCGGTGTTACTTGTCATCTATAGGGCGCCTCCCCAGGTGGCGGATAGGGGAATGCTCACCAGATATGGCGGGTACCAGGGAAATAGAATACCCGGGGCGGACCAAAACGAGTTGCTGCTGCCTTGTAGTAACGGGGGTTGGCTCTCCAAAGGCTAGAGGAAGATAACCTTGATCAAAAATCCTGGCCCTCCTGGTAGGGGGTTGGGCGTGGTGCTAACCATTCCACCCTGGAAAAAACTCAACGTTACAAAACCTACAATCAATGCTTCAAAAGGGACTGTTTTTATGGAAAGGACTCGGCGTGGCGTGACAATGGACTTTTCTTAGCCACTTTGAATGTTAGAACTCTAGCCAAACCAGGAGCTCTGAGGAGTGTCAGAACTCAGCTGGATAAGTACAATATAGGTATTGCAGCACTGCAGGAAGTAAGGTGGAGTGGGGAAGGGGTCTTCTCAAGTGGAAATCATGTGCTTTTCTATAGTGGAGGAAGTAACAGAAAGTATGGTACGGGATTCCTCTTACAAAAGAGATGGAAACCTGCGATCTTAGATTTTAGGGCGGTTAGTGATAGGATATGCTGTATATGAGTAAAGGGAAAAATTTTCAATATAACTCTCTTCTCTGTATATGCCCCAACCGATGATGGGGAGGAAGAAGAGAAGGACAGCTTTTACAGCAATCTCGAAGAGGTCTGACAAAGTCCCCCGATATGATGTCAAGCTGATGCTAGGAGACTTTAATGCCAAAATAGGCAGGGAGCAAATGTTCCAGCGGGTGGCTGGAAATAACCACCATCCACGAACACACCAGTGAAAATGGTTTGAGAGTGGTGGATTTTGCCGTAAGTAAAGGAATGGTTATTAGAAGTACCCAATTCCCCAGACGGGATAATAAAAAAGCGACCTGGTATTCCCCAGATAGGATTACACGCAACCAGATAGACCACTGTTTTGTAGACAAAAGACATACCACCGACATCATGGATGTACAAACCTGCAGAGGCGCAGACTGTGACTCTGATCACATGATGGTACGTATCAAGTACAAAGGAAGAATAGCGAACTACAGATCTCTTAAAAGACAAGAGAGGGAAAAGAGATATGAGGTGGAGAAACTTAAAAACGAAGAGGTAAAATTAAAGTACCAAGAAAAGATAAGAAAAATAGTCGATAAAAGTAAGGAGAAATGGCAGCAAGCCAGCGTGGAGGAAAAGTGGGTCTACTGAAAGGAAGTATCAAAGAAGCAATTGAAAAAAAGAAAAGAAATTGGCAAAAAAGAAAAGAAAATAAGGGAAGAATGGTATGATGAAGAGTGTGAGGAGGCAGTGCAGCAAAGGAATTCAGCTAGAGAAGTAATGCTCCAAAGAGATACAAGGGGAAGAAGGGAGGAATATATACAGAAAAGAAGAAAAGCAAGTAAAATATGCAGAAAGAAGAAGAGACAATTTGAAATAGACAAGCTTTAGAAAATGGAGGAGGCAAGAGATGGAGGACACATAAGAGCTTTCTACTGGGAGATTAAGAAACAACGGTCTGGCTTTCAACCACGAGCAGTTTTTTGCAGGAATAAAGATGGAGATTTAATTGGAGATAGGAAGGAAATTATAGAAAGATGGGCAGAACACTTCCAGGAATTGCTGGAAGGAGTAAAGGAGATACAAGAAGATCAAGCAGAAGAGGCAGAAGACATTGAAGAGGAGAATGCCACAGAAGAGAGAGATACTCTTCCAACGGAGGTGGAAGTGAGAGATGCTATTGCCAGCCTCAAGAAGAATAAAGCACCAGGCATAGATAATATCCCAGCAGAGCTATGGAAGCACGGTGGAGAGGAAGTGATAAATAGGGTAGTAGGACTGGTGCAGGAGATATGGGAGCAAGAGGTTATGCCAAAAGAATGGTTGGTTGGTATCATATGCCCGATCCATAAGAAAGGTGATAAAGCGGATTGCGATAACTACCGAGGTATCACGTTGCTCTGTGTTCTTTATAAAGGGTTCTCTAAGATTTTAATGACCAGACTGGCCCCACTTGCAGAGAGAATCATTGGAGAATATCAGTGTAGGTTCAGAGTAGGGAGATCAACAAGTGACCAGATCTTTGCTATTAGACAGGCCATGGAGAAGTGCTATGAATATAATATTGATTTGCACCAGCTATTTATAGACTTCAGACAGGCCTATGACTCTGTTAAGAGACAACCTCTAGTGGATGAACTGAAGACCTTTGGAGTTCCCGTTAAATTGATACGATTATTGAAGATGACTTTACGCAACTCTAGAAGTAGAGTTAACGTGGACGGGGAACTTTCAAGGGAATTTGTTATCAGGCAGGGACTATGGCAAGGAGACGTAATCTCTACAACTCTCGAGCGATGCGACACTTAGAGCAAAACCAAATATATATATAGGATGACACAATGCTTGGCCTTCGCGGACGACATAGATATAGTAGCTCGGCGTCAATGCGATCTGGAAGAAACTTATGTGGCACTTCGAAATGCAGCCAAGGAAATGGGACTGGAAATCAATTCCGGGAAAACCAAATATATGGTGTTATCAAAGAGATATAGTAGCTCGGCGTCAATGCGATCTGGAAGAAACTTATGTGGCACTTCGAAATGCAGCCAAGGAAATGGGACTGGAAATCAATTCCGGGAAAACCAAATATATGGTGTTATCAAAGAGGAACCCGGTTTGGGAAGAGGAATAGAATAGAATAGAATAGAAACACATTTTTATTTCAATATAAAATTAAAAGATTCATAACTGTATGTATAAGTATAAATGTGAACAACTTTGGTGAATTGACACCGTTAAGTGGGTTGGCAAACCTTACAAAAATATAATACAGATTTCCTCATTCTAACTAATAGATAATACAGATAATTAAAATTGCTAATCAATATTTACATTAACAAGTAGTAAATTTAAGAAAAATATTTTTAGTTACAATTTATTTATTTATTTTTCTTTCTTTTTTATCAAAATTAAGTGTAGAAAAATATTTTTAGTTACACATTGGTATCAATATAAGTAAGAAAATTATAATGTTACTTATATTTTTATAATCAAAATTAAGAAGCAGAGAAATTAGGAAAAGATATTCTCTGTTACAGATTGGTAGCATATAGGTAAGAAAATTATAATGCTACTTATTAGGTATTATTATTTATTTATTTTTTTTTATTTATTTATTTATTTATTTATTTTTTTTTATTTATTTATTTTTTTTTTTATTTATTTATTTATTTTTTTTTTTTTATTTTTTTTTTTATTTATGTATTTTTTTTTTTACAAACTATTAACTAACTTATCAACTATTTATTTAATTGTCATCATTTAATTAATTATAATTTTGTCTATATAATAAATAATGTGTAGAGAAATACAGAAAAGGGATGAGAACAAAGGTAAAATAAAAAATAATAACTTCTTAACATGCAAAAACTTTTAACTTATTCCCAATTCCATTCTTGTACTAACGAGTACCTGTATCTCCAAGCTACCCTTGCAAAATGTACTAGGCTTTTCCATTGGTTACCATTAAGTAATTGGATAAAATCCTCATAATTATACTCTCTAACCCCTAAATGAGCTATCCTGAATTCCTTCAAGACACAACATTTAGCTATAAAGTGATAAGTGTCCTCTATGTCTCTACTATTACATAAAGGACATAATCTTTGATTACCAACTCTCCATGCTTTATTATTTAGGTACAAAAGACCTCCACGTATCTTGCAGACCCATGAGACTTCTGTAGGTGTTAAGTTTTTATTTTTTATGTAATTATCTTTTAGTTCCTCAGGTTTGATTAAAGATTTAAAATGACAGTGAAAATTGGACTTACCACTTTCCTCTATATACTTTATAGAGTCGCTCCTATCAACTTCTCTTACTATTTGTTCTAACTGGGGTTTCAATTTTTTAGAATTAAGCCATTCTAGGGAAATGTTATATTTTTTGGCTAGTTGATTCCATTCTTTTGCCCAGCTAATACCTTTGTTTATTATTTCATAAGCTGATATTTTGGTCAACCTATTATCTGGGTGCTCTCCTAACACTTTGAGTAGATAATTTTTTTGCAGATTGAGTGTATATGAGTGCAAGGAAGTACAACCAGTCTCTAGGTAAATAACATATGAAGGTGAATTTTCTGGTAAAAAAAGAGCTTTTTTAATAAAATATCTGTTAAATCTTTCTAAGCACTCATATTTGTGGCTACCCCATACCTGACCAGCATAACATGTTATTGATCTACACACAGCATTGAAAATTATTTTTTTATTTTCAAAGGTTATTTTATTATTACTTACCATTTTATGCCAGATAACATTCAGTGCATATTTTGCTGTTTGGATTTTTTCTTGTAAATGATGAGTCATAGAAAGGTTATAAGAGATGGTCATCCCCAGATATTTATATTTGTTTACATTTTCAATTTTCTTCCCTTGATACCAGAAGTTTTCCTTCACTTTATTCCTTCCACCCTTCTTAAATATAATTACCTTAGTCTTGCTGAGGTTAACAGTTAAGCCCCATTTAGAGCAGTATTCCTCAAGAGCTTTTATCATTGCTCTAAAAAACACAGCATCACTAGCCAAGATGACCAGATCGTCTGCGTAGATCAAGCATTTTATATTGTAACCATTAACCCAGACTCCTCCCTCCAGTGCCTCAACCAGATCATTTAAGAAGAGGGAAAACATTAAGGGGCTTAATTTACAGCCTTGACTTAGCCCAGAAGAAACGTTAAACCAACCTGAACAGCTGCTATTTCCACATACACAGGACTCAGCTCCATCATACATGTTTATGATAACCTGTAAAATTTTGTTAGTTATTTTTAAGCTTTTTAGTTTATTGAATAATATATTACGACTAATCCTGTCAAAAGCAGCTTGAAAGTCAACAAATAAACAATATACCTTACCTTTCTTTTTGGATAGTTTACTTTGGATTGTATTGAATAATGTAAATATATTGTCAGTAGTACTATACCCTCTTCTAAACCCAGCTTGCTCTTCTATTATAATATTTTCTTTTTCTGTCCAATCCGTTAATCTTCTTTGTAGAATACCTGTAAAAATTTTTCCTACCACATTTAGAAGTGAAATTCCTCTATAATTTGACGGTTCTAATGGGTCTCCTTTTTTATAAATTGGTATTATAACAGAAGTTTTAAAGTTTTTAGGGACACAACCACTCTCCAATATTTTATTAAAGTATTTAACCAGCATTTTATTAAAGTTTGTGGGGGCATTTATATAAAATTCATTTGAAATTCTGTCAACCCCCGGTGATTTATTATTTTTTAAATTTTTTATTTCTAAATCAAGCTCATTTAAGCTTATTTTTTCATCAAGGGGATGACTTTTTAAGTGAATTAATTTTTCATTGTTTGGTTCCTCCTCAACAATGGTTGGGTACTCATGATTGAAATTTAATAATTGTTTAAAATGGTCTGCCATAACTGACTCATCTACCTGACAGTATATAGAGGGATTTTTATTTTTTAAATTTTTAACCAAAGGCCAAAAATCTTCTGATTTTCTCGTGGATTTCAGTGAATTTATGAGGTTAGTATTGTAATCTTTTTCTTTATCTCTACATATTTTTTTATATTTTTTTATTTCAATAAAATAATTCTTTTTTAATACATCACAATCTTGTTTTTTAAATTTATTTAGTGCCCTAAACATATTTTTCCTTGCTCTAAAGCATTCAAAGTCAAACCAAGGTTTTTTAAAATTAATATTATGACTATTTACCAATTTACTTAACTTACCTGCTGGTTTACAAGAAGTTTCTATAAGCTTTGAGAGTTTTTGAAAGCCGTCTTCAATATTTTCTGGCCATTCATTTGGATTAACTTCATTGACTAGGTCTTCTAGTCTTTTTGTGAAATTTGTCTTATCTCCAGGGTCCCATTTTAACTTTTGTGCTAGACGGTCCCTTCCATTTATGCTCACAGAGGAAGCTTTACGAAAATTCAATAAATCTAATATAATAGGCAAGTGGTCTGAGTAAGGCTGAGATCCTACTTGAAATTTTTTAACAAGTTCTAGTACTTCTACTGAACAAATTGCATAATCTATTACTGAACTTCCTCTGGGACCAATATATGTGAGGGCACCCTCCTTATCACCATTTGTTCTCCCATTTAGTAAAATAAAACCTTTTTCTTCTAAGAAATCTATCATGTATTTTCCCTGTTTATTACTAGTTCGATCCTTAGAAGATCTATTGCTTTTAAGGGTGAAATTTAAATCATTATTCTCAATAATATCTTCAGCTAAATGCTGAAGTGTACCTGTACGAGCATTTAGATCTCCCAAGATAAAACAAGAACAATTTTTGTAATCTTCTACCATCTTTTTTAAATTTTCAAAGTCATTTGACCAGTTGTTTGGGTTGATGTAGGCTGGAATCAAAACGATCTCGTTATGCAACATTTTAATCTTAAGCACCGAATTCTGTTTTGCGTCAGTTATTACTACGCATACTTTGTTGATCGTTCTTTTCCAGCCCACTAACATCCCTCCAGAAGGTCTTCCAAACTTATTACTTTTTTTGGCATGCACATGCAGTAACTTATAACTTCCAAAAACCTTCTCTATGTTCTTGAAATCTTTTTCAAGAACATGGGTTTCATTAAGAATAAACACATCATGCAAAAACAAAAATTCACAAAAACCAGGTTCTTTAAGATTTTTATATAGACCATTTATGTTATATGTTAAAATTTTTAAATTATCAAAACTATTATTTTTATTCTTATAGATACTATTATTTATTTTTGTTCTCTTCTTTCGATCCTGTTCCTGACATCCATATAGTAATCCACTTATATTATAAGATAAAATTTTAATTTTGTCGTATGGTTCTGCTTCAATATTTGATACTACATTCGTAGTTTCAGATGGTAAAGATAAAATATTTGCTTGAGTATTCGTGGTCGACTTGTTAGGACTGCCTACTTCAGAGCCCCTCCAACTTCCGGTCAACTCCTTATGTCATTCTGATGTCCCTGGCTTTTCCATTTCCTCTCCTGTAGCTGAATTATTAAGATAGGATGTTATGTCCTGTATTCCTATACCAGATAATTCACTTAATTTTCTCTTTCCATCTGCTCTTCTCCATAATAAGTCACCGCTTTGTGACAGTTTAAATTTTTCTTCTTCTACAAGCAAGAAATCGTGACGTACGTTTGTTTTAAGACTGCTATTCTCTTTAAGTATAGCTTTACGTAGAGTAAATAGTTTTTCCCTCTTCATTTGGGTGTTGCTAGTATAATCTCGGTGAACTACAAATCCCGTGCCTTTAAGTTTAACACAATTTTTTAAAATATTCGATAAGTCAGAGCTATCTTTAAACTTAGCAAGTATTGGGCGGCACCATTTAGAATGCCCTGGCTTTCCTATCGGGTACACCTTGCTAAGATTGACTTCTCTGCAGTTTAAAACATTTGCACAAAATTCTCTTATTACTTCTATCAAATTATCTGATGCATTATATTGAAGCCCACGAAATATCAAATTATTTCCTCGCAATGTATTATCAAACTCTTCCATTCTTCGATTCATATCTAAAACTTGCTGTCGTAGAATTTCCGTCTCATTTTTTAGTGCCGTGTTCTCCTGTTTCAGGCTATCTATTTCATTCTTCACCTCCATTTTAAATTGATTAAGATCCTCTTTCGATGCCAATTTCAGTTCATTTACAGCTGATTTGATTATGTCACACAAGTCTGAAGCAACCATGTCGCTTACTTTTGCCATGTTAGTTCTAGCAATCTTTTTCCCGGGTGAAATACCGTCCTGACTACTAGAATCCAGAGGCCTTTTACTTCTAGAGTTGTCAAAAAGCTCCTTGATTGATTGAGACATTTCAAAACAACTTTATTATAATTGAGTTGCAGTATTTATAATAATTTTACTTTAGCTGACCAGTTGTTTATATTTTAATCTCCTTGTTTACTTATTATTTAAATATGAGTAACATTTGATTTAAAAAGGATATCAGAAGTAAGATAGCAGTTTATAAACAAAAACAGTGTAAAACCAATGCGACTTGTATGAGTGGGGATTCTAAGATACTATGCACTCTAGAGGGAGATCCCCCTCTCAATCCACTCGTTTAGCCAATGAGTCATTCACCACTACACAGAACCGTAGCCCACATCTACACAAGAATCTTACTCACACAAAGAAATGATTGACATTCTTCAGCTGCATTCTTCAAATTCTTTGCACCTTTTTCAGGCTGCAAGGGAAACTGTTCGGTGTATATTCTCAATATTAGATTCAAATTGTAGGTAATAAAATCCTTTACACTCACAATAAATCAGTCCTTGAAAAAGAGAATTAAATTTAGAGATATTTAAGAAAAACTCACAGTTAGCAGAGAAATGGTGCTGCGTGTTTGCTGAATAGCTGTTTATGACCAACAATTAATTTTTTAAGAATGTACGAAAATTCGCCAAAAAATAATTTAAAGAACCTAATAAAACTTAAAGAAATAAGAGAGCAAAAAGAAACGCGTGCAGCCCGGTCTAGGTTTAAAATCCAACTCACTTATGTGGAAGAAACTTATGTGGCACTTCGAAATGCAGCCAAGGAAATGGGACTGGAAATCAATTCCGGGAAAACCAAATATATGGTGTTATCAAAGAGATATAGTAGCTCGGCGTCAATGCGATCTGGAAGAAACTTATGTGGCACTTCGAAATGCAGCCAAGGAAATGGGACTGGAAATCAATTCCGGGAAAACCAAATATATGGTGTTATCAAAGAGGAACCCGGTTTGGGAAGAGGAAGTGCACATAGGAGGGAATGTTTTTTAACAAGTTCGCTGTTTCCAATACCTAGGGACCGTAGTTTCAGGTAACAACAGTGTTACAGAGGATATTAAAGCTAAAATATCTGCTGGAAACCGGAGCTATTTTGCCCTCCAGTCAGTGTTCAGGTCCCGAAATGTCAGCCGTAATACTAAATTGTTGGTGTATAAAAGTGTGGTGAGAGCTACAGCAGTGTACGGGTCTGAGTCATGGACGCTAGTATCCAGCGATGAGGAGAGGTTGAGACGTTGGGAACTCAAGATCCTCAGGAAAATTTATGGAGCTGTTTGTGAGGAAGGAACCTGGAGGATCCACACCAACCAAGAAATCAGGGACCTGTAAAATCAACCCGACATAGTTAGCACTATTAAGGCTGGTAGACTCCGCTGGCTAGGCCACGTCACTAGGATGGATGAGGGAAGAGTCCCGAAGAGACTAATGGACGGACATCCTGGAGGAGGTAGAAGGAGAGGTCGACCCAGATCAAGATGGCTGGATGATGTCACAGACGACCTGAGAAAGATGGGCGTGCGCTCTTGGAGAAGACGCGCGCAGGATAGGGACGATTGGAGAGGCATTGTAAAGGAGGCCAGGGCCCTTCAAGGGCTGTAGCGCCGCGGATGTATGTATGTATATATATATATATATATATATATATATATATATATATATATATATATATATATATATATATATATATATATATATATATATATGTGTGTGTGTGTGTGTGTGTGTGTGTGTGTGTGTGATATTAAATGTTCTCAATTTTCCAATAAAAGATATAAGGTCTCATCAATATAATCCTAATGATAACAATTTAAAGATTTTAAGATTTAAAGATGTAAATGGTTAGAATCTTTTAATAAAAATGAAAGCCACTGATTGTCTTAGTAAACAGTTTAAATAACCATGACAATCAACTATGTAAATGTTTACTCTGTAACAATTCTAATCGTCAAAATAAATATTTCTTGACTGATAAATCCTCTATGTGATTTTTTTTAAATAACACCATAATCTTTAGTTCGAAATTACTTCCTAATGAATCCGTGATCATACATTCCTAAATGTATTAGGTATAAAAGTTAGAGCATTCCCGCCTTAGATCTAAGTATTGCACAGATAAGGTGTTTAAGGACAATGTTTCAGAAACAGAAATGAACTTAAATAAATTTGAATCGCTTTGTCAACGAGGGTCACATAACTAGGAAAGAGCAAGGGAAAGAGAGGCAAAAAGGTTATTACTAAGAGAGTGTTCCAAAATTTTTTTATGTTACCTTCTAATATTATCTAATTCATTTCCTTAAATTATTACTTCAGAATGTATTAAATAATATATTAAATATTCTATTGGTAAAAACAACAATAGTTTCAACAGTAGTTTAGAAATTCAATATTGTTTATCTAAAGAATCTCTCTTTCACAATATTTGTTTTTTAAAATATAAAATAAAAATCATTTATAAATAAATTCAAATAACTTCTCTTGAAAATACAATCTATACAATATTTATATAAAAATATTTAAAATCATGCGTTTTGTTGAGTTAATGTATATTTACGCATATAGTTACAAAATAGCGCACCCTGAGAATGATTGTCTCTAGAGCTCGATTGCCCTCATTAAAAAGGTAATTTGAACTAGTGGAAATTTACTATAAGATTTAAGAGAAAACTAAAGAACTGCCAATCAGGAAAATTACTTCAGTCTACAATTCATTAAAACGGCCGTTAATTGATGATTAATAAAACAACAGGTGTCGGAATCCAGTGCTTTAAGTCGTCAAATTAAAAATCCCTATTACTGTGAATACAAATTTAAATCTGACATAAAGTTTTGATTAAAATCAGTTAAGTTCAATCCGTTATTCGATGCGACTTACATTTAGGCACAAAAAACTTTTAACTTTTACTATTCATTTTTTTAGGGAGTAAAATAAAAAAAAATGTAAACTTTTTGGAATTGATCCGCCGGTTACGTGGAAAACTTTAAAAGTACCAAATTTCAAGTTTATAGCTATTCTGGAAGTGAAACATTAATGTCAGTGAGTGAATTAGTTTGCCATGTGGCTTTATAGTAGATAGAAGATTATAGTAAGTAGATATTGTGCTCAAACACCTTTGTGTGTACATTTTTTTATTTGTTTGATATCAATACGTGCAAACTATACGAAAACAAACAATTTGTACAAAGTAGAATAAAGTTGATTTAAAAGTTTTTACTCGTATTATAGTATTGATGAAAGAAAAAACTGTGTGCACATGTAATATTAGTTTTTTAAGTTGACAATATAGGAGAACACTGGGGTAGTGCCTATTTTATGAAGGATTGACGTCACTCCATCCCCCGTCATATACTTATTTACATGCTTATTGCTTCTTCGAGTAGTTGAAGAGGTGTTGAGATGCCTCTCCTAGCCCCTCACAAGTGTCCCTTCGGCCACTCTTTGCTCACCTCTGGTTATATATGTATACATATACATACATTAAACACACACACTCACCCCATATAATATATATATATATATATATATATATATATATATATATATATATATATATTATGTGTGTGTGTGTCTGTGTGCGTGCGTTGTGAGTTTGCGTGTGTGTTTTTTTTTCCTCACAAAGTAACCCTTAAGTTAGAGTCTTTATTCCTACCTGCATCCAATTACTTTGATTACAGGATTTCACAAACTCTTATTATGGCAACCTTAATTAAAAGTTTCACTGCATTATTGATTAAAGTTTCACTATATATCCTTATGTCAAGGTTTTATCTATATATCTAATTCGTAGGCATCCATAATTGTTATTATTTAATTATTTATCGTTGTGGTTATAAGGAATGAAACGCTCACAAGCAATCAATACCTAGATGGTAGAGAGATCCTCTTTGAAGCAGCTGGCCAACAGCTGATGTCAACAGCTATGTTTGAAGTTTGTGACTGCTGGACAACAATCGCATTCATCCTCTTCTTCTAGGCCAAATCGCTGCAGATATTGTTACCATGCTCTGAGGTAAGTTGAGTTGTTTTGAAAGTAATTCGATAGTTAGTTTGTATAATCTGAATTCTAGTGTTGGATAAAGGTTCTTTGTATGAGATTCTTGCCACTCTGCTTCCCAAAGCACTATTTTCAATTTATTTTTTTTTTAATTGTAGGTTATCGGAGTATTTTGAAACTGTATAATCAGGGTTTCGTCGCTAGTTGCTTCTTTAGCCAGCCTATCAGCCTTTCCGTTACTCTCATGCAGCATGAGGCATGAGCCTCTTATCTACGATACTACAACAGTCCAGTTTTTCTAATAACGCAGCTCTCTTATTGTTTTCCAAATAATTTCTGATGTCTTCATATTTATTTATACTGGAGACTGTTATCTATTAATTATCTATTAATTAGCCGGCTTGGCCGTATGAAATTACATACCAAGTCTAATCGGCCATCACTGAACCAAAGGGTTTGAGGTCGTGGTATCGATCCCTCGTCGTGACGCTTTGATTTATATAGCTCACTAATGATCACATCATTCTCGCTTCGGTGGTACAATGTACAGAGGTATGATGTAATAAGTGGCTGGAATTCTCTACCATGAGGCTAGTAAAATGGGGGTACAATCTATAGAGATACGGAAAAAATCATAGAATCAAACTTGTAGATCTTTCAAAATCAGTAACTGTTTGTGCAATCAGTTTTTCATTAAGACTTACCGTTAATGTATAAAAAATCTTTAACGATGCGTCCACCATTTTTCCTGACAGTCATACAGCTATTGCTACAAGTATGCCAAATATAAGTTTCTAGCTATTCTAGAAGGCACTTATAATTTTGATGATGAGTGAGTGAGTAACAAAAATGCAAACTTCAAAACTCTCCTGCTGAAATGACTGAATATTAAGGACTCAATGTTTACAGTATCCTAAGCTACTTAAGCTTAATTTACGTTACAAATGTCAAAAGTCATTCGTAAGAGGGAGCAGCGATACGAGGGTGAGAAAAACAGGGTGAATTATTTTATGTAAAGCTACACTGCATGTTTACAGGAACTTGGCCTTGTCACTGCCGCGCTGCCGTGCGCTCAGATTTGTGGCTAATGCTGAGGTAGGGTCAGAGGTAAGAGGTCTTTTAGCAGGAGGTAGAGTTAAATTTATTAGAGAACTCTTATGCTGATCATATATTGTCACCTTTTCTTCGATCAAAATTTCGATTTCTATTGCTATATTGCACTTTTCATTGCAATAATACAAGCAGCACGGAAAGAGATGGTTCTGTAACATTTAATCATTCTTATAGGTATTAGCTTCTGAATTATACTTAATTTAATGAAATACTTTTTTGTCGAAGCCCCATGACACACTGGGGAGGCATAGGGAAAATAAAGAAGAGAAAATCCTCCTGAGAAAATAAACTTCAATGGCTTTGAAAGTCTCATTTGGCTTTCCAAGTCCCGAATGAAGTTTCACAGATCTTTCTAACAGTTGACCAGCTTTCTTACAGCTTCTTACGTTATCAACGTAATTATTCCAGGTGAATAGTAGGTCGATGTCTGTACCTAGATACTTTAGTTTCAACACAACTATTAGTTTAATACCCGTAAGATAAACTATCTGATATTTTAGACGTCTTCCCCGAGTAACACGCATTATGTGGGATTTTTCAGGGTTGAGCTAAAGGTTATATTCTTATTTCACTTTTCTATTTTAACAGACTTTCGTTTGCTGTCATTTCAATTTCTAATTCGGTCTCACCTAAATTTCTAATAGCAGATCATCGAGCAACATTATC
Organism: Gerris lacustris; assembly: GCA_951217055.1. Taxonomy (NCBI): domain Eukaryota; kingdom Metazoa; phylum Arthropoda; class Insecta; order Hemiptera; family Gerridae; genus Gerris; species Gerris lacustris. The sequence goes on from OX578276.1 coordinate 109,996,993, forward strand.
CGGGTAAACTAATTTTAACAGCAGATCTTAGAGAACTGACCAAAATTTTCTTCCGCGACAACAGCATCTCTCTTGGATTTTAGTGTATGAAGACATTAGTGTCTGGATTTCAGATTTTATGAGAAATAACTTCTAATAAGTTTATACGGATTTGAAGGACAATGCTTATTTCTTAATTCACTTAAGTTGGCAGCTACCAAGTCACGTCAAAGGCCCCCTGAACATCTAATGATATTATAAATACTTCTTGATTTGCCTCTATCTCCCCTTTCGTAGTTTTTAACCGCCATTAGCGCATCGGCATTGCCTCTTTGTAGGGTAAATCTAATTTACACATTTGATATCAAATTTTTACCACGTAGAAAGTGCAACATTCTGAATCTGCCAGTGAACCTGGATGATATCTAGAGCATTTAAAACAACGTCTCACATGAATATAATTATCAGTGTTACAGATTGACCAGAGTCGATTTAATTTAGTGCCTACTATATTTTAAGCGTATACATTAAGCGAAATTTATTTGGATAATATTTATTTGTAAATAAAATATAGTTTTAAATTTTATACAACCGGATCTATTTGTTGATTTATGAAATCACGCGTTTCATGAGATCTCATATCCGAGTTGCCTTTGTTCGGCTGAGGTCTATACAAACTTGGTCCTATGACTTTTTGTCGTAAACCCTTAGAGACAGTCTTCTTTAATTTTTTTTTTTTTTTTTTTTTTTTTTTTTATGAGCTTAACTTAAAAACAGTACCTTAATAGTGAAAGTCTCGTGATTTTTTTTCCAAAATGTAGAACATTTTACTAGTTTAGTTTTATGAGCAGCATATTAAATTGGAAATTCCACCCCTTTATTGTGGAGTAAACATTTTGTTCAAAAGAATTATTAATAATTCATATCCTTGGATGTCAATCTAGGTGGTTTAGACATGACAGGATACATATATTACACGATGTTTTTTATTTTAATTCTATGCATTACATACAAATTGAGTATAAGGGAGAGGGCAAACACAATTTACAATCTACTAGCCTTATTTTTTTTTATCTTTTATATAGTTTTTTTTTAACAAATGCTATAATATTCAAGGCTAATGGAAGTAAATTGAGGACATTGCACGCCTCAATCCAATTACTAACCATCACACGGTACAATAAATGATTTATTCTTGAATATACTTTTTCCATAAGAAACTGATTTTATAAGCATTGAAGGTTGACTTAACTTAAACTACTTGTAGATCATTTTGCATATATTTCTCTCTGGACTGCCTTGAATCAATTGGTCCTTTTTTGACTCTCTGATCCTCTTAGATATATAAAAATAATGAGCTACTTATTAAGTTTTGTGTTATATTATTAATATTTATTACTTATTAATATTTCGGCTTCTTAAACAACCAAAATATTAATCCTAATAATATTCTCTCTGTTATTTTATATTCTTATTTAAAACCATTTATAAAATGAATTTATGGATTACTATAATCAGATATAATTTATTAGGGGTGTTATTACACACTTGTACCACCAACTGTAGCATCTTTTAACTTATTGAGACTCAAAGAGATTCTTTGAACTTTTTGAGACTCCAATAAATAGGTTAGTGAGATTTAAATATACTAATTCATTATTAAAAATAATATCCTTGAGTCTATTTTATTGGTCCTTTATAAATACAATTCGTAGTATTTGAGTAGGTCGTTGAAGGGAGTTAATTTAACATTTTGTAAACTTGGCTAAATCTTATTACTTATTGAGATTCAAAATAGAGGCTTCATATTATATAAATATACCAATTTATTATTAAAGATAAAATCCTTTGCTTTTCTGTTAAGCATGAATTGCAATAATTCCTATTTAGATGTTATTTCACTATTCTAGTAGATTAACTAACTATAATAACATCAATGAAAATAAACATTAAAATAATAAATTGTAATTAACTGAAGCAGTTTATGTAATAAAAGCAAAGCATAACCGGGTCATAAAATAGATTGATTTTCTTTATTAAATATTAACTTTTATTGGTCATAAAATAAAGGTTATTATCTAATAGATATATTATAAAATATATAGGACTTCAATTTTTTATTCATATACAGGTTGATTCAGGTTTATGTTTCAAGGGTTATAGATTATATTTGGTGTCCGAAGTGGTGTAAAAAGGTCATATAAACATAAGCCTGCGAACTCTTTCTTGATTGAAGAAGAGGCAATTCTGTTCTAATTTAAAACTTACAAAACTTGATATCTACTCTAGAATAAGTAAAATTTAAAACCAATGTTAGAAATATAAATATAGTTTAAGTGAGGAACATTAATTTTATTTTATTTATTTGGTGGAAAATTGCTTAAATAATTCAAAATTCTTTTATCTCTCGCTATTCCTCATATACAAAATCTAAAATGTGCCCTTAACAAATATTTTCTTCTGGTATATCCATCATTTTTCTGTGTTATATTTAATTAAGTAAAATAATAATTTTTTTCTTATAAATATGTAATTTATATATACTCGTATATCTTCTTTAAAAAAAAAAAAAAATCCCTAATTTTAACTTCACTTTTGTTATGTCAGGCTGGGCCTAGGTCCTGGGTGCCTGCCAGGCTGTCGTCAAAATCTTTGGAAGGCTAGTTAACCCTCTTCCAGTCATCCAATCGAGCTGAAACTTGGCACAGAGACTCTCTACCAATACAAATTAATTAATTTTTAAATATAATTAATTATCTTTTAAATAATGAATGGATTAATTAAATTTAAAAAAAGAAGTAAAAAAATAAAATTAAAATGTAATAAATTAAATAATTAATTGGTAAGTATACAAAATCTCTGGAGGGCGAGTTGACCCTCTTCCAGTCATCCAATCGAGCTGAAACTTGGCAAATCGACTCTCTACCAAAACAAAAACATTCTAAAAATTAATTAATTATTTAAAATTAAAATGAATTAATACCAATATTTATCCTCACACAACCTAAATGAAAAAATATAAAGGATTTACAATGAAAACTTGTTTTTTATAGGCTAGTATTTTTTTTAACTAAGTTCAACACGTGCAATAAAAAAAAATGACGTGGGACGCGGGCGTCTCGGAACTTTTCCTCACCAAATAATTCCAAAGTGGTGGTAGATATCAAGTTGAAAGTTGAAGGAATTTTTTTTCATAGAAAGGTATTAAATGTGCGAATTTCAGGTTTAATCGACAAAATTGTTCGTAATTAATTTACCTTTAAAGATTTAAAATGAAAAAAGGGAAAATAGATTGCCAATTGGAGAGACACATAGCTTCCTCGCATCCTATCACGTACTTTATTGATTTTATGCTTTTACAAGCCATTAATGTGTAATTTATTTAATTATTTCCCCCGTTTATTTAATTGACATTAAATAAAGGGGGGGAATAATTAAATAAATTACACATTAATGGCTTGTAAAAGCATGAAATAAATTTAATTGACAGAATTGCAAGATTTAATTGACAGTATAGCAAAAGTTAAAGAGTGCAGACGGTTGAAATGAATCTGGGGCTATCTGCGTATTACTTTCGATAAACTATAAAAGTTTCACACAAATGAGATAAGTACTTTCGGAGCTATAGGTGTAAATAAATGTATGTTTGTGCGCATGAAGAAAAGAAAAAAAAGGGACAGAAGGTTAAAACTTATAACTTATATGGACCCAACAATAGGCTAATCATGAACTACCATCCAAATTTCATTAAAATCGGACGTGTAATTTTGTAAGATATGTTGTTTCACAAAAATTGAGCTGCAGACCGACGGACCGACAGACAGACACGGAACCAAAAATGTTCCCCTATATCTGAATCGGATTTCTGTCTTGGAATTTTTGAAATCGGAGACAAAATATTTTCGTTCTTCAAAACGTTCAAATAGCTTCCGTTACCTTTGGCAAGCTCGGAAGCAATTAATAATTTTAAATTGGCTACTAATAAATGGCTAACTATTTGAGCGAAATTGTTTTTATTGTATCCTTTATCCACTTTCTACACTCTATAAGTTTCCCAAAATAATTTGAGGTTTGCTGACTCAGCTAAATCGGCCAATGAAGTCACATATTAATGCTTTTCCAGGCTGAACAACTGCATGTAAGCACTGATTTTCGTACCAAGTTTCAAGTCTATAGCTTAAAAACTGTGGGAGTTATGCGTGACACACACAGACATCCAGCTAAAAACCACTCAAATCATGTTAAGAACACTCAAAACGGATAATTCTATGAAATCTCGGTTTCGGATTTTTTTGGGTGAAAATAGTAATTTTCCTGTAGGACCTTCTGAGTAAGTGATGAAAAGTAAAACGATTTTTTTGTGTATTTTGTAACAAAATATAATTTTTATCTGATGCTTTTAAAAAGAAAAATATAGAAAAAAGTTTCATCTAACGTAAAACTCCATAATAAACACCATAAAATTTTGCTTAATGCATTCTCTGTTAAGGTATTTAATGTAAGCTAATTATCAAATTTATGAGAACTTTTTTATTTGCAAAGTTTAAAATAAATTATTGTTTTAAAATACAGCTTCACCTCTCTTAGTATTTTCTTTTGGAATAAACTCATATTAAACAAGTTAGGTCAGATTTTTCCCAGTCAGTTAAATTATTCCAACTATCTAATATATATATGTTTAATGCGTCCCTATATATCGTTATATATATGTCACACTGATCGCTGTGACAGGGTGAGTCTCAGTTTCTGCCGCCTCTATGTCACTTTGATTTTGATTTCATTGTCAATTACGGGATTTAAATTTCTATGATTATTTTTTCAAATTCAATTTCACGAAATTAAATTTAAAATGAAATTTCAAATGAAATTTCTAGAAACAGGTTAAGAGGCAATTCCTTTCTCTTATTATTTCTCTCGGAATTAAATCATCTTTCCTTCAACTATTTTAAATATGATGATCAAACGACCCTTTTCCATTTTTTAAATTGGATTTTGCTTTCCCAAATTTAATAAATTATCCCTTACAAAAATTAGTGTAGATATTACATACAGTATATATGGCATAGAGATTGCTTAATCTAATGACAATAATAATCTATTTTATAAAAAATAAATAAGAAATAGTTCACTAAACACTCACAAAATAGTTCAAAATAGTCGGAATCTTATTGGAGAAAAAATCTTTTTCACAATTCGTTGAAGCATTTGCGCATTGTTGATGAACTGTTACCGCGGTTAGGATATCCAGTATTTCTAAGCCTAGAGGTCGACCAAGAAGTCATGGAAATGAGAGGAGTGCGCTAGTGTTGTCATGTACAGTCAGTTTTTTATATAATAGACCACGGTCAAAAAACACAGTGTTGTTCTTCTGTTATTAATAATTTTATTTTTGATAACTTCTATATTTTTTGCAACACTGTACCTGATAAGAAAATCACTAATAATATACGATAATATCTTTATATTATTATTTATTGATTATTCATAATAATATTCTTTAAATCTAAATCGATATTCTTTTTCCTTAATCTATTTTTTTTCTTCCTCTTTATTTCTGAGTTTGATTTGGATTTAGAACAGTTGTGACTAAACTTCGTGCTGTATAAAAACAAACAAAACAGGAAACATAACAGATTGGAAACCTTCCTGTTGTTATTCGTGAGATTTGACATAACTGGGCATGTCATACAAACTAGGAATGGTTATTGTCTTAGCACCCGACTGTACTCACTTCGGCACTACTCGGAAGTTCCGATTTTAAACGAAGTTAAGCTTTCCGTTTCTCCCGTGTTCATGACTTCTTGGTCGACCTCTAGGAGCAGCATATCTACTAAAATTCGAATCCTAGGGGGGTGAAAAATTTGTTAGACTGATGATCTATCTCATCGAGTAGATGTTAAAGTAACCTCAATTAATGTTGAGGGTGTTATCGGGATGTAAAAAAAAAAAAAAAAAAAAAAAAAAAAAAAATGGGAAATCGTTGGCGAGAAGAGTATGGTGATCTTGCCAGAGGGACGTCCACTGATGTGTCACCCTATCAAATTAAGAGTTTAAATTAGTTTCGTTAGAGTATGATTTTTGTGAACATGCAGAAAAAAAATTGTCAAATTTTGACGGTTAAGTAGGTAAAAATTTGACGGTTTAGTAGTTCAGGTTCATATACTCAGGGCTCAGGGAATCATAAACCATGTAAATCTAACGAAATCTCACAATGTAATTTTAGAGCCATCACAATGCTTATTCTTTATGTAAACTACATAAATCAGAAAAAGCCTGGTTTATATGATTTATAAAAAGGTTTTTTTTTTTTTTTTAAATTACCCAGCTCTTGTGGATCTTACTTATAGTTCACAGAACTGAAAGAGCAACCTGATCAATTTGCCGATAAACTGATAATCTTTATTTTTGAGTTATTTATTATATAAGAAGGAGGAAATAAATATTATTACCAGATTGAGAACAGATTCAAAATATGTTTCCGTCATGATCAACTTATCATAAATTTATCATTTTCCCGCATTTTTATTTCTATCTAAGACGACTGAAAGAAAGTTAATGGGTATATATATATATATATATATATATATATATATATATATATATATATATATATATATATATATATATATATATATATATATATATATATATATATAATTTTGTTTTCTATAATATTGGTTGGATTTATTTATAAATGCTTTTATATTTTTTGAATTTTCCCATTTATTTTGTAGAAAAGGATTCTGAGGCTGGTAGAACAGTTTTCTCCTTACTTATTTATCTCTTGATTCTCACTCAGAAACTTTTTAATGTGAAAAGGGCTTAGAAAGTTTTCTTGATCTATAGAACATTCAGAGGTGAATTGGTGTTGGACTAGATTCAGAGATAGAAAGCTTGAGCTTGTAATAGACAGACGTTTGAAAAATGGCTACCTGTTTAATAGAGTTGCAGCCGGACTATTCTCTGCCTTTCAACGCTTAACGGCTTATGGATGGGCTTATTTTATCCCGCCTCTCACACCTTCTAGGTGATTAGCGTTTGATATAGCTTCATTATTGAAACGCCAGTTTCATTCCACTCTTAACTCCATCTTAAGAATAATAGAGGACCACTAAGCTCTTTTAAAATGAATTCTTACTCTTAATTTCTTAAACAAAACGTACATAAAGATGCTTTGATCGGAGAGAACAATTGTGTTATAATGACCACTAAACGTCGAGTTCCTTTATTCAATTACTAATTCAAATTATATTTGTTTATAAAACTGCTATTTCATTTTGAAACAAAAGACTATTTCTACCCTTAGAAGAGAAGAATATCGACACAACCCTGTAGCTATTGTTTAGAAGTATAGAAAATAAAATTTTGGATGTAATTTTATTTTTTACTATCAAAATAGGTAGCTAAATATTTCCATAGATTTATAATTTTTTTTTTTATTTACTATAAATTAATTTCCTCAAACAGTACCTACGCTCATAGAAAATTACAAAAAAATTGAAAGTCATATTTACAACAAATTAATGAAGACAAATATAAATGAACTCTCTGATTACCCGTGCTCAGCTATAGAGGTATTTAATTTAGAAATACTGACTTAAAAGTTATCATTGAAGTAGAGGATTAAATTTGAATTATTTTTAATAAATATTATGCTTACATCCTAAAGAGAAGCTTTGGGCCAAGTATTACCTTATACATTTCATAAGGTTCGTCTGGGCTCAATTCCCTGTATTGTCTTACTTTACCCCTATTTCCCCTGAAAAAAAAAAAAAAATAAATAAACTAAAATAAAATGTATGTCATAAATAGAAGCTAATTTATTAATTTCAAGGTCCTAGTGCGATTGCTTCCGAAGATATCGTCTTGTCTATATTTGCCTATAAATTGCAGCCATCTTAATTAAGGTGGTGGATTAAAAAAATATGGAATAAGAGCTTAGAAACAACGAGGCACCTACCTAAAACATTACTATGTTCTAAGTTCAAGTAAAACTGATTCCAGAGATATCGCTATGAAAATTTTGCATACAAATGGCCGCCATCTTGAATTAAAATTACCGTTTGGGAAGTCCTTTTAGTAAAAGTTGTTTATGTCATAAAATGCAGCTAACTTCCGGATTTCAGGGTTCTAGTACAATTGGTTGTCCAGGTAAATAGTATAAAAGCTGGTATACTTATTGTACTTATTATATATTTGTATAGGACCTGGTACATTTATTAGAGCAGTAGCCAGTAATTGTACTAGATTACTAGGTATTACCTGCTTGCTTATACGTATAATATATTTATTGCATTCTATACATTATTAAATATATTGATTTAAATAAAAATTATTGTAACAAAATACTTTATCAATATAATATGTAATATGTTTATATTCTTCGGAGTGTGTTTATTATTATTTTTTTTATTGAATGGTTTATAAATTACCATCAAGAAACATTTCAGTTATTTTACTAAGCGAGAATATCAATAGCCAAAGAGTATCCTAAATATTTACTCTCTTACTTCTACAACTCCTCCTAGAGGATCATATTTAATTTGCTATAATTCCTAATTAGTAATTCATTCCGTCAACTGGAGAAGCATTTTTAAATTGAGAACTTTCAGTAAAAGCAGATATTTTTATTTTTTTGATTTATTTTTTTTGTATCGCTTCTCCGGTGCCATGTGACTTCTCTTGGTTTATATTGAAATTATCTTTTAATAATATGCCAAACCCCTGAAGAGTTGCCTTTTACCAAGTATTTAGTTCCTCTTTAAGATGATCCGTCTGGGATCGACTCCCTCCCTTTTATACTTTGCCTTTATTCACCCCTGGAATAGAATTATATTTAAAAAAAAAAAAAACATTCTCCCCATATATTCAAAAATATATCAAAAAGTTTTCTTTTAAAAAAAGAAACGGGGATAAATATTGCAAGAGAGCCTTATATGGACACCATCTTAAAACCAATGGCCGATTCGAAAATCCTTGGACAAAATTGGTTTATGTCATAAGGAAAGTTATAAATTTCAAGTAAGTTGTAATTAGTTCTGGAGATATCGTCATGTTTAATTCTAATTCTGCATACTGTGATGAATGATTGAGTGAGTGGAATTTGGCTTCTATATATATATATATATATATATATATATATATATATATATATATATATATATATATATATATATATATATATATATATATATATATGGGAGTTCGCGCTGGAAAATCCTCGTACAAACAAGCACAAAAATCGCTCTGCAAAAGTGTATAAAAAACTATAGTTTAAGATAAAATTTCTTTTCCAAAACTGTGACCGTTTTATTCGCGAGTAAATCAGGAACAGAATACTGCTGGTGTGGCGTTGGCGGTTACGAAATAACTAAAGGAAACTAAGAAATGTAAGTTAAAACTATTACATTTGTTCTTTGAACCTTTTTGAAATTAAACTTTGGCCTTAGATAAACATTGGACATTGGATTGTTTGTGATAAGAGCAGTGTAGCCAAAAATTACGATTTAAAAAAAAAAAAGAAAAAAGAAGAACAAGAAAATAAATTAACTAAAAAGAAGGGAAATGCGATTTACAAATCTGTGTTTAGCTCCCCCCCCCCCCCCCCCCCCCCCTCCGGAAAAAAGTAACCTATAGACTAAAATTATGGAGATGGAAACTTTAAAGCAAATGTTGAGATCGATTGTAAAGGAAGAAAATGAATCCTTAAAACAAAGTATAAATGAAAATATTAATGAAAAATTCGTTATCATCGAAAATAAGTTTGAAGTGATAACAAAAGAAAACCAAGATATGAAAGAAGAGATTGATATACTTAAGACGAAACTTGAATTGCTGGAAAGAAAAGAAAGAGTAAAAAATATTATAATTCTAGGAATCGAAAACGAAGTAGTATTAAACAGAGAAAGGAGGGAAGTCGAAGTTTTTAAAATTTTAAATGATATAATGAACACCAATACAACTGATCAGGATATAGATTACATAAGAATCATAGGAAAAGAAAATGAAAAAAAAGTCAAAACACACACAAGAAAAAACTGCAAGTTCTAAGTGCTAGAAATAAACTAAAAAACTCAAATATTATTCTCTTTGAAGATCTAACTGTGGAAGAGAAAGAAATCAGAAAAGAAATAGTACCTATAATGAAGCAAATAAGAGAAGAAGGAAATCACGCTATAATTTAGAATAACAAGCTAAATTGTAAATGGAAAAGAGTGGACCCAGGAAGAAGCAGTTGATGTAAGCAGGAGGAAAAGAGTCCTGACAAGCCTACAAGAGAAGGATGTGAAATCAGTTAATAAGAACTTTACTGGGGAAAACAGAAATACAAAGAAAAATGCCTTGAAAACTATAGAACTAACCAAACCCAAATAAATCAATTCTTAACCAAAACTCACAAAAACGAAGAGAAAGAGAGGGTAGAAACAAATCCACAAGCATCGGCAGAAAATAAACAAGTAAAATAGCAACGAATAGACAACAACAACACAAACAATATAAAAATAATTACTTATAACTGCAGATCCCTTCAGAAAAATGAAAAACTTATGGAACTAATAGAAGAGCTAGGAAACAATTCATGGGATATAATAGGTCTGTCTGAAGTAGGGTTGGGACATCGATGTCGATGTATCGAAAACATCGATGTATCGGACTTTAAAAAATCGATGTTGATCTTTCGATGTATCGGTCAACATCGATGTTTTCCTGAAACATCGAAAAGATCGATGTCATCGATCCATCGCAGCCTAAAAAATAGACGACAACGAAATTCGGGGACGAAAAGGAGAGAATTTTTGAAAGTGGTGACCTTTTTTTTTTTTTTTTTTGCTCTTCAGCTTGGAGGACCGATGTATCGAAAACATCGATGTTTGCCTATCGATGTCCCAACCCTAGTCTGAAGTGAAAAGGAAAGGAGAAGAAAGTATTGAACTAGATTCTGGTGAAAAATTTTACTACAATGGCAAACTAGGTGAAGGTGGCACAGGATTCATAGTCAACTCAAGCACGGCAAGACATATTACAAGTTTTAAGACCTACTCGACAAGAGTGTCAAAATTAATAATAAATCCGCAGAGGAAGAGATACGGCAGAATTAAGATGATACAAGTATATGCACCGACAATAGCTGCCGATGAAATAGAAATGGATGCATTTTACTCTCAAGTACAACTTGCCTTGGATGAAGATAACTGCCAGTACACATGTGTCATAGGTGATATGAACGCCAAAGTAGGAGAGAGAGGAGAGGAAAAATGTGTCGGACAGCATGGACTGGGGATAAGGAATGCAAGAGGAGAGAGGCTAGTAGAATGGGTACAGGCTCAGAATATGTATATTATGAACACCATCATTTGGAAAGAGAAGGACCAAAGATGGACATGGGTAAGTCCAGATGGTAAAACGAAGAACCAGATAGACTTCATAATAACAAACAAGAGAGACCTTGTCATTGATACTGGTGCCTCCGATATGATATGTATAGGAAGTGATCATCGCCCTGTGTATGCAACACTAAACATAAAAAGGAAAAAATGGAATAAAACTACTAAGAAGATAAGACCTAGCTCAAGGCAGCTTATTGAAAACGAGTATGAAAAGAAAATAAAAATGAAGTTAAACCTTAAAAGCAAGGATAAAAGATGCGACATCTCCAATCTTGACAAAACCAAGTGAAACCCTAGTAAACACGGCCAAGGAAATTTACAACCGGAGAGAGGAGAAGAAGAACAAACTACCGGCAGAAATATCAAAACTTATGAAAAAGAGAAGGAGAATGAAGAGAACTGGAGTTGACAGAATTGAATTTTCAGAAATATCTAAACTAATTAGAAATAAAATACAACAGTGGAAAAATAAAAAGGAAATAAAGGAAATTGAAAAAGTTATTCAAGAGGGATCAAGTTTAAAAAAAATCATAAGATCGCAACAGCTAGGAACGAAATGCATAATAGCAATGAGGGACAAAGACGGAGAAGTGAAAAGAGATGTAAACGATGTACTGAAAATAATATGCGATTTCTATAAAACTTTATACAGATGTGAGGAAACAAAGACCACTAATGTGAAGCAAGGTTGGTGTGAGAAAGAAGATATACTTAAGGATGATATCAAAATACAAGTCCAGGAAGTGGAATTCATAATCAAATCCCTTAAAGACGGAAAAGCAGGTGGTGAAGACAATGTCATAAATGAATATCTTAAGGCAGGAGGACACACAATAGCTAGAGAACTACAGTACCTGTATAATGAGTGTTTGAAAAATCGAAGCATCCCCAAGGCATGGCTTACTTCTAAAATGCTATTATTATTTAAAAAAGGAGACAAAAAAGAAATTAAGAATTACCGACCAATTAACCTCCTTTCCGTTAGATACAAAGTATTTATGGCAGTATTAAAGCGAAGGATAGAGAGGAAACTGGACGCAGAAATTGAAAGTGACCAAATTGGTTTTAGAAAGAACTTCTCAACTCTGGACGGAATACTGTCAGTAAAGCAGTTGATAGCTAAAGCAAACCAGTATAACTTCCCCTTGTGCCTACTTTTTATAGACTATGAAAAAGCTTTTGATAGTGTGTCCACTGAAGCAATATTAAAAACGATTGAATCCTTAAATATAGAAAAAAGCAACTACCAAATCCTAGAGTACATACATACCAATGCAAAAATGAAAATAAGATACCAAGGAATAGAGGCGCAAATAAGTCTGAACAGCGGTTTGAGGCAGGGAGATGTACCATCAGGAAAATTGTTTAACCTAGTGTTGGAGATGTGCATGAGAAACCTGAAATGGGAAGAGAAAGGCTTAAAAGTAAATGGCAGATATTTGAGTAGAATTAAATTTGTAGATGGCATTGTCTTAATAAGTAATTCAATATCGGAGATTCAGCAAATGTACAATGAGCTAAGCAATGAATCAAGAAAAATCGGGCTAAAAATAAACATAAGAAAAACTAAAAGCATGATGGTTAACATAGAGGGTACAATAAAAGTAAATAACGAAGAATTAGAAAATGTAACCCAATTCACCTACCTAGGCAGAATTCTAACCGCAGATGATAACGATGACATAGAGATATCATCGAGAATAACTAAAGCTTGGCATGCATATAACAAATATAGAGGACTATTCAGATCAGAGGTAAAAAATTAAGAGAAGAGTAAATTATGGAACTGTGTAGTACTCCCAGTGTTGACATATGGAGCAGAAATATGGGCCATTTCAAAGTCCAAACTACAAAGGATAAGGGTAAATGTAAGAAATATGCAAAGAAGTATGCTGAAAGTGAGAAGATCAGACAGAAAAAGCAAATAATGGCTCAGAATAAATTCAAGATTAGAAGATATTGGAATGATAATATCAAAACGAAAATGGCAGTGGGCAGGACACATAGCAAGGACTGAAGATGATAGATGGACGAGACAAATAATAGAGTGGTGCCCTTGAGAGTACAGAAGAAGGAGGGGAAGACCAAGAGTAAAATGGGAGGACGACTTCAAAAACATCTGTGGAGGAGCGACTTGGATGAGAGTTGCCAGACAGAGAACAGAATGGAAAAGGATGTCCCAGGTCTTCTGTCAAGTATGGCTCCCACCAGAATAAAGTTACAATCACTATAGACATTTAAATAAGTATGTATAAATAAAAGTGTAAATGTTAAGTTTGAATGAGAATAAAGAGAATTGTGAACTCAAACCTCTATGAGGTACCACAGCTGAGCTGATTTGCACGAGTAAATTAATCAAACTTATAAAATACAGAAAATGTATACATTTGCAAATAAATGGTATGATGAGGATGATGATGATGATGATATATATATATATATATATATATATATATATATATATATATATATATATATATATATATATATATATATATATATATATATATATATATATATATATATATATATATATATATATATATATATATATATATATATATATATATATATATATATATATATATATATATGTGTGTGTGTGTGAGTGTGTGTGTGTGTGTATGAATGTATAGAAATTTAGACACAGAAATAGAATCAGTAATAAAACATTCGTTTATCGTTTTTATCTAAGAAATATTTATTTAAATAAAAAATATACATTTTTATCTTGAATTGAATTTACCCGGCATTTGAATTCGTTGTTAGTTTTATCTGGATTGGCTAGCCACCCAAGTTGATAGTAGAGGTATCAAAAACAAGCTCCGAGGAGGAATCAAACCCGCAGCCTGCTCTAGGCTTACGAAGTGAGCAGGTAATCCTAAATTTTTTGGGTTTATTACTCCCTTATTGGGCTATCTGAACATAAAACTGACTAATGGAACATACAAATCATAATCGGATGGGCTATGGCTATTAAATCATTTCTACCAGTTTAAAATTTTCATTTATTGACTTTCTTTTTTGTTGTATTTTTTTTTGTAGAGTCATTTTCAGTCATTTATATTTCTAAAACTCAATTTCACATGAATTTAAACATACATGTTTACTAGTTATCCAAATATAACATATTTTTAATATTTTGATATTTACAATTACAATAAAATAGTATTATTAAATATATTTAAAAAAAAATACTTACGCTACAAGGTTTAAAACAGTGGTACTTAAAATATCTACCCCAATTAGAGGGAGTCTGAATCTAATAGATTATAAAAAAGAACTAACAATTAAACAATTAACAAGATCATCCATGACCAAAAAAATAAATAAATAAAGCTATGTGAAATAATCCCTCTAACGAGGTAGATATTTTATGTACCACTGTTATAAACCTTATATCGTAAGTATTTTTAAAGCTATTTAATAATGTTTTATTGTAATAGCAAATCTCAAAAAATTAAAATATATTATATAAGGAAAACTAGTAAATGTGTATGTCTAAATGTGTTTTAGAAATAAAAATAACTGAAGATGACTCTACCATGAGTCGAAACGTTTCATGGTTATAAAATAAGGGTTTTCTTTATTTATTTCACCTTACAAGCCATTAATACGTTTTATAAAAAAAAATTAATTAATCACCAATGACTATTATTGAACTTATGTTATCAATTAAAAGTAATAACCATGGATGTTACCTACAATAATCCCAAAAACTTGTTCGTTTAAAGTGTATTTATGTGCATTTAATGAAGGGTGAATTGTCAGCGGTTGGAAAACTAGTTTTTTGGTGAAGAAGACCAGAAAAAGGTTTTGGATTGGGCTTATCAATATGGAGTCTTTTTTTAAATGATTATTTTTCGATTCCATTGTATATTTAGGATTTGACTAGACAGCAGACTCAGTCCGCATAATATTTATAAAGTGAAACCTGTCAGCTGGAGAACCACGGTTCCAAAAAAAAATCTATCTCAGCAGGTTTCCGGCTTAGGCAGAGTGTTTTACATAGAAATAATACTACCCCATAAATACAAAGTTTATACTATAAATCTTTTACATTTATGCATTGCGGTGAATCGTCGGAAAGTTTTTTTTTATAATTAATAGTATGTTGTAACGGTATTAATTAATTAAAATTTAAAAAAAATATATCTTTATTTAAATTTACTCTTTACTATAATAATATATTTAACCGTAAAAAAAAAAATATAGTGGAGGGTAACAAAGTAAAAAAGGCGTCTCCATATTATTATGCCTCTTTTAGTTTGTTACCCACCTATATTGATATCCATAAAATGTTAAAAAGTAGTTATAAAAGATGGAAGATGAGTAATAAAGTTAATAATTATCAAGGTAGAGGGATCTTTAGTCTATTTTATTTTGGGGCAAAGGAATATCACATTTTTGTATACATAATTTTAAAATAAAAATGGTGGGTAACAAAGTAAAAGAGGGCTTATTTTATAAATATATTTTTTTTTTTTTATTTCGAAATTAGAAACTTAATTTATTTTGCTTCCGAGCTTACCGAAGGTAACGGAAGCTATTGTGATAGTCCTAAAGATCGAAAAAATGTTATGTCTCCACTTTAAAAAACAAACAAGACAGATATCCGTATCAGACTTCAGGAAACATTTTTGGTTCTGTCTGTCTGTCGCCACTCAATTTTTGCTTACCAACATATCTTAAAAACTACTCGTCCGATTTTATTTAAATTTAAATGGTAGGTCATAATTAGCCCAATGTTGGTCCCATAAGAGTTTCATCTTCGGTGCCCATTTGTTTCTCTTCCACATGCGCACAAACATTCATTTATTTACACCTATATATGCATGTCTAAGTACTTATCTCATTTTAATGAAATTTTGATGGTTTGTCGCAAGAAACCCGTTTAGAGCCCCAGATTAATTTAAACTGTCTGCGCTCTTAAAAATTTTGCTAAATTGATAATTTAATAAATGTAAAAAAATCAAAACAATTTTGACAGATTTAAAAAACGGGGGAAAAATTAAATAAATTAGATAATAATAAGTTTTTTAAGCATAAAATCATTATTTTTTACAGGAAGCTATGTGCCACACTACATGCCAGAGTATTATTACTTACAATTAATGTTACATTAAAAAATTATTTATTTAATTGATTAATTTGTTAGAATGTTTCTTATTGGTACGAGTTTCAGCTCGATTTGATGACTGGAAGAAGGTTAATTTATGCCCTCCAAAGATTTTGACGGTAGACGACATGCACCTACACACCAACAAACAAAATTAAAGTTAATATAAAGGATTAAAAACACTCCTTTCCGAGAAAACAAATGTCGACTTTATCATATTTGCAGCTTGCACAAGTTCCAGCTTAGACAGGTTTGACTACAATACTTTTTTCATAACTATAACACAAGTATAAAATAACTTTTAGATAAATTAAAAGTTTTAAACATACTTTATTCGAATGCTCCACTTTAACTGTCAGTACATTTTTTTTTAAATTTATAGAAATATTTTATACATTCTACACTGTACATCGTTAAATATTCATGCACATTAGTCTAAAATAAGCTAAGTACACACAAACTTATGCATAGGCATCTACATAAAGTCTACGAAAACTCTTCGATGCAAAGCACTAAGTGTGATTTCTTTTACATACAACATAGTTGTATGAAAGTTTAGTTTAAAATTTGAACACAAAGCTTCTGTCTTTGGGTAAAAAGTTAGTTTATTTTAGAAGGTAGAATTGGAGTTTCTCCTTCTTGGTCTTTGCTGATAACGTATACTTTAAGTAATATATAGAGAACGAAATAGTGAGATTCTTATACAATGAAAAATACAACAAAAACGCGTATAACAAGAAAGAAGTGTACTTAACTTATTAAGAACATACATAAAGGATAATTATTTTACTTTGTCACGGATATTTCTCTATATTGCAAGTACTGTTAAATTGAAACATACAGAAATATGAGAATTATTCTGCCAGGTAATGTAGCACAAAGTACTCATGTAGTAATGAGGTTTTCCTTTTACGCCCAATTAGTGTTTAACTTATTCTATCTACGATTGATACGAAATGTAAACATTATATCTCTGTTTAGATGCATAGAAAGTGGTTCAATTCATGGCTGTATTCATTGCGCATGCGCGTTCATAATTCTTCTTTTTTTCCGCCCTAGTGCGGAGAAAAAGAGGAATGCTTTACCTTAACGCACGATTAGCGAGTTTGTTTACATTTAACAAAACTAATTTGCTGTTTGTTTAATTAAAGTAACTGTTTAAATCGAGTTTTTAGTGAAAAACAATGAGTGATTTAAGTGATTATGACGAAAATGAGGAGAATATTACGCCTCCCGAAATAATTAATTCGGCACAAAATACAACTAATGAATTAATAATGTCATCTTTATCAAAAGAGAAATACGAACTAAGATACAGGAAGTTTATTAAAAAAACAAAAAAATCTGAATTTATTATTAAAATCCACAATCGTAGATTAAGTACGGTAAGCAACTCGTGCGAAAACGGCATTTTGCTTTGCTCGGGTGCAAACTCCACACTCGCATGCAAAATGCTTCTTTCCGCACTAGACGCGTAATGTACTATTATTTTCCCCTCCCCCATATGTTTAAAAGTATCAAAATTGTTTTTCTTTTATGAGAATAAAAAAAACAACTTAACAATATTTAATGTGCTGGAATATTCAATATGGGAATGGGAAAATATGTGGGCTACTTTCAACAAACAGTACGAATTTCTTAAAAATCGGATGAGTACTTTTAAAGATGTAGGTTTTGATTAAAAAAGGTTTGTACGTAAGTAATTTGAAATTTTTTCATTAAATTCGGACGAGTAGTTTTCTAAGCCATGATGGTTAGCAAAAATGTTGGACATACTGACAGACAGACATAAAATAGAAAAATGTTCCCTGATGTCTGAAACGTATTTCTCTCTTGGAAAGTTTGAATTTGTGGACAAAAAAAATTCGTTCATCAGAACTTTCACAATAAGCTTAAGGAATATATATATATAAACAGGTCAAGTGTGTGCTAGTCAGCACACAGCGAGGGTCCGTAGGCCACACTATATAGTGTATAACTGTAAAGTGTATAAACAGTGTTTTTTTATAATGCTAAGAAGCTTACTTTGAACCATTCTAAGGGTCTGATATTATCAAAACACACTCTGATAAAGAATATTTGTGCTACTGAACCGGACTACAACCATATAAATACATCGAAAAGACCATAATAATAAAAAAAGTATTTTGTTAATAAAAAATAAAATTATATTTTTTTCGAAATTTCCAAAAAGTGGTATCTTTACTTTTGGTCGAAGAATGTTCAGGAATTTTTTCAGATTTTTTGCACTTCACATAAGCGAGATAGAGGGGGGGGGGACGTTTCACACCCACTTCAAACTTGCCTACGCTCACCCTATCAAAGTTATATCCGAAGAATTATATATTTTTGTAATCAGCTCGAAAAAAATTAAATATTTTAACCCTTAAGTTTTTTTACCCTATTTTTTTTTGAATTTTTTTTTTTTTTAAGTCGCTATATTTTTAAAATATGTGGGCAGGTACAAGACACATACATGCCAAATTTAAAAGTGATCGGACGAAAGGTGTAGCCGTGAGAGCACGCGAGAGGACGGACGGACAGACACACGCAGGAAAATATAAGGGTCCTTGGTTTTGCCTACGGACCCTAATAATAAAACATAATAAATATGCATTCATTCAAATAACCTGATTGTTTGAACAACATTTCGATTATCAAGAGTTTGAGATACTGCACTTTAATTATTCTTCCTCCGCTATACCATACATTCGAAACATATTTAAACTTGCAGGACTTGCAACATTTTATTCGTCAATGTCATTTATAGAATTAGCATAAAGGTATAACCCCTTTCTCAATCCAGGTAATTATTGTTAATTCAAGTGTTCTCTTGTTACTGTTGGTTTTTTCTTCAAAGAACAGCTTTCCTTTGTTGTTTATGTCAAAGGCCTTTCATTATCCTGGGTAACGTTTTGTACAAAGGCAATGTTACTTCAGTCAACGAAGAGAATAAATAAAACGTATCCTCATTATTTCTTAAAGGATAATTTCCAAAGCATCTTCAAATAAGTAATTTTTGTTATTATATTATATATATTTTTACTAATATAGAAGGTTCGGTTTACTCTACTAGGCATCGCGTGGCTCTATCATTGAAGCGTGCGTAATGGAATAAATCTTAGATAGTTAATCATGATGAGTTGATATTTAAATATTATTATGCTAGTAATAGAGAGCCGTGCAGTGGGGGAGAAGGGTTATTCTACTATTCCTTAACTCTTCTACACGTCCTGGTCATTCCATTTCAATTATTATAAAATGTATTACTTCGCTACACAAAAACTTCTGCATGGATCAAGTTGAAATTTTACATGCCTGTTTCAATTGTGCATTAGACGATGTATATGAAGTTTTATTAAAGTCGTTACGTTAGAACGTAGTATATCGGTAAAAAGTTGTTTTCTCTATTTTAAACGTTTAGGTCCGCTTTAAGGATGATTCACGCTACAACGGCCCGGGGCCGTGCCGCGCGCGAGCTCTCCCACCGTGCCCCGTCCGAGCCTTCACATACATGCTCCAACGAGGCGGGCACGGGCCGGGGGCGAGCCGGGCTAGGATGTGCTGTCCTCTACTAGGCGACCCGTGTTCATTTCATATCTAGTGCTTGTGCCTTGGCACATCCACGGCTCGTTGTAACGTGAATCGTGAATCATCCCTCAACGAGGCGGGGACGAGCCGGGCATGTGAAAACAATGTACCCAAAAAAATATGTGTCGTGCCCGTTGTACTGTGTATTGCTTCAATTAAAATCTATACAACATTTCTCAACGAGCCTCGTCCCCGGCCCGTCACGGCCCCGGCTCGTTGTAGCGTGAATCATCCTATAGTTTTAACGAGCTTTATTAATTCATAGCGGTGTCGCTGTTGGATTTACTAAAAAATGTTATTTGAAAAAAAATGTTTATCTTGTCGAATAGATTAAGTTAGAATTTTTCCCGTCCTAAAATTCCAATTTTAACGACCAAAATTTTTGTGTAACGAACTCGTTTCGAGCATTGGTAAAATGAACATGTGTACCAAATTTCATAAAAATCGGTCAACTTATACTCAAGTTGTCATTGTACGTTTCAGACACACACACAGACAGACACGAAGCATATTTAGTTGAATGTAGGAAGCTCGCTACGCTCGCTTCAATTATGAAGATGTTCATAAAAATCTTGAATCCTTAATCATACACATTCACCGGTAAAAGTATAATGAAATTGAATTTATGCAACGAAGAAAATTATCACATAATTGAGAGTTAGAAAAAAAAGAATTTATTTTATTCACTTTTGATAGCGCAATTTAAAAGAAATTCCTTTAAAGTGCTTTGGATAGGGAAAGGTGAGATATTAAAGAATGAAAAATCCTTTGAGGCAAATGTGTTTTATACTGGGACCAATATACCAGGCAGGAAAAGTTTAAAAGAATTTTAAGAGGGGTTCCAATTTGCTGAGTTGAAAGTGCAAGGGACATTTGCTTGGTGATGAGCCCTCCATCTCGGCTACTGTTCCCAGTTACCACAGCCCTTTTACAAGACTCATTCCGAATTCCTCAAGCCCCAGTCGCAACCTTGTACAACCAGTAGGAGAGAAACCCTACCTTAAGCCATCCTAACCTTTGAAAACACCTTATGATCTTTGCTAGTACTAGAAGCAGATCTATGGAAGAGAGCTTACAGAACATTCCCTAATCATTAGTCTTTTATCAACCTCAAAGCAGCACGTTTAAGCTTTTTGATTCTGCAATCTTTTTTATTTTTCAGCTGTAGATTTTACCAGTTTTATTTTCTGTGTATATTTAGGGGAAAAAAATCAAGGCTTTATACAAATTCATGTTTTACCAAGTAAGCTAACAAAACATAAATTAAATTTAACTATATAATTTTGCTATTGCGAGCTTACCGAAGGTAACGGAAGCCATGTGATCGTTTTGAATTCTAAGACAAAAATCCGTTTCAGACATAAATATAAGGGAAAATTTTTGGTTCCGTGCCAAGTCTGCGGCAGAAGTCGGCAGAAGAGTCTGTCGGTCTGTCACTCAATTTTGTGAACCAACATACCTTAAGAACTATTCGTCAAATTTTAATAAAATTTGGATGGTAGGTCATAATTAGCCCAATGTTAGTTCCACACAAGTCGTAACTTACTGTTGCTTATTTGTTTCTCTTCCACAAGCCCCAAACATACATTTAATTAACACCTATATCTTCGAAAGTACTTATCTGAATTTAATAAAATTTGTATGCGGTTTATCGAAAGTAGCCCACAGAAATCTTCAAATTAATTTCAACTGTCTTCGCTCTTTGAATTTTGTTAAATTGATAATATAATTCATGAAAAATCAAAACAATTTTGACAGAACGGATAGGTATATAAATATGTCGGCAATAATAGGTTGTAAAGGCATAAATCATTGAAGTAAACGAAATAGGGCGAGAGGAAGCTAAGTGCTACAGTTATTGACAGACTATGTTTGTTAGCAATGACTATTTCGCGATTTAACAGAAGCCGCAAAACAACCCACAACCATAAACAGCTTGATTTTTTTACGGGAAGTATCTGCTATTTTAATTCAATTACATCTCACCAATTTCTATAAGTATTATGATATTGGTCCCAGTTACAAAAAGATAGAAAAAGTTCTTGGTAAAAAGAATTCTCGAATACCTACATATTGGTTTTCACTAATTTTATAATTTACTTTCATTTAATATTTCCTTAATCATTTTGAATTTCATTGCTCTTTAAATATGCACTACACTCATGATGAAAAACTGAATTGAATAAACAAAAAATAAATTAATATGATTGTCAAATTATTGCTCTAACTGTAGTTAAAGTAATATGGGAGAATTAACTTACTGGAAATTTTAAAATTATTTCATATATTTACGTAATCAATAAAAATAAATATTTTATTATAAATCAGTTTTAGAAAGATTATTCTCAAAGTTTACTTTAATCTGTTCTCTGTAACTAAATTTAACCTGATAGAAGGACACAAATAGCTATAAGAACACTGTATAGAATACACAGCTATTTCAGGCATGATCATGATGGTAAATCATTTTCGAATAATCTTATAATTGGACTGACCAAGTTCTCTGAGATCTCATATTGTGCCAAAAAATTAGTGCAGCTTTTTACATGAAATATAAATAGCAATGCAGTTACAATGAATCGAGATTAATGATGCCAATCTGCATTCCCTTTGATAATAGCCGACATTCATTATCCTACAAACTTGAAAACAAAGGGATTACTTTTACCTAAAAGAAAGCAAGATAAAAGGCTCTCTTGGGATATAAGAAATAATAGCTATGGCCAAAGCTCGCCTTTGCAGTAAATTGGGCCCCTAACAGCAGTTTCTACTTCCAAAATAAATATTCGTTTATACACACGTACTCACCGAATCAAGGGATAGACTAGCCCAACTACTTACGTAAACCTATGCCTGATTGGGTCTTGCTTAAATTCAAAAAAGTTAACTACCTTGCCAAAATAGACTGTTTAGAGTATTAATTGACCAAAAAGCAATTACTTGTAGCAATCACACCTAGAAGTTACACTTCTGGAGTTACCGCATCCATATTCAGTGTTAAATTTGGTTTGCTTTCTTTAAACCCTTTTAATTCCAACAGCAATTACAAAGGGGAATATTCAATAAAAAGGGATAGAACTTGGAAATAACTGTTGCAGTTTAGGGAAAAATGTTCGGGAGAATATACAAGGAGAAAGAAAAATAATTATTATGTTATTAATTCTCGTTTCCATGTTGCTATTTAATTAAAGAATTCATTGATAAAAATATTATTTCAAGAGTTACTTTTATCTGAAAATAAAATTCAGGATAGTTTTAAATCTATCATGGATTCCTTGATTTTTTTCCTTCATTATTTAGCCACAACTATAAAAAAAATATAACTATGTAATTATCTCGAAGTAAATACAGCACAGTCACAACACAGATTTGGAGACCCCACCCAGTAGTATTACTCCAATAATTTCGATTACAATCGTATTAGTCTCTAAGATGGTCACTGGCCATTTTCTCCTAAGGCATCGCCTCGGATTGTCAGAAGTATGAGGAGAGTTTAGGTTCTGGACGAGAGGAGTAAGATGGTGTCTGAGCTTCCCCCACCATTTATTTTAATGTCAATACTGTTTAGGTTTTTAGACGAATAAAAGTATTAATTGAAGCGAGCGAAAGCGCGTGTAAGCGAGCTTCTTACATTCAACGAAATATGCATCTTGACTGTCTATCCGTCAGTGTGTAACGTTATGTGTCCGACGAGAACTTGAGTAAAAGTAGAACTATTTGTTTGACATTTGGTATTCGTGTTCCTTTCCCTAATGCTCAGGCTAAGTTCGTCGGACAGCGTGATCCTCCCAAGAGTTCACTCGCGCAAGAGAGGTTCAAATGTAAAATTGGAATTTCAGGGCGGGAAAAGATTTTACCATTAACTATTCGATGAAATGAACATTTTCTAGTAAACCTTAACAGCGACACCGCTTTGAATTAATAAAGATCGTTGAAACTATTAAAGGGGACCTAAATATTTAAAGTTGAGAAACAACTATTTTACCGATATCTTACGTTCTTAACGTAAAGGTTTTAATAAAACTTCATATACATCAAAATTTTTGTTTCTATGTTTCAAAATAGTGAAAATTGGGAAAAATTTTGTTTTTCGTATGAATTTCGTAATTATTTTAATCATATGGACAATATTTAATGATTTAACTTACATTAAAAGGTACTACAGGTTATGTGCTTCATATTAATACGTATTAACAATGCATACCTATCATAGTTTGTTTTTAAACTAGTAACATACATACTAGTGGAGTCAATGAAGCTATAACATAAGCCACATTTTGAACGAAAAAGACCGTCTTTTGAGTTTGAATATCTTTTATGCATTATTTTTTATTTTGGATTGTAGAAAAAATGTCTCATTTTATTAAAATATTCATAAAGCAATAACGTGCATTGTATAGCATACATAATAAAATAGCAAAAATAGTGGAAATAAAAAAAATTGTAATTATTCCATATAAATTTGGATGTTAAATATTTATTCCACTATTTTGTACTGTTACCTTAAATTCATAATCAGGGACCCCCAAAAAAACGTTGGTTATATGTTTAGTTCTTAATTTATGTATAATTATCACGAATTTCGTATAAAACGGAAGATTTTTCCCGCCATCCTAGGGCCACTATTTTTTTTATTTTTTTTTTATTTTTGACTTCAAATTCGTAATCAGTGACCCCTGATTCCTTATTATTAATAATCCCTGATTCCTTGTTTGCAATCCAAAATAAAAAATAATGCATAAAAGATATTCAAACTCAAAAGACGGTCTTTTTCGTTCAAAATGTGGCTTATGTTATAGCTTCATTGACTCCACTAGTATGTATGTTACTAGTTTAAAAACAAACTATGATAGGTATACGTTGTTACTCCGTATTAATATGAAGCACAAAACCTGTAGTACCTTTTAATGTAAGTTAAAACATTAAATATTGTCCATATGATTAAAATAATTACGAAATTCATACGAAAAACAAAATTTCTTACCAATTTTCACTATTTTGCTATGTATGTATATCTCTAAATATTTTATCTCTTTACTTATTGACTTACTTTTGAGTTGAATTAGTTAATAAAAGTATATCATTTATGTAAATAATAAGAAAACACGGATAATATTGCATTATAAACGTGATATTTTGACATTTTCTAGAAAAAATCGCTATTTTATTGATTTTTTTTATATACCAATTTCCAAATAAAAAGCGGCACCATTTAAAATTTTCCTATTGACTTGAAACTTTTAAAAAATCATTTTTTCATGTATTCGCACAAAGTTAGGGGTTGGGAGCTAAAATTAAAAAATGTTCATTATTAAGGCCCACCCTAATATACAGTATTAATTTAATTAGTACTTGTTGTTCATTTTTAAAATGGCAAGAAGGGGATTATTGGGAGAATGTGGCAAGTGAAATTGTAAGACATGGGTGTGTGTGTTTAAGAGAATGACGTGTTTTCAATTAAGGCTGGTATTGTGTGACAGTTAAGGTTGAGTTGGAGCGAGCTGAGCCTTGGCTCTCCCTTTAGACATCTGATTCTGACGCCCTTCTCTGCAAGGCCATGTTGCAAGCATTTTGTTTAGTTGTATAACTCCCTAAATTCTAAAGAGAAACAATGTCTCAGATAAAGGATAAGCTCTAGTTTCGCCTTCTCAGTTCCCTGTATTTACTGATCCAATTGTCATTTCCATTATATTCCAGAATTTCAAGAACTCCTTTTACTTGTGCCAGGGAAGTTTAAGTCTAGTATATAGCAAATATTTACTATATCATGTCTCCATTTAGTGTTTACTTTACCATGGATCCTCTTCTTAGGTTATTTATTCCAGTTATCAGATAAGATTTGATCATATTCCTCAAAATTATTAGAATGTCAGATTTTATAATATAATATATGTAAATGCAAAAGTATTATTTTTTTGCTTCCGAGCTTACGGAAGCTATGTAATCGTTTTAAAGAACGAAATATTAAAAAAAAAATCCAAGACGGAAATCCGTTTCAGACATCAGGGAACATTTTTGGTTCCGTGTCTGTCTGTCGGTCTGTCGTTCAATTTTTGCGAACCAACATATCTCAAAAACTACTCGTCCAATTTTAATTAATTTTAGGTGGTAGGTCATAATTAGCCCATTGTTGGTCCCACATAAGTTTCAACCTTCTGCGCCTATTTGTTTCTCATCCACATGCGCACAAACATACATTTATTTACACCTATAGCTTCAAAAGTACTTATCTGATTAGAATGAAACTTCTATAGTTTATCGAATGTAACCCGCAGATAGCCCCAGATTACTTTGAACCATCTGCGCTCTTTAACTTTTGCTAAATTGATACTTTAATTCGTGTTATAAATCAAAACAATTTTTACAGATTAAAATAGACTGCCAATTGGTGTGGCACATAGCTTCCTCGCATCCTACCCACGTACTTTATTGATTTTATGCTTTAACAAGTCATTATTGTCAAATTGGTTTAATTGTTTCCCCCATTTTCTTTTAATCTGTCAAAATTGTTTAGATTTTTTACACGACTTAAAGTATCAATTTAGCAAAAGTTAAAGAGCCTAGATGGTTCAAATTAATCTGGGGCTATCTGCGGGTTACTTTTGATAAACTACAAAAGTTTCATTCAAATCAGATAAGTACTTTTGAAGCTATAGTTGTAAATAAATGTATGTTTGTGTGCATGTGGAAGAGGAACAAATTGGCGCAGAAGGTTGCAACTTATATGGGACCAACAATGGGCTAATTATGACCATCCACCCAAATTTCATTAAAATTGAACGTGTAGTTTTTAAGATATGTTGGTTCGCAAAAACTGAACGACAGACCGACAGACAGACACGGAATAAAAAATGTTCCCTGATGTCTGAAACGGATTTCTGTCTTGGGATTTTTGAAATCGGAGACCTAAACATTTTTCGTTCTTCGGAACGATCACATAGCTTCCGTTACCTTCGGTAAGCTCGGAAGCAAGAAAGGGGGGAAACAATGAAACCAATTAAATAATAATGGCTTGTAAAAGCATAAAATCAATAAAGTACGTGGATACGATGCGAGGAAGCTATGTGTCACACCAATTGGCAGTTAGTTCTATTTTAAATTACAACGTGTGGCTTAACGTTGTTTGAAGTGTCCGATTTTAGATAGTCCCTTCTTTAAATACAATTAAAACAAAAATAAAATGATGAACGAATCTTCTATTTTTTGTCTTATGAGCCTTAAAGCATGGGGGGTTCATTTGTAATTTCGTTCTATCGCATTCGATCTCTGGCAAGAATTCTTATCACAGCTTAAGTTAACCTATTTTAAAATCGGCCCAGCTTTCCAGTCCTTTTCTATGGCAGGGTCTTTCGATCAATGTCCAGTACAATTTTAGCATTTCTTTTCTACATCCTACTTTCCGAAAACGGAGTTACTGGAATATTAAGGGCTTCATGACTACTTTACTCAGCTTTCCACTTCCTCAGCGCTTTTCCTTTTTAACTGAATGGCTGTTTCGACTGACATAACTGTTCTCCTGCTCACGTGGAATAAATGAGCCTGCTCTTCTGTTACAAGTGGAAATCTGAAATTATTAATTACTTTTATATATCACCTTTAATAATTACCTAACCCATTACTTTTTCGCGAAGGGAAGAATTAGTGATGAATGAGTAAGTGAATGTTTGAGGGCATTCGTTTAATATTATATAGATCCCATGGTTCTGTTTTGTTAGTTGATTACTGCTATATTTCTAATGAAAATCTATTT
Organism: Gerris lacustris; assembly: GCA_951217055.1. Classification (NCBI taxonomy): domain Eukaryota; kingdom Metazoa; phylum Arthropoda; class Insecta; order Hemiptera; family Gerridae; genus Gerris; species Gerris lacustris. The sequence goes on from OX578276.1 coordinate 110,024,819, forward strand.
GAAAACACGATTGTAAAATGAACTTGAAGGTTGCTTACCTAAATACAATGAACTAAATTATCCATAGCATTTTTATACAAGAAAATGTAAGATAAATTCAAGAGCTTCCGTTACAAACAAATCAAAAAAGGTTTCTATTAATTAACTAAAATTCTAACTTCTAAAAATAACGTTTAATTAAATGTTAATCAAGAGAATATAATTTTCTAAAGCTACTCAAAATTCTAAACTAAGTGTCAAAAGATATAACATCTAGAGGAGGTATAAAATATTTGTTCTAAAACTCAATCAACGACGAGGAAATGAATACGCTTCATATAGCGGAAGAAGGAGGATGGAATCCTCTCATAATAGGGATTTGCGAAGAGAAGGACGTTTTAAAGGCAAACACACACTGAGGTGCTCATTAGGGACATATTGTGACGAGGTGCCGCCGAGTTTAGAGGGAGCCTGAGAAAACACTGGTGAGTGGGAGGGAAGGTAGCGTTGGGGGTGTGAATAATAATGCCGAGCTCGACACAAACTTTTATACAATAAAAGCATGAATATTCATCGGAATTTCACCGTGTTTGTTGCCAGCGTTAATTCCTTAGCAATTTGGCCGAGAACCAGAGCAAACAACGAGGAATTAAAACATTCTGATACCCTTGATTCGTGAAGAATATTAGACAAGTTGGATGCCGAACAAAGGTAGTTACTAATCTTTGGATACTTGCCGGCAAAGTTATTACTTAATAGTAATTTAAGCTTTTTCTTTTTCACTCCATTGGCCATTAATGAATCGGAGACGATACTAAAGGGTCTTTCCTTCGATTCTCCGATCTAGCATCGGGGAAAAGAGGAGAAGAAGGTAAAATCCTCTAAAACTGAGAATGAGATGAAACTTCTATTGTAATCGACAAAACTCGTTTTCGACATTTTTGCCCTAACTAGGATATCATTATTTCCATTTTTAAAACCCTGAATTATTGAAAGCAGAGTTTTCTCTTTAATCACTAACGAAGTAGTCTTTTATAATTTCTGGGAAATTAAAAAAAGTTTTTAAGAAGAATATTACTTTTTTACTCGAGTTGATAACTATAAAGGAAATTGTACAATTATCTTTTTTAGCCCCAAGGAAGGGCGTGACGAAACTCTCTACCAGTTGAACGGGAATAATCTTGAGCTGGATATCGAGACCATAGATAAGCGCAGAGATATGCGTCCCCTCTCTCTCAGTCAATCGAAACTTACTTTTCATCTTCTTGCAAAACTTAAAACAAAGAAAAGTTTCCACGATTCGAACTCTGCTCGATAATTTAACTGTTACTTTTAAAAGGAAACTCCCGGAAAACAGTAATTAATTATTAGTTGATTCGGAAGACGAGATTCCTCTTGATAATTACAAATCATTCAGTGTGCCAGTATATCTTACCCAGCCTCCCTCGAATAGCTTCTGAGATATTTTACTGTATTTACTGAAGGAGAAAACCAGCAAGAGAATCGTGACAGACCTCAGACAAAGACTAATAAGACTTCGAAGTAGCAGATCAATTCCTTCTTGGCAACAAAGGGCACATAGTCTGTTAACTTGACTGCCAATAGAATTCAACTCGATAACAGATACTATAGGTCTAAAGACCTATAGATCGTACCTCAAGCATAATTCCTTAATCTTTACTTGAACACAAAATCAAAGTTGAAACCCATAAACGTCTCTTGCAAACTACGATTAGATGTCTGTTGACATATCTAATAGAATTGGACTAATTGTACTACTCACAGTCTATATTTGCAATAATTTTCATGGTTTAAAAAATGTAGTTGATCATATACTCTAGTTACTCAGACTCAACATGCCATTCTCGTTTTCGAATATATTTCCAACTAGAAAGAAGAATGAATCTCAATTTGAGCGACCAAAATAAGTTGTTTTTTTGGAGAAAAGGATATAGGCTTATAACATGGTAAAATATATGCTCCACAGTCTAGCCTACCCTGTCAAGACTAGTGAAGAGGCCAATATTAAATTTTCACCTGATTCTTAGCCAATCGCTCCTAAGGGGCATCTCTATTATTCATTGTTTCCTTGCCCTTAGCCCTCTTCCCTTACAACTATTTTACTCCTAAACATTTTCTTTTGTTATAAGCTTTACTTTTACCTTGGAATTTGAAACAAATAAATATAAACAAAGGACCTTTTTATCATCCTTTCACAAAAAAAATATGAATAAGAGACGGAAATAAAAAAATACATGAAAGCAAATATTTTAAAATAAAATCTACTCCTTCAGTAAAACCTAAAAAAAGTAAGAAGACGAAAAGATAAAAAAAACGTCAATTCTTTATTCTCCGCACCCTCTTCATGATATTTTTTCTGTCTTGTTAACGATACTTCCGCTTTCTTTCTGATATCCGGTTTCATCAAACTAAACTGAGTCTTTAACAGTCGGGTGAGCATTGGTTCTTCCGTGGTTCTACCAGTCGTTCTATGTCGTAAATATTATCGGATGTGCTAGCAATTAACTTTAACTCACGGTCTCTTCCTATTAACGGATCTAGCGTTTAGTAATTATAATTAATGGAGAAATTTGAGAAGCAATAATTGTATAATTGCTAGCCATTTCTTGAAAGTGTGGGGTAGCACCAAGCCTTCTAACATTCGTCGAATCCAAATACTCCAATCCAAGACCCTCAGAAAAATCACAGATGCCCGTTCTATACCTCTAACCTCAATCTCCCCAACGATCTCAATATTCTCTTCGTTTGAGACCTTTTTCTGTATCCCTGTATTATCCAATCACCCCAATCTCTAGTAGAACTTCTTCTAACCCAAATTATTCCAGATTAGAGGCGACTAGAGATTTACTCATTACATAATATTTATCTTTGATTACCACTTTATTTATTGCTATTTCATTCAAATACTTATTATCTTATTTCTTTATGTACTTTTTATAAGTATAATTAATCCATTGTAAGCTGTCCCATCCGAAAGGAATAGTTACTGGACTATTACCTTTCTCATTTAACACACTGCCAAGAAAACATAATATTATTATTATCATTAACAGTATTCACATGTAAAATATGTAGTTGTCTTAATCAGTAAAGATAAAAAAAGCCTTTTCTTGTGTATCTGCACAAAATGTAAATTCATTAAATTTAACCTATTTAAAATATCTAAAATAAATATGTAAATATATAAAATGATTACATCTTTATATAATCAAGTAGTGTCCCGACGACGGCGACGACTCATCTAGAAATGATTTGTTATTGCTAGCTAAGACAACCACATTTATTCCAATAAAAATATATATATTTATTTTTTTTTTGTTGGTCTTCAAAAAGATTTAATAACTTATCTAAATAGATATCTGAAATAATTTTTCTTTTTTTTTTAATATAAAGTTAATTTTATACGTTGCCACGGGCTTAACGGTTCGTAAATATATAAAATAATGTATATTTAAAATATATTCTTATTTCTAATAGTTATTATATATTAATAAATGTTAAAATTGGAATAGTAATTTATTATTATTAAAATGTTCAAATTAAAAGAGTAATTATTCATTATTAACATAATTACAACATGTTTTTAACGCTATGTAATGTGATGTGGAAGCTTTTAATTACTCACTTGTTGTTATAAAGGCGTTGGTTCTTTCACAGCTGGAGAGAGTGTAAGATAATTAAATCTTGTTTTTACATACTCGTAACACTCTGATAATAATAGTTAATGAAAAAGCGATAAGAGAAGAGATAACTATCCAGACATTATAATGTGCTACATACATCCATATGACAGTATTTTATTTTACGATCAAACATTATGTTGCTACTTTTAGCTGAATGAAATAAAACCATCAATATCTTGGAAACTAGAGTACTCCCTGGAAAAAGACAGTTAAATTCGTATTTAAATGGACTACTTTTCTTTCTTTTTTTTCACTCAAATTCGTTGAAACCGTTTTTGAGCTCTAAATTTTGTATGATTTTTCTAAACGTGTCAAATTAGATTTAAACTGGCCCAGTAGTTTAGGCTCAATTCGCCTTGCAGACGGAGAAGCATTTTTTTTAAAAACAGTTTTAATCGATAAAAATTTCAAAACAGAATTTTCACGTATCACAATACTCTCTCTCTATGTATATATTTATGATACTAAGACTATGAATATGAGAAAGTAAAATAAAACGTATTGTAGATAATGTTGCTGTAGGTGCATGTTATGAAATATTTTTTAATATTTTGAAGGGCGATTTTTTAAACGATATCAATTAAGACGACGTGGTCATATTAAAATTTCACAGCAAAGGTAAACAAATTAAAATTAATATAACTTCTCTTAAACTAGAGAATAATGCCTAGGATTGAGGAGTAAAAATTAATATTTATTTACTATTATCATAAAAGAAATTTTCATAAATGTTACAAAAGATCTGCCTCTAATACATGTTCATATCGGGTACAATTGAGCTAATGAAGAAATAAGAAGAGATAGGCCAATGTTCAGGTACTTATCAGTTTCTACAACGTCCTGATCATACAATATGGAGTGATCGGACTCATCGGCCACATTACACATCTACTTGATAGAATAAGTGATAAGCTGTATTGAAAACAATTTCTTACCTCCTAGGAGGTAAACAATTTTTTCCGTACTACGTGTAGTTATCAAATCTGCCGTTTTTAGCGCTGCAATCTTTGTAGAAATGCTTCTTAGTACGATTAAAATCCACTAGATGAATGCGTTTTATTTATCTTTTTTTATAGAGTAACTTCTTTAGGGTTTATTTTTCTCAACATCTTAAGTATGTACTAATATTTGCTATAATAGTATTGATTATAAATATTTAATGTTTTTTCATTTTCTGCTACCTCGGAAAAAATAGCATATGCTACACGACAGTGAAGTGATTTTTCTTCACCTTATATTTAAATATAATTGCCGCGGTAAAGAAAAAACTCACTTCACAGCCTAGTAACAAAATATACTATTATCCGTGGTAGGCTGTGAAAGAGCAACTTTAGAGCCTAAAAACATAGCTAAAATCCATTTTTTCATTACGTGGACTTAAACATCTTTTCATTACTCCTAAACTGTATTAAACAAATTTTTCTATTATATTTATTTTTTCTCTTCGCTCGACAGTAATTATAATTGCCGCGGTAAAGAAAAAATTCACTTCACAGTCTAGTAACATAATATACTATTAATTTAATAAATAAATATGTTTTTCACGGATATTTTATCCTTTCAAATCATTTACTTAATAATTATATAAGGGGTCTCACGTATCTCATTTCTAAAACAGGCACTTTTTGCAGGTGGTTTCGGGTTCGATTCCCGACTCTGGTGCCTCGATAGGTGCTCACCAAGCATCGCGAGATAAATAGGACATAACAAATAAAGACAAAGATAAATAAGACATAGGGGATAAATAGACAAGATAAATAGGACATAGGGGGAGTGGGGTTTATGCGGCTACGAATGTCAATTATGCGGTATATACAGCTGATGGAGGGACACACTTTCCCCGTGTCATCCACACATAAAGTTTTCTAAGCATTTTGGTAGACCTAACCCCCCCCCCCCCCCCCCCGTCTTACGGGCCATTGCACCACGGATTATTACTATTCATGATTGTTATTTATAATAAAACAAAAAAGATGGTCATATTAGGTTGTTATGATATTTTAATTTACTGGCTTTTAACTAATGAGATTCATTTGGTTGACCAAGTGCTAAAACTTTACACGATACAATGTAAATGCAAATGATTTTAGTAATAGAGTTAGAACCTTATGTAAATGCCGATAAGAACAGTGTGGCTCTGCAACGGTAGAATATGATATTAGGTTCTACACATTGTATACAACCAAATAATATATTCTACCCTACAAATATGGTATATTTGTTGGGGTGGCAATATTTTACTTATATTTCATGTATAAAGAGTCCAGAGAGTGTCTGTGGGTGAATTCATGGGATAGTGAAGTCGAATGAATCCTATTGATTCCAGTATGGTACGGACTCTGTATGGTTGAACTCACTCTTAGAATACTAATGGCGATGGTTTATTAAGTACCGGGTACGCTATGTTGCTTTACAGCCTCCAGGTTACCATCTCTATATACATTACGATAATTTGTCAGTATAGAGCCTCTTGCTTGCTCTTCTACATTATTCTTCTAATCCATTAAACGAGGGTCTAGGGCAAGGGGCTGGGAAACTTAGCTGCCTAAAGGACATCATTCATTGCAGGCCGAGGCTCGACACGTACTCTAGATATTTACTACTCCATCCCCTAAATAGAGGCCAAGACCTCTCCATATTTCTTCACTTCTTCCTCACTTCCAACTTTAATAATCAAAAATTATTATTCCTCTAAAAGATATCTAGAATAAGGACGAGTTTCCTGAATTTATGGAACTAAATAATGAACTTTGAACGGTTTTAATTTTCCCATTTGCATTCTTAGGAGAGTAACACAGACCTGCTTTACTGTGGTTTTTATAAGTTTTATGAAACCATAAAAATGGGAAAAACAAAAGACATTAGATAAATGAAAAAGAATGAAAAATACATTATGAATTATAAATAGAAAAATGAAAAATGAGTCACATCACTAGAAGCATAAAGAACTCCCGAAGAGAAAAATTTGAACATAGCTTTAAAGCTGCAAAAGTATATGTTCTATGATTTTATAGTTGTTTTTGCTTCCGAGCTTACCCAAGGTAATGGAAGCTATGTGATCGTTCTGAAGAAAGAAAAATATTTAGGTCTCCAATTTCAAAAATTCCAAGACAGAAATCCGTTTCAGATATCAGGGAACATTTTTGGTTCCGTATCTGTCTGTCGGTCTGTCGTTCAATTTTTGCGAACCAACATATCTTAAAAACTACTCGTCCAATTATAATGAATTTTAGGTGGTAGGTCATTATTAGCCCAGTGTTGGTCCCATATAAGTTCCAACCTTCTAAGCCTATTTGTTTTTCATCCACATGCGCACAAACATACATTTATTTACACCTATAGCTTTAAAAGTACTTATCTGATTAGAATGAAACTTTTATAGTTTATCGAATGTAACCCGCAGATAGCCCCAGATTAATTTGAACCATCAGCGCTCTTTAACTTTTGCTCAATTGATACTTTAATTCGTGTAATAAATCAAAACAATTTTGACAGATTAAAAAAAGGGGGGGAAACAATTAAACCAATTAAATAATAATGGCTTGTAAAAGCATAAAATCAATAAAGTACGTGGATAGGATGCGAGGAAGCTATGTGCCACACCAATTAGCAGTCTATTTTCCTCATAGTCATACAAGTGCAATGCTGTATGTATTATTTGATGTAATGCTAAAATAAACATATGGATTTCAGGCTTGATAATGACTGAATAGGTCGGTTCCTTTGGAAAACCCTGCTCACACTCGCGTCACACAGTTTGCTGTGTGACGCGAGTCCGGCCAGGTGTGCCGCGGGATCTAGAATAAAAAATAATAAAATCCAAACTAGTCAGAACAAAATAATGCCTGCCTGTATAAGTACAATAGTTTAAAACGGAATAGTTTTACTTTTCCCTATGGATTTATTATTTATTATGCGAGTAGGTTTTTATCAGGTAAAAATGACGCTTCATATCATAAACCCCAATCTGTCACCTATTTTCTAGTAATTTAAGTTAAAAAATAAAAATAACTAAATAGAAAAGTAACAAAAATTGTACACTTAAACTAAAAATGTTATGTATTTATTATTGCCTGTTGAAGGCACAGAAAAAGTTTTGAAATTAACAACGTCTAAGTTAAATAATAAGTGTCTAGTATCTATTATTTACTAACTTTTAGGTTTCTGTATGAAGTACAAAAAGAAACCTTATGTAACTGCTCTGTCTGTCTGTCTGTCCGTTGGCATGTTTCATGACCTCAGCATGACCTCTCAAAACAGCGCTTTTATGCATTTCTGAGGTGAAATTGAATATGAGGTGGCTGTAAAAATATGTATACATATTAAAAAAAAATACGACGTATTTTTTTTTTTTTTTTTTACTCTATTGGGTCTGCCCCCCCCCCCCCCCCCCCCCCCCCCCCCCCAGACGCTATTGGGCTAAGAAGATTGGGATATACTGTTTTAGAGGATCCACTTACATACACTTTCATGAAAAATTTGAATTTTGATCTTATGTCGGCCATGCTTGTTTTCAATATCCGGAAAACAATATTCAGGGAAAAGATATATACTATTAATCCACCTGAAAAGAGCTTTAAAATTATATGTGAACATGCCAATATGCAAAAACTTTTATTTAACACCTTTTAGGTTTTTAAAAAAAAAAAAAAAATAAATAAACCACTAAAATATGTAATGTAACAATAATTACATTCTTTTCCTACTTTTCAAGGCCTTTTAAACGATGTATAACGTGTCATGCTACCGAAAAACTTTATGTTTAACTGTCTACCATAATGGCCACCAATATCCAAATATTTAATTTTATATTTTAATAATTACATGTTCTTTTCCTGCTCTTGAAGGCCCTTACTAAAAACTATTTTTTAGTCGTCCGCCATATTGACCACCATATAGTAAAAATGTTAAGCATGAAATTTCCTAAAGCTATACAGTTGTAACAAATAATGAGATGCACCTCGGCGCCGAATTTTGTTCAAATTGGTTAAACAAACTAACTCACAAACTTTTCAATGCCCAAGTCTCTGAAATGAAAAACCCACGATGCTCGTTCAAAAAAGCTAAATGTTTTAATCTTATTAAGGTCTGTAGGGTCTTATTAAAACTTCTCTTCACTCCTTTTATGCTATATTTTACCTCCTTTGAGGCATCTTCATGCCTAAAATAAGACTTTTAAAATGTTATTTCTCATATCTAAATTACATCTTTATAGAACATATTGACATCTAACTTTTTAACAAATAATGACTTTAATTAAGTAATATAAAAAGATACAAATACACTAACGTTTATAAAATTTCTAAAACATAACTGTATTTAGATAAGTTAGTTGAAAGTGTTCCTTGTAGTTTTCAATTCTTTAGAAGTTGGGTCAAACAAAGGAATAAAAGTCTCACTTTTTCAATATTTCGATCCCTCCTTGGATCATTCTCAAGCTGACTGTCTAGAAGATTACATCATGATGATTATTATTATTTTAAAATAATAATAATCATCATGATGTAATCTTCTAGACAGTATTTATTTTCTATGTTCCTATTCTCATGGTAATTCACCAGTGCGTCTACCTGCAATTATATCACATTTATCTATTAACATTTTTTATAAATTATAATTTCATTATTATTACTTCAGTATTTACTCCGATTTATTTTCTATATAAGGTAATAAATATTGACTATATGTAAGTTATCTTATATAGAAAATAAATTGGAATAAAATAAGGTAATAATAATCAAATTAAAATTTAAAACAAATTTTAATCGACAATTGTGATGCAATTGTAGGTAGACGCAGTAGGAATATGTGTAATTAACTATTTGTAGTAAAAATAACTAAACAAATACAAAAATAGTGTGCCAATAAGAGTGGCACATAGTATCCTCGCGTATACTTCAATAATGTTATGCTTCTCCAACCTATTGACCAATTTCTAATTTATTTTATTTTTCCCCTTTTTGGTTCCGGCTTACCGAAGGTAAAGGCTATGTGATAGTTCTGAAGAACGCCCATTTTTTTATATCTCTGATTTCAAAAATTCGAAGACAGAAATCGGGTTCATTGACATCAGAGATCATTTTTGGTTTTTTTGTGACTGTTAGTCAGTCGCTCGGGCTGTCGTTCAATTTATGTCAAATTTGTTTCTCTTTCACATGCGCACAAATATACATTTATTTATACCTATGTCTTCAAAAGTACGGCATTTATTTCTAAGAAATTTGGATGGTTTGTTGATGATAGCCCGCAGATTCCCCAAATTAAATAAATTAGTACCTAAATAATGGATTGCAAAAGCATAACATCCTTAAAGTATACGTGATATGACGCGAGGAGCCTATGTACCTCACTGATTGGCAGACTATTATTAACCCATTTTATTAATAGTTTTTTGGTCCAACCCCCTCAAGTTTGAGAAAATAAAAACCATAATTCTTGTTTACCTCGAGGTATGATGTTTCTAATTAAGTACAACAAATTTAATTTAAATTATTTTGACATTAATTTAACTTAGGTCCCTCACGTGAGCACAGACGACAGGTATTATATTTTAAAAACACTTTTGGACTCTATGAGTCATTAAAAGCTACAAAATCGAAATAAAATGTATTGCAAAATAATAATAATAATACGTTTTTTAAAAAGTAAAGCAAGCAAATAAGTTACATATTAGGTCAAATATACCTTTTTTTTACAATCTTAAAAATTTAATGTAAAATCTTAAATTAAAGTGTAAGTATTATAATTGGAAATTACATCAAATTGGTATATAACTCAACTCCAGTATTTATACCTTATCTTTAAAGAACATAAGTTCAAATATATTTGAGTTAGCTCGTTTAAGGATATTTGGCGGAGAAGTTTTCCAATTTCCCAAGATATTTTATATGTTTTATGTCTAAGAATCGAAAAATCCCAGACTCTGTATACACACACTCTTATACATACACATATAATTAATTTTTATTTTTTATTTTATAATGCATAATAAACAAACTGCAAAAACTTGATAAAAACAATACATGCACAGCATGATAGCAATGACCTTACGGTCGTCTGCTTTGAGTAGTGGCTATATGTTAATATCAATTAGTTAATTTACAGCTACATAATTAAACTTAACTGATAATAAATAGTTACTGTAAGAAAATTAAAACAATAAATCATCCAAAAAAAAAGCAATAAAAACATTATTTTTGCTTCCGAGCTTACCGAAGGTAACGGAAGCTATGTGATCGTTCTGAAGAACGAAATAATTTTAGGACTCCGATTTCAAAAATTCCAAGACAGAAATCCGTTTCAGACATCAGGGAACATTTTTGGTTCCGTGTCTGTCTGTCGGTCTGTCGGTCTGTCGGTCTGTCGGTCTGTCGGTCTGTCGGTCTGTCGGTCTGTCGGTCTGTCGTTCAATTTTTGCGAACCACCATATCTTAAAAACTACACGTCCAATTTTAATGAAATTTGGATGGTAGGTCATAATTAGCCCATTGTTGGTCCCATATAAGTTTCAACCTTCTGCGCTTATTTGTTTGTCATCCACATGCCCACAAACATACATTTATTTACAGCCATATCTTTAAGAGTAATCATCTGATTTTTATGAAATTTGTATGGTTTGTCGAAAGTTGCCTGCAGATAACACCTGCTTAATTTCAACCTTCTGCGCACTTTAAATCGTGCTAAATTAATATGTCTTATATTCTAAAGCCGCATGGCTAACTGACTCACCGACTGACAGTAATGTTTACCCACTTCCAGAAGAGCTAGAGACTTGCGGTTTGCGCCATTCGACGCGCAAGGTCCATATTGTGAACAAAAATAACTATACAAAGTTCACTTTTCCCCCTTCTTCACCCCTTAAAAAAAAATATGTGTGAGGCTCTCACGCATTAGAAGTGAAACTTAAGTTCTAGAATGCATTGCTCTCTTTCATTTTTTGACGAATTTATTACTTCAGGATTAAGAAATGGTTATGCGAAATTTAATTGAAAAAAAATATTGCTACGCTAAGGCAACCACATTTATTCCAATAAAAATAAAACTTCGTTACACGATGTCACTATATGAAAAAATAATTAAAGCAATGTTTATATCTGTGTATATATTGTCATTTGTCATTTATATTAGTGTTTCTTAACCTTTTGGAAACCAAGGACCCCTTAAAATCTCCAAATATAATATACAGATAGTACCCTAAATACCTTTCGAGGCCCCCTGGGGGGCCGCCGCCCCCCGGTTAAGAACTGACGCCGACGCACCTCGAAATGATTTGTTATTGCTACGGTAAGGCAACCACATTTATTCCAACAAAAACTACGATAAGGCAACCACATTTATTCCAATAAAAATAAATATTTGTTTTGATTTGCGGTCTTTAAATAGATATAATAACTTATTTAAATTAATTTAATTAGTTTTACATTTTTCTTGTAAGTATGTATACAATTAAGCCCGTTGCCATGAACCAAAAAAATAATCTAATTATAATAAATAGTCTAATTACATAATATAATCCATCTAATATTAAATATTACGCTTATATACCAATTTTGTGTAGTTTCTAATTGGCAATGTAATTGGGGCAATGGTTAGCACGTAGGCTTCATGATCCGGAAGTCAGTGGTTCGCATCTCGCCTGAATGAAAGATTTTTTACAGATAAATCTTTCACCAGGATTAGTCTCGAAACACAAATTCCGTTTCATTACTTCCGTCACACAAATTTCATTACAATTAATCTGTAAAAATGTTGGAATCTTGGACGAGACTCGAATCGCAAACTTCGTTACACGATGGTCCCTATTTGAAAAAATTCACTCCACCGCCGCCAAAGAAGTTTCACTTCAAAAATAAAAATGGGCGACTTGATTTTTAAGCTTGTTTGGGGGCTTATTTCGGCTAAACGGTAAGTTGTATTAGAAAATGGATAGCACAAGTGGTAACTGATTTTAAAAGATCTACAACTTTAGTCCTATGAGTTTTTGTCGTATCATCATCGGTTGTACCTTAGATGGTGATAATTTTGTTATTATTTGGATTTATTTTTTTCCATTTTTGTCTTTGAATGGCCATAGTTTCTATAATAGTTGGCCGATTTTATTTCTGATTGCGGCGATTGAATCTCACACTAATGCTCTTTAAATTGAGTATATTTTATTTTATTAGTTCATCCTACTTGCTGAGAACATGAGAGTAAACTTTTTCCCGTGCGCCGTGTCACGTGACCACTTTTTTTGGTTTTTAATATTGTGTCGTATATCATTTTAAAGGCCTTGATATGTACATTAAAGCTATTTTATTTGTTGATTTTTTAAAAATTTTTTACATGTACTTTTGTACCGATTTATAATTTTGTTGTAGGTTAAAGGGTTTAAATACTTTTTTGATATTAGATTTTTATTTATATGTATTTATTAGTTAAATGAATGCCCTTTGTATTGTTTGTTTTTTAAAAATATAACTTTGGTACCTCTGAGTACAGGGGTACAAATGTTTAAGTTAATCTTTTATAATATGATGTATATAGTTGAAAAGCTCTTGCATAGTAGATTAATTTTTGTTATATTCTATTTTGTGTTATGTTTAGTTTTGAGGGGGGTAAAATAAAAAAAAAACTGTTATTACAGCGGTTTCTATACGATTAGGTTGCAGTTTTATATTTGTTTATTAAATTGATTATATGAGCGCTAACATTTGGTGCTTGTTGGAGGCTTTGTTTCTCCAAAAAATGTTTAAATTTCTTCCACTTTATTAAATATTTACTGAAACAGTGCTGCGCCGTTCCAAATTTTTGATTATTTTTATCGAGGTATTTTTCTTAATTTGGTCTTTTCTTTGCGAGGAAGCTATGTGCCACATTAATTGGCAGAGTATTTTCTTTCTTGTTAATTGAATAAATTGAATTAATATAATAATATTTAATGAAAAAAGAAATATACAATTTTTTTTTTTTTTGTCATGCAAAACTGATGCAAGATAACATTCTAATTACACTTATATCCTTATATAAATACAAATTAAGTCTATAAAAACAACAATTAAAAACTATCCTACTAATGATTTCCTATTCCTACTTGCCTCTTGAAGATAACTAAATAGCTGATTAAAATGTTTTCCATTTAGCTGCATATAATATATCTTGGGTCAATAACGGATCATACTCAAAATATTTTATTCTTAGAGGCCGTAACATGGAACAGGAGCCCAAAAAGTGTAATATATTTTCTTCGTCTCCCGTATGACATAACTCGATATTTCTCTCTTTTTCTGGATTCCAGGGTATATCATTTAGGTCCAATAATTCTGTTCTGGCCTTGAAGATGGTGCTAATGAAGAATAAGCTATTTTCGTCCTGAAAATAGGACCTACTTGTTCCGTCGAAATTCAGATTCTTGTATATTTGCCTAGAGGAGCTTCGGGCTGCAGATATACAGTTTTCCATCCACTTGTCCTTCATGAGATGCAGCAATTTACCCAGGTTTTGACTCCACAAAGACGGATCTACAGTACTCCAGTCGTTATCAACTTTGTACTCATTCATGAAATGCTTCCATTCCGCAAACCATGACAATTGTTTCTGAATTATTTTCCGAGCCATAACATTAGGAAGGCGATGTTCAGGAAGTTCGAGGCATCTGATAATATATTTAAAATTTAGTTTGAGCGTGTATAGATAAATGGGTAGTTCCCCGGTCTCGATATATAAAATGTAATTGGGACATTGCTGAGGTAAGTGTAACATTTCCTTAAGGAATTGTCTTTTGACTAATTCTACTGCATCGTACTGACGGTATCCCCAGACTTGCGCCCCGTATCCTAAAGTTGAACGTATTGCAGCTTTGAAAACCTCTAACTTTTTGCTGATGGATACATGTTTGCTAGTGAAAATACTCTTCCACGAAGAATTTATACTTAATTTTGCTATTGAGCTTTTATGTTCAAAGTGTTTAGTCAGTGAAAGTTGTGAAGTTAGGGTGATTCCCAGATACCTGTAACAGTTCACTATATTTATTTTATCCTGTCCAAAATAAAATTTCTCGTACTTGTTAAGTCTTCCTCTATTTCTAAAGATCATAACTTGAGACTTTTCAAGGTTGACAACCAAATTCCACATATCGCAATAATCTTTAAATTTATTTATCATCTTTTGCAAAGTTAACTTGCTGTCACTAAGGATGACGATATCGTCGGCAAATGCCAATAAGCGTACATCTAGACCTCCAACTTTGAGACCATCATCCCAGAACTCGAAAAGGTCATTTAGGAACAAGGAAAAAAGTAACGGATTTAATACGCATCCTTGTCCCGTTTCTGTAGAAAAATCTTCTGTTATGCCTCCTGAATACCATACCCCAGCTGTTGTATTCTTATAGAGATCTAAGTATATTTACAAATTTTGTCGATAGTCCCATGTTTAGTAACTTAAAGAAAAGGGCGGGGTCTTGAAATGGAGTCGAAAGCTGCTCTTAAATCAACGTAGAACGCATACACTCTCTGTTTTCCCCTTTTAACTTTAATTTCTACGATGGACATAAGTGTAAAAATGTTGTCGTAAGTAGAATAGTTTTTTCGGAATCCTGCTTGGTATTCTGACAAGATATTTTTCGTTTCGGCCAAGTCAGTCAACCTTTTTAACATCATAGCCGTAAAAACTTTTGCTATGGAGTTCATAAATGAAATTCCTCTATAATTCGAAGCAGTATTAATATCTACATATAATTAATATATAATTTTGGATACTTTCTCATTTACACATTCCAAAAACGGTATGTGTGTGTGTGTGTCTGTCACCACCATTCCGACTTTATAGGCAAATCAAAATAGATTTTTTTCCACAGAGGTTTATGCAAACATGTTGCGCTTGTTGTAGGCTTGGTTTCATCAAAATATATTAAGTTGAACTAAAGTTATTAAAAATTGTATTAAATAAAAGACTTTCATAACAACTTCGGTTATTGATTTTAACATAAAATCAAAAATGATTTTTTCACTTGCTTTGTTTACGTTTGCACAGTTACCTTCGTAATATGTATTTTATTTACTTTTTTACGTGTCTTTCTTTAAGGCCAGGCGCACACAGGAGATTTTATGCCCGCAGACAGTTATGTCGCTACCTTAAGGGCTTAAACAGCATATGGGATTGCGCACACTGGAGGCAAAGACAAGGTGCAAGACAAAAGAGTCCTCGGGTCGTCCAAGGAGACGTCCCGATACACTTTTGTCCGCAGACTGTTATGCACACATCTCAGCAATTTCCACGAGATCCGTTTCGCTTGGTAAAAGATATGCAACTGTCTTGCCCCCAGTGTGTAAGGTTGTAGCAACGCAAGTGTGACAAGGCTGACACAAATATATAATTTTTGAACTAATTTGATTAATTTTAATTTTGTGTTATTCTTTTTCCTTACTTTTAAGGTAAAAGTCTCAGAGCAAGGAAGGAGTAGAGGGAGCAATGCGATTTGAAAAGTGGTTCATTAAGCTCCACCCATATACTAAACCTCTCAAGCGAGCTCAATCCGAACTAAAGTGATCACACGGTCACTGGTCCTTGTCTTATTGGTCTATTCCTTGTCCTTCCGTCCCCACAGACGTTTGTCAACAAATCCTTATCAGTAGCATTTATTTGATACCCCACTCAAAGAAGATTGCTATTGATTATCTAGGAACTGATACACGTTTATTAACGAAGTTACTGCCTTTAGATAATTAATAAGGTTAACAACAAACATTAAAGTGCATATTTATAAAGAAAACTGTATTAAAAATAAAAATATTAAATGTTGTAAGAAAATATAACTTATTCTTATCAGCTGATATCAGATAAATTTTTAGTTTTTATCGAGATATCGATACTGTTTTTCCAAACTTCCGCTTGGGAGGTTTAGTATATGGGTGGAGCATAATGAACCACTTTTTGAGACCCGGATTCTATAGTATTGTTCCCTCTACCCCTTCCTTGTTCTGAGGTAAAAGCATTGAACTATCCGTTTTGGGTGTTTTTAAGATCATTTGAGTGGTTTTTAGCTGGATGTCTGTCTGTGTCACTCATACCTCGCAAAGTTTCTAAGCCAGAGATTTGAAACTTGGTAGATAAAGAACTCAGGCATGTAGTTGTGCCGCCCGGAAAATCATAAATTTGTGATGTTTTAATTTGAATATACAATCATTAATTTGAAACATTTTCCGATAGCGTACTTTAATTTGCACCAATTTTACCTCTTGTTGAAAATATCGACTTTTGAACTTGAAACTTTAACGCTAAATAATTTCGCCGATTGAGGAAATTCGCACCACTTAAACCTCAGTTTTATTTCCCCTATATCCAATACCATTTCTCAATACGATATGAGAAACAATTATCCTATACTTCAACCAAGTATCTGTTACCATTTTATTATTATTTGGCAAGGAAAAGTTCCGAGGCGCCCTGCGATCGATTTTTCTTAATCTTACATGATAACTCTTGAGGCGTTATAAGGTTTTTTTCGTACTTCGTACAGAAAAAAATGCATATCCCTATATATATATATTGAATCTGGAAAATAAATGTTACATATATTATGTAATTACGTTATATATTTATTAATATAATATATTTGTTAATATTTATTTATTACTATCATATTCAACTTTTGTCCAGGGATGGGTTCTTCATTAGTTCTTGCTTCGTACTTTTCAAATGAACTAATTTTCCTTAGAAAAGGCTAGTAGTGGTTTTTGATTTTGTCACGGAATTCTGAGCATTATAGAATTTGGTTTAATATTTAGTAAATAACAAAATTGTTAGAAAATAAGAAACTCTTTTATAACTGACAGAAGTAATCTTCCTCTTTCAGGCTTCCAAATAGACCCTATCATAGCTTTTGCTACGATTTTCATTCATCTAAATAAAATCTGGATATTTATCAAATCCGGACGCAAAACAGGGCAGATGTTTCAAATCCGGACTGTCCGGACGAAATCCGGACTATGGTAACCACTTGTGTGGTAACAAAAAAAACACCCCGCCAAGTCTGTGGTCCAAAATAGTTGTTAAATCAACTTTCTGTCCCGTCAAGTGATGTTGGCACTTTCTCCTGACCCAACACTGTGATACTTATCAGCTTCTTCTTCTTGGCGGTGTGGCTTGCCATTTCCTGAAACTAGAATTTTAATATTCTTTAAACACCAATACAATTTCTTGTTTCACCTTCACGTTTGCCACATGAGGTTTGTGTGGAAAGATAGTTGAACTACCGTTTTCAAACCTATTTTTCTCTACTTCTACTTGACCGCTTTTGACCTTTTGTTTTTTATTTTGATCTACAGGACACGGCCTTGAAAGATGTTACAAAATTATTTAGGTAGCTTGTAGGTATTTCACGCTGCAGACCCTCAAAAACCCTAGTTTGTCACCTGCAGTAGGTATATATACACTGGTAGCTTTTGTGAAATTTTGACTTTTTGACTTGGCGTGGCGGAACGCTGCTGATTGGACGTAAAAGATAAAGAACAAAATAAATAAATAAATAAAAATATTGTTAATAGCAGTAAAGGAATTATTAAATAAGTTTAAATTCATAGAATCAATAATCCAAACAATAAGAGAGCTTCACGTGATTTTCATTGTAAAATGTTAATCAATCTTGAAGTTACAAATTACAAAATATTATTATTTGTATATGAAACTCCAAAACGTTAAAATATTAATCCTATATAAATATAGGGTATCGTAATTTATTTCCCTAACAGCATTAATCAGGTATAACTTAACTTCAAAGTTTAGTGATTTGTCAGGGATAAATCACTGAATCAGGGGCTCTGATTAAATTTGGCAACTAAACCTTTATCTAGCAAATCTACTCCACTGAATCCGAATCAGATAATTAAATCTGGTTTAAAATAGCGTCAATTATAAAGTCTCTAAGTATTTCATATTATACAACTAGGTTATATGTTATTAAGGTTTCAATAGCAGACTAAACAATTGTAATTCCATATTTGTATTCAATGTAAGATTACTTAATTACATTTGTAGGCTACATTCGACCACCCAAATTTCTTTAAAACTGCGGATATGTACATTTTTAAAAGATAAATAAAAAAGTTTGTGCACCTGCGGAAAATAATGGAATGGGCGCAGAAGCTAAATTTAATATGGGACCAAGAGCGGGCTAATTATGACCAAAAATCTAAATTTCAATAGTCGGGGAGTTTTTTTAAATATAGTGTATCGTAAACATTTTGATCGACTGACAGACATATTATAATTCTTTAAAATAGTAGATCGTTTGTCAACAAGAACCTACCCTATTACAAACTACATCATCAGTAGAAAAGAACTTGCTTAAGAAAATGTATTTTTCATTCTGTAACATGTCATATCTCTTATATATCATATATATTTCATGTAATATCTCTTGATATACTTGAACTATGTATATCTTCTTTTTCTTTTCGGTTGACTTTACTACCCAGGGTGAGGCTTATCACGACATTTTGGGAGTCTCGAAGCTATACCTCTAAACCCCCAAATTGGATTTAAGAGGTGCTATCTCTTCGCTTAAAAAAAAAAAAAAAAAAAAAAAAAAAAAAAAAAAAAAGTGAATATAATAAACGGCTTTCTAAAAATCGGTCCGAAAAACTCAGACTAACTTTCTTATATAATCCCGGTCCCAGCTCCCGAAAAAACATGAATATATTCATATTTATTTTTTCTTTTTGCTGTCCCCTATACTTTAGATATTAATTTTATGATTCGACGAGGGGTAAATAAAAAGGCTATATTATTTTTTTTAAAACACTAAGAGTCAGTTGCAGGTGTTCGGTTCGTGGACTCAACTTCAGACTGTTCCTTGTACTTATAATTTTTGACAACTTTACAATTAAAGTTATTTATTATTTATCCTTTTTAACTTTTATACTAATAACAAAGGAACAGCATGAACTCTAAATAAGGTTTTGAGAATGTCCAACAAAGGGATGAAATATCAACCCATGTTTTAAAATAATAAAACAGCCTTTTTATTTACCCCTCAAGACACCTCATCGAATCATAAAATTAATATGAATAATATATTGTTATCTGTACAGACGAATAAGTGTGTCGATCTGCTATGGTTCCTATAGAACCTTCCAAGTAGAGTGAGAGTTCCACCGGGCACTACCGTCTACTCCAATCATCCTTTTAAACTATAAACTAATCATGATTAACTATTAATTTGCTTGATATTAAATATTTATTGCATTAAGCTAGCTTCAATGATAAAGCTACGTGATGCTTAGTAAATATATTATTTTAAATGTATACAACAGTTGGTTGTTTATATCGTTAAACGGCTTTTATTTTATATTCGTATTTAAATGGACTAAATTATTGAATTTTTTTAATCAAAGTCGTTGGAACTGTTTTCGATAAATAATTTTTGTTTTGAGTTTTTTGGGGAGTAGTGCCCCCAAATTTAGGGCTTAAATTAATTTCTTGATTTCGCCTCAGGGTATGATTTTGTGTGCCAAATTTCGTCAGAATGGGTCTAATAGTTTAGGCTCCGCGTGTCTGCACAGGCGACAGACAAAACCGATGTGATCGATCAAAATCGAATTTTCGCGCCATCACAATACTTTCTCTTTATATGATAAAGTAAAAACAATAAGCAAACATAAATTAATCAGTCCCTCACATTTCGATTAAATGTTGAAAATATTTTTTTATCCGAAACCTGTTAGTAAGATAGGTGTTCTAAATCAAATAAATAAAAATTTTACTTATTGCCAGACCAATAAATTAAACAATACAACCAGGGCCGATAAATCCTCTTTTAAAAATGATGAAAGTTTTTACTCGTTTAATATCACGAGGGAAGCTTTTAAAATTGTATAATTGCAGCACCTATATAACGTTTTTTGCCCGAATGAAGAATAGAAATGTAGTTTGGCTAGTTTTCAATACACCAGGGTTTCATTGAACCGATACATCAAACAAAATAAAAATTTGAAGTTTTTACCTCAATTCCTTTAATAACAATAAAAATCCACCAAGTTAAAAGCTTTTATTTGACAATAAATTGCAATCACCATTATTGGGTTTGTAGATGTTATTGATGCCAAAATGCAAACACAATTTATATTAAAAAAAAACAACTATATGGCAATAGTAATATGTATATTGTTTCACATTATGTCGCACATAGCTGAAATCTATAAGAGTTTTTCTCTCAAATATTTCAGTAATAATGTAAAATAAATTGCTCGTAGAAAAAAGTACATTTAAAATGGTTTTCATAATTTACGAATTATTAGTAAGTAATATCTAAAGTTATTATTTAATGTAATATAAGAAAGTAAATGGAGAAATACTTCATTAATATTATATATATATCATCATTATATATAATCATTAATTGCAATTAATATAGATTAATTTAATGAAGGCTGATTTGCATTTAAAAGGATTGAACTGAGAGTTAGAATGATAATGCCAATGTTTTTCATTTTATTTTTTCTTCTGCCAAGTCAAGACAGAAATAGTAAAGAAGAAACATTTGTTCACACGATTAGCCAAACCTTTAATTCTAATTTTAGGAGTTAAAAATAAAGAAAAACTAATCACCTTCAAGTACGCGGTTGAATAAAAAAGTTACTTGATTACGCAAAACTAAAAAAGAAAAGAAAAAAATACGGAGAAAATGGAGTAAAGTCAAATTTGTAAAAAGTATTATGAGTTACTGGGGCAATGATCAAATTATTATTTTACTTTTATTAATTTAAATACATTTAAATGTTCCAATTTCCATGTTTTTTTTGTGCTCCTCTTTTAGGAGGTACATTCAGTTATAACAATAGGTTTGTTCCAACCACTCTTCAAACTGGTTTGGAACTGTACGACGCATGCGCATTTGAAAAAAAGAGTTCCAACGAGCCCAAACTCAAACTCTGACTGACTCCGACTGTTAATCGGCTGTTCCAACCACGCTCTGATTGAATCACGGATTAGTTTGGAACCAGTCAGAACAGTCAGCGATCGGCGGCAGGGACTAGTAGTTTGGGATTGAATTTGGGTGAACAGAAACGTAACCTTCCGCTCCGCTTCATTGTTTTTGTTTTGATTTCGCTTGCCTATTATAATTATTTTCCTTTCTTGCGAATCAACTGTTCTTTTTAAAATGTTTTTGTACGAATGCGACGATGAATTTTTGTGCATATAATTGGCATTTTCTAGATATTTCTGAAAAAAATAAAAATTGGACCTATTTTCCAAGATGGACTTTTGATACTTATTCCATTTTCAAACAAATATCGAAAGAATCCGATTTATTTCCGCAATATTTCTTTCGTTAACTGGACTAAGATTAATATTTGTTTTTTTAAAACAAAAGAGCATTTAGGATTATATCAATAAAAATACGAATACGAGTGTGCCGTGAGTCTACTAAAACTGGCTCACCTCAGTAAGCCCGAAAATTGTGAATTGCGTAAATCGAAATGAAATCGTGAATTCATGTATTAAATAAACATTTCTAAAATGTGTGCATGTATTTTCGTCATATCCTCTATGAGTATGTAGGTTTTACTTCCAACTTTCGAGCTTAATTAGCATTAGAAAATGAAACGTTTGTGGTGTGGCGCCCCCTTGTTGTGCGAGCCCCTAGGCGGCCTAAATCAGGCCCTGATTTAAGCGACTGGCACTTATCTTCATCAACTATTGACTCCATCATCCATATCTTTAATATTAATAAGTTCAGGTATTTTCGATACCACAGGAACGCAAAATCACATAAACGATCAACTCAAAAAGTTGTTTTGATAACAGTGCTAAAACCTACCACGGCAAACAGTTTGGTTCGAGAAAGGAGCGTTCCAACAAAAACGAAATCACAAATCAATTCCCAACGGTCAGTGATCGCGCATGCGCATTACGTCAATCACGGACTAATCCGAAACTGATTCGGAACTGGTGGTTGGAACAAACCTAATATAAACTATTCACATTTAAGTTGGATTCCATGAGTGTAAATAAAAGGCCCCCAAAATGCTCCCAAAATAAAAATGTTTATTTGTTGTAATTTTTGTGTAGGGAGTCATTTTAAAGCAGATCACAAATATACATCACGTTTCAAAATGGCTGCCAAATTAGTGCATACCTAAGATGCTAATAAATAATACTACACACCTTGTTCCTCCAAAGTGCAACTTTTTATACCTACATATTTTAGTATAAAAAAAATAATAATAATAAAAGAAATATGAATCTTTATGACCGAAGAAACCCTTTTAGTAGCTTGCTGGAAAGTACTTGATGCGATTTTTTTAAACTTCAAAATTATGAATCTATGATAATACTTGACACTTATTAAATAATTTCGAAAATTTGTTCGTACCAGAATAAAGTTGAAGAAAGAGTTAAAAATCATGTACGGTATTTACTGGATAACTGAATATTCAATGGGTCAATGTAATAATCCCTAACTATTTAAATTTTCGACTGTGTTTTTCTTAATGTGTAATAACGACTCATCATAGGATGTAGTTCAATAACCAAACAACGAATAAAATCATTCTGTGAGAAGACTTTTTTATTAAAATAAAATAAATTGATATCTTGAAGAACAGCAAAACCTTAAAATCAATTTTTTATTCCACAACAACTAAAAAATTAAACATTTTTTATCAGAATATAAGAGTTGTTATTATTATTCAAAGAAAAGAACAAAAAAAAACTCTTTCTTAAAGTAAGTTTTTATTTTTCTTTTTTGAAGAGCGTCATTTTTTCCTCTCCTTTTCATTTGGGTGGAAATGGTTATTCAACTTTACCCGGGCCTTGGTTAATTTACCCCTACCTTTTCTTACCGGGGAAGGTTTTTTTCTACTTTATAAAAGCCATTGCCTTTCTGCAACCGCTCACCTCGAGCTTAACCACCGGATAATACCCATTTCTATAGCGATACAGATCAATAAAGAAACTTTAAGGTAGAGGTGAACAACAATTTTTTAAATTAAAAAGCCCGAGTGGATCTCTCCCCCCCCCCCTCCTTTGAATTGATATTATTAAAGCTAAGGCTTAAATAAAATTATATAAATTAAAATTTTTAGTGAATAATTTCTCAATCATATCTCATTCAATTTTTTTTTTTTTTTTTTTTTTTTTTTTTTTTTTCATCTCTAAATTTAAATAATAATTTATAATGCTGATAGTTTTTCTTTTGTTTTTTTTTTGTTGAAACCGTGTAAAATTACTTTTTACTTCCTTATACATATGTAGCATAATAATTTATTAAGTTTCCGACGATTTTGATACTGAAAAATTCTCAAATGTAGTCTATCTAAATAAATATTTTGACATATTTTCCTATGAAAAATCTAATTTCTGAGAAGAAATGCACGATAATTGCCAAAGTTGGAAGTCGGAGGGGGTTGCCCGGATAGAGTTATTTTTAATTGTGAATTTTAATAATAATTAAATGTGAAGTACACTAACGTATAAGTGAAGTAAAATCATGAATTTATTGATACAAAAATATTTAAAAATTCTCTGCCAATTAGTGTCATACTTCCTCGCGTCGTATTTTGTAAAATTTCATGATTTTATGCTTTTAAAACCTATTATTATCCAATTTATTTCATTATACCTCCCGTTTTTAGAAATTTGTAAACTATTTTATGCCCTAACTATTATATTTGTAAAACCCTTATGGCGAGGGTGATGTGTCTGTCTATCCGTCGTACTTTGGTTCACATCCCCATAACCATTCACGATAGAGATGTGAAATTTAGAATACTGGCGTAACCTTTTAACCCTAAATATAGAGAAGGTTGACATTTAATATGCAAAACTGTTCAAAGCTAAAATTTTTAGATTTTTTTTTTCATTTTTGAGATGAGTAGGTATCAAATGAGCGTACTATGAAGAGTAGATTACGATATATGTCTCTTTATGACTACAGTGCATTTTACAGCCGAAATTTTGTTTTTAGTGCCAAAACTCCACCCAAAAAATGTCACCTAAAAAATACTTGCTTGATGCAGGTACTTTTTAGGGTAATAATCTCTGTTGTTATGCCACTACGAATATTCGTTAGATTGCCTCTAGAACCTTCAAACACATGTTTAAGACAGTTAATTACAACTTCTTTGTTTGCTTTTTGATGATTAATTTAGGCACTAAGTGTCAGTGTCCAGGCGTACGTTAAAATGTTATCAACAATAACATTAACTATTATTTTTTATCCTTAAAAAGACATTTAAAAAAAAAAAAAAAAAAAAAAAAATATCAATATTATTTATTTTATTATTTTTACTTTCTCATATAAAGAGAAAGTATTGTGATGGCGCGAAAATTCGATTTTGAGATTTTGATGGATTTACACGTTTTGAGGTCCCCTGAGTCCAAAAAAGTGGTTTTTAAAAAATGTCTGTCTGTCGTCTGTCGTCTGTCGTCTGTCGTCTGTCTGTCGTCTGTCTGTCGTCTGTCTGTCGTCTGTGCAGACGCCTGGAGCCCAAACTACTGGGCCGATTTTGACGAAATTTGGCATACATGTTCAGAAAAATCATACCCCGAGGCGAAATCGAGAAATGAATTTTAGCTCTAAATTTGGGGGCGCTACCCCCCAAAAACTCTGAAAAAACATGAAAAAAAATTATTTCTCGAAAACGGTTCCGACGATTTTGATTAAAAAATTCTAAAATGTAGTCCATTTGAATACGAATCCAACGATATAAGCCGTTTTCCCGGGAAAAATCTAGTTCCTGAGATATTAGCTTAAAACGCGGACGGAGAGAGCCCGGGTTCGATTCCCCGACCAGGAGAAGTTATTTTTATTATAAATTTTGATGAAATGTTCAATAATATTTAAATGTACATTTGAAAACTAATAAATGGAAACACTGGGCTAAGTAATTATAAACTCATATATGAGAAAGTTTGTCTGAGTTGTCTCGGACCGATTTTTTTCTTTTATTATAAATATGCAAGGTTGTGAGTATTTATAGAATGCAGTTTCAACAAAACTGATCGCATCCAATATGCTAGTATATAAACAAAAATATTACAGTTAAATTATTGAACTTGCAAAAAAATAAATATTTGATGAAATAAAACATGTTTCAAGAGGAATGAAATAATCTATTTCAAAGGTAGAAAATTTTTAGTGAAGATAAAAAAATTATTTCCATTTTAATTTTAATATCGCATGTTGTCTCTCTCGATTAAGTGAGCTGAATACGCTTTCCAGTAAACTCAACTTAGGAATTATTCCTTCCACTAAATCATGTAACTTGAGTTTAATCACGTAGATAAATTCAAATGAACAGAAACTCCTGGTCATTTTTCAATCTTGCATGCCCTTTGTTTAAATATTGATAGAATACCTTTATTTCATAATAATACTTTAAATTAATCCAGGCGTATCCTATTGTAGGGAAGGTATGGGTAATACATGTAGTAGAATATATTAGTTTCCTATGAGCTTTAAATTTGTTTTGTTTTAAAAGATTTCTGTTTTAAAAGGAATAACATACTCGTATATGATAGAACTTGCTGACTCAAATACGACAAATAATTATTTTAAAAAATCATGTTTTAATAGTCTTTATTGTAGTTAAATTGGCTCTAATTACTTAGCAATGATAATATGACTATATGCTCTGCTATTTTACAATTAGTTAGCACATTAGTACCTCAGATAATTAGGTACTAATTAGAGGTGTCAAAGTGCTACACCTCACACATGCTATATATGCCAATGCAGATCAAATACATTCTATAAGTCTATGCACAGTAAAGTCTATCTATTTCAAATGAAGGATCTAGTAAATGTTTTAATCTAGTAAATGATTTTAATGTTAAAATTTTACGGATTGTATCGAAAATTCAAAATTAGGATTTTACCTGGAAGCATTTATTATATGTACAACCTTTCTTGTTTTATAATTCATGTATCACAATCAGAGTGCATATTATTTCATGAGCAAATTATTTTGGCAATTTGGATTAATTATATTTTTAGGGTCTGTAGGCAAAACCAAGGACCCTTATATTTTCCTGCGTGTGTCTGTCCGTCCGTCCTCTCGCGTGCTCTCACGGCTACACCTATCGTCCGATCACTTTGAAATTTAGCATGTATGTGTCTTGCACCTGCCCACATATTATAAAAATATAGCGAATTAAAAAAAATCTTTTTCAAAAAAATTAGGGTGAAAAAACTTAAGGGTTAAAAATTGTTTATTTTTTTCGACACCGTGAGGGGTATCATATGAAAGGGTACGTTGAGCTGATTACAAAAATATATAATTCTTTGGCTATAACTTTGATAGGGCGAGCGTAGGCAAGTTTGAAGTGGGTGTGAAACGTGTCCCCCCCCCCCCCTCTATCTCGCTTATGTGAAGTGCAAAAAATCTGAAAAAATTCCTGAACATTCTTCGACCAAAAGTTAAGATACCACTTTTTGGAAATTTCAAAAAAAATATTATTTTATTTTTTATTGACAAAATACGATTTTTTATCATTATAGTCTTTTCGATGTATTTATATGGTTGTAGTCCGGTTCAGTGGCAAAAAAATACTTTATCGGAAGTATGTTTATGTGTTTTGAGAATATCAGACCCATAGGATAGTTCAAAGTAAGCTTTTCAGCATTTTAAAAAACACCATCAATAGGGAACTACTTAAACTATACAGTGTGGTGGCCTACGGACCCTCGCTGTGTGCTGACTAGCACACACTTGACCTGTTTATTATTTATTATTAATATACTATTTACTTATTGTGCTGTATGTTTGCACAGTGTTTTAACACTTACTGTTGATTGCGGTGAGTTATCAACGACTTCTGATGTGATTTAATAGAGGAATTTAAAAAAGCTTTTTAGTGGTTATATTCTGATAGTTTTCGAGATGTGATCATAATGTGATGTATAGTAAGTAATACGCGCATGCGTCTATGATATCACGACAAAGGAAGTGATCTATAAGGCGTGGCTAGTGATTAGGACGGTACAGACTGATAATGTACTGCTTATCAACACTATCTTTCCTTTCCTTTTTATTATCAGAGTCATTAAATGTTTAGACTCTTAGTAAACAAAGATTGTTATTTTGATTTACAATAATATCAATATAATTATACCAACCTCTGTAATCAGATAGAAACAGCCAAAGACATTACGTTAAGTTTCAAATACGCTAAAACTAAATATTATATTAAATCTTTATGATATGAATCAAAACAATTCTAAAAAGAGGAATCGTAATACAAATACAGAGTCTTCAGAAGGAAAAGTGAGCATTCACAAACTTGTTTGTCTGGATAAAAATAAAAATCACAGGGAAGTACTTCAACCCAAATGTCATTCATATAAAAATCATATAAATTATATCATATAAAAATATTACTATATCATATAAAATAACATTTATTTTTATTTCCCTATCCCGCTACATGAAAGAAAAAAAAATTAACAAATTTAGATGGATAGCCCTAAAAACAAAACAAGAAAACAGAGTAGAGTAAAGGGGAGTCATGTATTATTTCACAATATTTGGATGATCCCTTAGTTGTGGAGGGGGGGGGAAGAGACCTTTTTTAGTTAATTTCGACATATAAAAACAATAAAATGCACTATAAGTATATCTGTTTAATCTACTCATCAGTAGCTTTCATTTAATACCCCTATAAAAATTTTTAAAATAATTGGGCTTACCACATGTATGCGAATGGCGCATATATACATATTACATTTTTAACATTTCTGTATTTTTTCTAGGAGTGGATTAAGAAGTTGCGCCAGTTTGTTAAATTTCAACATTCAAGCTTGAAGCTTAAATAGCAAAAAAAGAGCTACTGTCACGAATATAGATATAAGTCTCCAAAGAAATCAGCTTGGTTTCGAAAATCAGGAAAAATACAGCTTGGTACCAGCATGACATCGTCCTGACGTCAGTCCCTACACTTACAACACAATATTTTAGCATCTACAACTCTTACTATGGTAAATTATAATTTCTAAATCATCAATAAGTGTTAATGTCTTGCTGCTGTTGATACATATAATTTTACTATTAAGATATACAATGTACTAAATGATATATAATGTTTAAAAAATAAGAAAAACGACAAACAATTAATTAAACTAATCAATAACCATGACATTTTATGTTTAACTGAAACACCCGTTATGAAGAAAAATGTAAAGCTCTATAAGCCATCAATGTGACAAGATGGGTCCCGGCAATAATAGGATCAAACAAACATGGCTAGTGAAGCAAGTGGGCTCACTTTTAGCAGACATTTACCTATCTGATAATGTTTCGTTTGAGCAGCTGCCTGATGGTAATACATTAATTCGTTTCATATTATGTCATGACAAGAAAACAATTTTCTTTATTATTATTCAAGTTAACTTTATTATTTGATTTATTTATTTAATTTATTTTATCAAAATTGTTAATTTTTGTGAATATGTATTCTCTATTCAGGTATCGCCTTAGATAAATCTAGACCTTTCTCTGGAGACAACGTCAGAGATTTTGTGAATGACAGTCATTTGCAACAATTGCAGAAATCACTCTCATCATGAGCAACTCCCTTGAGAATGATCCCTGCAATGGGTTAGAGTGTTAGAGACGTCGGGATTCACGAAATCTCTGATGCGGTCTCCCCTGGAATATCTAGATTTATTAGACTCAGGCTGCGGAAACCTACGCTATAGAATCCCTTTAGATGTTCCACTTAATTTCATATCCTGCCATGTTTGACATTATATGCTGCAACAATTCTTTCAGACTACATAAAACTATTTGTAATGCAATTGTATATTTAGAGCGCAAAACTCTTCTCAATGGCGAGCGAATAATGCAATGGTTAAATTTGACAGATGTTAATTATCTTTAGGAACTCTCATTTATTCACTCAAGCAATTGAATAATCTTTTTTAAAATTAATCACGAGTTGTGTTAGGTGGCCTATAAACGTTTCATAGCAAAAAGTGAATGGAAATTTCTGGCACCACTTCAATAATCTAGTAAAAACATAGTGGTGGCATGCACTTTTTCTATGTCGTGATAGAACTGAATAATTTGTATAAATAAATTTACTAGACTTGATATCTCTTCGTTGACATGTGGCTAAAATATTTTTTTCCCCCTTATTCCAATTAGGTTAATAATTTTATCTACGATTGATACGAAATATAAACATTGTATCTCTGTTTAGATGCGTAGGAAGTGATTCTTTACGGACTTGTATTCATTGCGCATGCGCATCTCTTAGTTCTGAAGAATTCCTCTTCTTTACCACCCTAGGGCGGTAAAGAAGAGGAATTCATCAGCTTTACGCACGATTAGCGGGTTTGTTTACATTTAACAAAACTAATTTGCTGTTCTTTTATTAAAGTAACTGTTTATATCGAGTTTTTAGTGAAAAAGAATGAGTGAATCAAGTGACTTTGACGAAAATGTGGAGAATAATAATCCTCCAGAAATAATTGATTCGGCAAAAAATACAATTCAACCATTAATGCCATCTTTATCAAGAGAGAGATACGAACTTACATACAGCAAGTTTATTTTTTTCTGTATTTATTATTTAAATCAAACAATCGTAGATAAAGTACGGTACGCAACTCGTGCGAAAACGGCATTTTGCATTGCTCGTGTGGTTTTACTACCCTCGCTGTCGCTCGGGTGCAACCTCCACACTAGCACGCAAAATGCTACTTTCCGCACTCGACGCGTAATGTACTATTACAGGTTCCATTAAATTTGTTAAAATAATTTATTTATGATTAAAGACCACGACTATATTGAAATTCTACTAATCAACAATTATTGTTAGTTTGCACTATAGCTATAAATACGGAATTTTAATTAGCCTACATTTTAACTAAACAAACAATTTAAATGTATCACCAAAATACTGTAAATTAGGTAATTCGCTCAATTAAAGAAAATTATTACAATATTTTTATAATATTCTTAAAATTTAGTTTAGTTGGGGGTTATTACATTTTCTGCGAGGTTATTACCTGAAGTACCTGTAAGAACGTTTTAATTCCTTTTCAAATCAATGGATGCGTATATACTTGTGTAATATAACATTTTATATCCATTAAATTTACATAAATTCTATTCATCTGACTTGCCAAAAGAATTTTTCCTTCATTACTTTTTTAAAAATTCTGGAGTTGTCACTCACGAGGACTTTTAGAGCGGCGCTTTTTGTGTTTAATGGCTTTGAGATTTGTAGAATTCATGTATAAAATTGTGGTCTTAAGTATTTTTTCATCAAATTTATGTCCACAAAATACCGTATAGCCTTCTTAGAGTTGCTTCTTGATTTTTGCAGTATTCGTGCCTGTAGTAAACAAAAAAAATCTTCAAACCCACGACACTCATTTAGTGGTATATTAAAGAGGAAGAATTAAATCCTTTGGTCTGTGCTTTATTTGATGAGGTACATGCTGATATTAATTAAGGGGCTCTATTATATGTGTATATTTTTCATTATAATTAAAGCTTCCATGAATTTTAGACATTAAAAACAGTCCAAATATTAATATTCACTCTAGTTACTTTTAGTTCTTAAACAAATTATTAGGGAACTTAAAATGACACAGGGAGTGCGGTGTCCTCATGCCGAATTTTCTATGGATATATCCTTGTGTGATGGTTAAGAGAGGAGACCTCTCAAAGTTTAAAGCATTTTTGTTTCTGTTTGCATCTTATTACCTAAAATAAAAAAGGATATTTTATCATAAACTATGTTTTTATCAAACGGACAGGTATAAAGAAAATATTTCCCTAAACCCTTAAAAAAAAGAAAAGAGTACCTACATAATAAGTACCTCTTGTATTTACTCTGTCATAAAAAAAAATACCTCTGTCAAAAGTAACTACTCCTAACACATGCTTACCTTTATAATGCCAGGCCAAAAAATCATAATTTCGCTTGAAGTAGTCCCTTAAATTATTTTAGTGGGAGCAAAAAATTAAAATTTGCCTCTCAACTATTTTTTTTTCTCTTGACGATTAAATGTTACAAATACAATTGCTTGCGAGCTCATATATATATTTGACGCATTTATGGGAGTATCTTATTTCTAATAAAGCAAATGAAGATATTTTGTTTTACACAAATTAACGTCTAACACTTTAGATGTCCGAGGATAACTTTTATAAATACTAACATGACTTTAGTATTCGAGTTGTCAATTCATTTATGCACCACTTTCTAACGACGTATCTCCGCGGTACATTTGATTAAATAATGATACATCAGTTAAAATTAGAACCGGCATGTCAGCGTTCTTACATAATCTACTTGTTGTTTTAAACGAACAAAACAAGCTTTCTATTACAACGTAGTATTGTTAAGCAAGGTTAGTTCCTTAACAATAAAATCTATGAGTTTTTTTTTCTGTAAATTGAACAAATTTTAAATATAACTTATTTTATAGATATTCACTTTAATAGTAGATTAAATAAATTGTATTTTGCCATTATTTGAATTAGGAGATTAAAATAAAAACTTTTTCATGTCATTTGTGTAGGCATTCTTAATGAAATGTGAAGCAGAATGAAAAAAAATAACTAACTGCTTAAATTAAAAAACTTCTTAAATATCTCAATTCTCAATGTGTGGGAAACTTTAGACAAAGATAAATGGTAAATAAAAATAATTGTATTTATTATAATGAAATATATTGATTATTACTTTATTCTAGTCAAGTAAAAAAAAAGGTTTTTTTAAAAAAAAAATTTTAATTTATTTTTTTTTTATTTTAGTAAGTGTAATTGTTTAGCATGGGGTATTTACTTAGATATGCAACCTACCTTGCCAGAAACTGATATAATTATTAAAATTATTTAACATCATGCGATGTTTTGACTTTTTTGTTGTTCATTCTTTCTAGTTCACGGTGTCATTATACGCAGCCTGTACTAATGCTGCAATTATGTCCAAAAAAAAAGTGGGGAAAAAAGGTGCTTCAAGGCGAATTTCGTATTTCAGTGGTGTGTCGACATGATGCATTCACCCCGAGCTAAACGAGTTACTGCGACCTACCTGGTCCCGGGGATTTGTGAGAAGTGGGAAAAAACCACGTGATCGAGGTCAACCCCTCCTGTGTCGTCTCTGATTTCCGCGCTCCGGGCCCGGAATACGCGGCCAAAGTACAGAAATAGATACTGTATTATTAGAAATCTATGCTAGAATGCCGTGAGCCAAGGGTTCATCTTATTCTTGTTCTCGGTTGTGTGCGCGTTAATAGTCAAGTGGTGATAACTCGTAACTCGCCCTGTGTAATCGCCACTAGAGTTTGTATGAGCGAAGTCCGAGGCGGCAGGTTTGAATGGGAATCAACGTTGCATCAGAGTTGTCTGGCCAGTAGTAGCCGGTAGGGGGGAGACACGATCAGAGAACTCTGTCGGCGCCTGGTCTAACTCTTCTCGAGGTTATCCTTACCTACTTATCGTATACCGAGACACTTGTAGTAACTAGTAGACTCGAATCTACCTCGACCGATTCTCCGATAAATATATTCGTTATCATAGTCTCGTGAGTTTTCCGTTCGCGAGTTCCGTGCCAGTTTTTCAACTTTTGGATGTTTAGTTTTTAAAGGCAACACTGACAAGGTGATTACAAGATTACTACATTTTCTTTGCCATTCATTTTTTATTCCAGGCCAAATTGTGAATTCTTTTTATCTTGTTCGTATTTAGTTTACCCGTATTTATTTAGTTATTGAAGTTTTTATTAATTAGATATTTATTTTAAACTGTTATAAAGCTAGAAGAGATTAAAAAGGGTCTAAAGTCATATATTGATTGACCTAGAGACTGTATAACCTTCCTCACAGGGAAACATGTGGCTAGCTTCAATGCAAACCAGACCCTTCCGAACCCTTCCATTCACTTTCCTTATCTACCACCTGATCCCACCACATCTTTTGACTGTCAACACTGCTTATTATAACATCACACACCTCGTCACCTTAGTAATAATTACTTAGATCAGTGCATAAACCTTTGAAGTTTTTCTAATTTCAACATTTAATTACTTATTCCTTAGTAATAAGCAATAATTAATTATCTAGATATATTTTTAAAACATCTCTAATTACACTGATTAATTCCTTAAACAAACAACAATTATAACCATCAGTAAAGGCAATAATAAAAACGTTTAAAATCCTTCAACCTCTATCTACTTTTCAGATAAGCTTCTCAATACCAACAACCAACCTTTATTTAATTAACAACTACATACAAATGACTTATCAATTCTTAATGGATAAAAACAGCTTAAAATATTTATATTATATATTAACATGTTTACATGTTATTTTTTTAAAATTTGTATTCTTTTAATTTTTAATATTTTTTTTTTTATTATATTTTATTTTTTGTGTGTATATTAACGATTATATTGCTTTAGAAATTGAAATTAGTTCAAGGATAATAATAAGAATTTAAACAATATTAATGAAATAATATTTTCTACAGCTAAATGTATGTAGGTGCATTTTGTATTGATTTTTGGTGCCATTGAAATATAATGTTAAAGAAAATAAATAATTTATATTTGCTTAAGAACACACAAATGTAATTTATTTATATTCTATTTTGTTTTCGAGCTTACTAAGGTAACGGAAGCTATGTGATCGTTCCGAGGAACGAAATTTTTTAAAATGTCTAAAATGTCTGTTACCGTGATAGTATGTACTGTCGGGAAAGTGAACTGTCAAAATGCATTTTTGAGGCGTGTTGACAAAATACGTCAAAACTCGTCTCCGTAGCAATATCGATATCCAACTCGTCTTTTTGTATATTATATTTCCAACAGAAGAGGTATTTGTAGATGGTATTATAAACAATATAATATTATGTAAACAGTTATGGAGGTATAAATCATGCCTTCATATTGAACAATATATAACAAATAATAAGCCAATCAGCATCTAGAATCTGGCACCATAGTTCTTGTGACTGCTGCGAGAGTACTCTAAACTATCTCTTCAGACGAGATATGTCTTGATAGTATCCATCGTCGTGAAAATAAGGTTTAAGACAAGCTTTAAGTTTCAAACTAGGGTAGCTGGTATTTGACAGACACATGGATGAACTGAGTTTATCATGTCAAGGACAGTACTTGTACAATACTTCTCTGCAACCTTGTATTTCAACTTTTCAGTTGTTCGTAACTCAAATTATGTAGAACTATTTATACAATAAAATATAATAGCTTTATAGCCTTTTTAGCTCTATTGTGACTTAGTGAGTTTGGCTTTCAACTTTTCTATTATTTTATTAGTTTGTTTTTTTTTGTTTTTTCTTTTTTACTTTCTTGGAAAGTAAGATAGATAAATATTTAAATAATTTTCTTGAAATAAAATCATCTGATTTCTTTTCAAATAACAGTATTTTAATAATATGTATTTAAAACAATCCTGGCAACCTTCGAACCACAATTTAAATATTATCTTAAATTCTAAAAGAGATGAATAGAAATATTTAATTTATTATATCCTATAAAAAAAAAATCCTAAATGTAGTGCGTTTATATCGCAATAAAGCCATATTTGCATTCATCGGTCCAAATACAAGGGGAAACCACATAGATATATTATGTTTGTTAAAAAGATTTAACTGGGTTGTTTAGGAACGGTTGTTTCTCTTTTTCTTAATAATTGTCTTTCTATATCCGTTTGGTCTGTGTAAGACTTATTTAAATATCTATCTTACTATACTTTCTTAAATACATATTTAAGATTATTGAAGATAAATATTAGTAGCTTAACTAATTGTCTGTTATCCTTCCAATAATAATTATAAGTTAAGATTAATTTAAGACAAGCTTACCAAAGGTAAAGGAAGCTGTGTGATCGAATATTTTATGTCTCCTGTTTCAAACATTCTAAGACAGAAATACGTTTCAGAGATCAGGGTGTTGGAAATACACGGATTAAACCTGGGTATATTTATGTCACCGATTTCGTTTGTTATTGTTTTGTATTAAATTGTCAGTCTAGTTAATAAAGACGTATTGAAACTGCTCCCTAGATTTTTGATAGTAGATTCTTCTCTAGACTTGCTATAAGAACTGAATAGCTGTTATACAATATTGTGGCGACCGTGACAGGACTCAAGATTTTTCATTGTTGCAGTTTTGGTGAGAATATTTTTATTTATTATGGATAATAGTGATAGGAGAGCAAGGGGAGTTTATAGGACTTCTCTTACGAAACTATGCTCTAAATTAGATGATATTTTGGCCCAATCTCCTGTCAATGTGGAATATATGCATGAAGTTTTTTCTCTTATAGAGAAAAAACGAGAATCCATCGAAACACTTGATAATAAGATCTTCCAAGCTATGTTAGCGACAGAGGTTTCTGAGGTAGATCTTACTAAGGAGTCAGAGGAGAGTGATGGTTACACTTCTAAGTTCCTGAAGGCTAAGTACAAGATAACGAAGGAGATAGCTGATAAGGACAGCGAGTCATCAATCTCAACTCAGAAAAGTGTTTTGAAGAAACGTAAATTTAAGCTTCCGCATATAAAATTTGTTTGTTTTGACGGGGAAATTAAAAATTGGTTAAATTTTTGGGGTCAATTTAGTAAAGTTCATAATGATTCTAGTATTCCGAATGAAGATAAAATTCAGTATTTAATCCTTGCTACTGAACCAGAGTCTAGAGCTAGGGAGTTAGTTCTGAGTTTTCCGGCCGTAGGGGAAAATTACGGAAAGATAATAGATTGTTTAAAGAATAGGTTTGGCAGGGACGATCTGCTAGTAGAAGTTTACGTCAGAGAACTTTTAGGTTTGGTATTAAAGAACGCTGTAGAGGCTAATAAAGTACCACTTTCGTCTCTTTATGATAAATTAGAGTGTCATATGAGAGCTTTAGAAACTTTAGGCGTTACATCAGACAAGTGTGCTTCTATGTTGCTACCTCTGGTACAGTCATGCCTACCTGAGGAATTATTGAGGGTATGGCAGCGTGCCTCAGCGTCACTTCTGGCTCAAGGAGATACTTTAAAAACGACTAAGGACAAATTAGACAATTTGATGAAATTTATCAGAGCGGAAGTGGAGGGAGAACAAAAAGTAAGTTTAGCCATGTCAGGGTTCGGTTCTCTAGACTACGCCAATCCTGCTGTTTTGAAGAATAATTCAGTTGTTGTTAAGCAACCGTCTACATCTACTATTACGCCCTCCGCCGCAAATTTACTGACCACTCCCACAAAGCAAGAGAATTTAGGTTGTGTTTTTTGCGGGAAACAACATAAGCCGGTTAACTGTATAAAGGCGCAGAAAATGACACTTGAAGAGAGAAAAGAAATTTTAAGAAGAAATCAGTGCTGCTTCGCGTGTTTTAAACCCAAACATACTGTGAAATATTGTAAGAACAAGCCTACCTGTATTGTATGTCAGAGTAAACACAATGTTCTTATGTGTGAAAGCTTACCACCTTCATCAAATAACAAAGATACTGGTGTAAGAGTGAGTGTGGGGAAGCAAAATGTAGGGCAGGGTTCGCTGACTGATGAGGTGTTATCAAACCTCGCGAGTTGTCCTCAAGTACAGTTACAGACCCTTTTAGTTAAAGTTAGAGGAAACAATAAAGAACGTATTGCAAGAGCAATTATTGACACCGGCTCGCAGCGTTCCTATGTGTTAAAATCGACTTTACAGGAAATGCTCTACAAACCTTTACGATCTGAAAGGATTCGGCATTCTTTGTTTGGTGGATCGAGTACTGGAGAAATTAATCATGGAGTATTTAAAGTATATTTGTCTAGTCTCGATGATAGCTACAAGTGTAATTTTGAGGTCTTAGACCAAACAGTAATATGTGGTAGAATTGCACCTGTACAGAAAGGACCTTGGCTGAAAGAATTACAATTGCAAGGCATCAGTATACAAGATGTAAAGGAGAGACCTGTAGAAATCCTTATAGGCGCTGATATTGCAGGTAAACTGATAACAGGAGGAAAACATAGTTTAAGTTCTGGGTTAGTTGCGATGGAGACCAAGCTCGGATGGACCCTTATGGGCCGAGTGCCAGAGGAGTGTTCTTCAGAAAGGAGTTCTACTATGATAGTAACATCGATGTTAAGTAAAGAGGACAGAGTGCCTGATCCAGATCAAGTAGATGAAACTGCCCTTAATCGAAGATTATCATATAGGAACCAAG
This sequence comes from Gerris lacustris, assembly GCA_951217055.1. Lineage (NCBI taxonomy): Eukaryota > Metazoa > Arthropoda > Insecta > Hemiptera > Gerridae > Gerris > Gerris lacustris. Next base: position 110,062,667 of record OX578276.1, read on the forward strand.
TAAGGGAAGCCTCGCGACAACGTTTCCGTGATGAATATTTAGGTCAACTTGCCCTTCGTGCAACTGTATACAAGCATAGGAAACTGAAGGTGATCCGCGACAAGCTACAACAAGAAAACACGAAGCATATCTACCCAGTAGACTCAAAGTCTGTCATCAATGCACCTTTAGTCACTACTGGCAGTGGGCGAATTAGCAAAAAAAAGTAGAGAGGCTGGGAATTTAACGTAATTTGGAACATTGGATGTTTTAATTTAGGGATTATTGTTATGGTTTGACCAATGTTTTACGTTTTATAATTAGTATTGGTTTTCAAGTTTTGTTTATGGGATAATATTATAATAATTCTATTCTAGTAATAATGTCATACTTATGCCTCTCTCCTTTTATGTTATCGGGTTTTAGACATCTATCTGAAGGTTCAGATAGATGCCTCAGGTGGGAGAATGTTGGAAATACACGGATTAAACCTGGGTATATTTATGTCACCGATTTCGTTTGTTATTGTTTTGTATTAAATTGTCAGTCTAGTTAATAAAGACGTATTGAAACTGCTCCCTAGATTTTTGATAGTAGATTCTTCTCTAGACTTGCTATAAGAACTGAATAGCTGTTATACAATACAGGGAACCTTTTGGTTGCGAGTCTGTCTGTTTGTCTATCACTCAATTTATGCAAACCAAAATAACTTAAAAACTATACTATTCCAATTTTAATAAAATTTATATGGTTGGTCACAATTAGCCCATTGTTGGTCCCATATAAGTTTCAATCTTCTGCGTTTATTTGTTTCTCTTCCACATGCGCACAAATATACATTTATTTACACATCTACATTTAGAAATTATGATTTCACTTTTAACTTGTTTGTTTTGTTTTACTGATGAATCACCATGACAACCGTTGTGGAGGTTACATGACGATAAATATGACATTATAGATTTATATATATTAAACACAAGTTAAAAAATAAAATTGCATATTTAGCATCAACCTTATTAACTTGTGCTTTATCTAGGGAAACACTGGGAGGGAATCATGAACTGTCAAGATTCCCTTATTTTCTATTACTCCCTGTTTAACCTGCCAGGGTGCAATGAGTAACTTTCCCCCTTGAAAACTAGAGAGAAAAGTTCACTTTTTCTTCCTTCTGGAGATAAATTATATTATTATAACTATATTTAATTATTGCTAAAATATCTATCTATTATAAAATCTATTTACATATAGATATAATTTACGTCTTAATAATATTATGTAATTAAATGTTATCAATACTAAAATCCTTGTTGATTATTGATTGTTAATCCGACACTTTTATAAGAACAATACCTTACGAACTAATTTCCTCCAATATAAATATAAACAGTTGTATCATTACTGCCAGTTGAATCAAATCATACCTATTGGTAATATTAAAGTGTTGTTTTACTTCCAGAGTATTAAGAGTCCGTTATTTTATATAGAATTGATACAGAACCTAATATATTGATAACGGAATTCCACACTCCAGTATATATTTCTTATCGTTATGTAAACTACTGTACGACCTTGAACTGATTACAATTTTTTCTTAAAAAACATTTTTTGGTGTGAAATTGGTGAAAACCATTTATTAGTTATTTGTTTAATTATTCCGTCGTCTCTCGGGTTTTCGACCCACATTTTCGCCCAAAAAAATATATTGGGCGTTTGAATATCTTCAAACCATGAACACGAAACTAAATTAAAAAAAAATCTACTGACTTACTTTTTTAAGAAAATTGAAAAATATGAAACAAAAAAATCAATTTTTCCTCATATTGATTCTTTGTATTTCTATTGCTTTTTCAGTTATATATAACAAATGTTTTGTGACTTTTTTCTGAGATTATTCTAGAGAATTACAATACAAGAAACATTGGGGGGGGGGGGGGATAATTCAACAAATTGGGTAAAACCACAGCCTGTATGTACTTTTTTCAATTAAATATTATATCCTAAAATACAATATCCCACTCCCCAAATGTTTCTTATGTGGCCTCCCTCCCTCGGTCATATAAATTGTAATCTAGAATAATGTCAGAAAAAGTCACAAAGAATTTGTTATATAACTGAAAAAGTTCTATTTTTCTCTGCCTATCTCCCGTTGTTAATAATAATTATAATTTGATTTAAATTAAAATTTAAACTTTCCGTAGTATGAATACTACCAAAAACTTAAAAATAAAACTGAAAAAGTAATTGAAATACAAAGACTCAATATGAGGAAAAAATTATGTTTTCTTATTTTTCAATTTTCTTAAAAAAGTAACGTCGGCAGTTTTTTTTTTTGTTTTTTTTTTACATTAGATTCGTGTTCTTCGTGATTTGATGATATTCAAACGCCCAATATATTTTTATTACAAAATATTTTTGGGGGAAAAATTTGGTCGAAAACCCGAAAAAATACAACTTTTCCGAACTTTAGGCGTATTTTCCAGAAAAACTGTACGTATAGAAGATATTTTGACTTCAGATTTAAATTCAGCTACCTCGATAACATAAATTTCAAATAAAATTTTCTTGAAGCCCGAAAGTTTGTTAAATTTTGCAGAACAGTATTATTTATCCACCGTTTTGGATGCCTTGAAAAAATGTTAAATGTTGCCCAGATGTAATTGAAAAGTGGTGGTTGGATTTCGCTTAAATTCACTGTGGTCTCACTTAACTGGTTTCTAAGTGTTTATGTTGCTTATTAAGTGTAATGAATACAGTAGCGCAAGGAAAGCACAATGTGTAAGTAATATCATTGAAAACCTGAGCTCCTGGGCAGTAATCTGTGTCTACATTTATGGTTAGGGTACTTAAGTTATAAATTGAATTATTTGGGATCATGAATTTAATCTAATTAAGTTTATTTTATGTTTTTGACAGTAATACATAATTTATTAATATTATTATATATATATATATATATATATATATATATATATATATATATATATATATATATATATATATATATATATATATATATATATATATATATATATATATATATATATATATATATATATATATATATACATATATATTTCTTTGATGTAAAAGTCCTTTAGTCAAAGATGAAGAATACAAGTAATTATTATACCATTGCAAAGCATTATGAAATATTAATTGATCCGGTTTCTAGTATTTCTTCTTAGAACAACTCTCTAGACAACATCTCATAAATAATGGCGTCTTATTTTACGGATATACAATAACTTCATTGTGTATAAATGACATATTTCCCAGAATATACAATTAATAATTGCTGCTGTAATTTATTATAATGATCTAAAACCTATTTCAATTGATTGATTATTTATTTACTTCGAATGAAAATAGATCTATATTTGTATAGAATGGGTTTAAAGATTCTCTTAGAAGGGAAAAATAAAATCCGAGCGTTTTTGATAATTTTATGTTTTTGAGTAAAATTGAATTCTTAAACCTACCTTGGGCTTTTGAATATTACTTTAGGATTTATCCAAACGCTTTAATTTCTATAGCCTTTAATTCAGACAAAAATTGCTTCGTAAATTCTTTAACTTCCTCTCTTTTTTATTCAATTTCTCAATATATAAGCGTTTAAAAATTCCTTTTGTTCAAGGTATTGCAGCTTTCCGGTAAGCCCGAATCAACTTCGAAATCTCATTCTTAATGCCCCATCGGTATCTCAATCATCAAATAACTAATTTACTAAAGAGTATTACCCTTACCCTGGCAGAACAGGTGATGACCATTAACCCATGAAATTTTAACATAACTTAGCATCTCATCAACATATATATATATTTTTTTTTTTTTAAACTTCCGTTGTATAAATATAAATCTCATAATTATAATAAAAATATAACTTTATTCAACTGTTTAAAAATTAATTACGAAAGACTTTTTTTTATATAAATTAAAAAAATCGAATACCCTAGTTTACAAATGTGTTAAGTGGCAGTATCTCGATTTCCCCAATAAACAATTTTAATACCCAGTGCTTGAAAAAGGTTCTGAAAGTATCTCTTTTCACTTCATTCGGCATTAATATAAACACCAAAACGGCAATCCTACACTTGCCATGTTTGTCCATTTAATAATATAGCTCATGATTTGTCAGATTAATACTCATTCTTCAAAAAAATGTCACTTAACCCATTTGTGAAAATAGGATAAAAATATAGTATAGAACAAATTTAAAACAAAATATGATACTAGTTTTACAATTTAACTAAATTTTACATAAGTGTAAGTTTAAGCAGTGCCAGGGAAAAAAGAGTTTTCTAGAATTTTCTTATTTCAAGACCGGATAAACGTTTACTTATAATAATATGACTATTAAATATTAATATATTTATTTATATATTTGTAGTATTAATTGATAATTTTTGCTTCCGAGCTAATCGAAGGTAGTGGAAGCTATGTGATTGTTCTGAAGAACGAAAAGAAGGTCTCCGATTTCAAAATTTCCAAGTCAAATCCATTTCACACATCAGGGAACATTTTAAGTTCCGCGTCTGTCTGTCGTTCAGTTTTTGGAAACAAACTGATCTTAAAAACTACACGTCCAATTTTAATACAATTTGGGTGGTAGGTCATAATTAGCCCATTGTTGGTCCCTTATAAGTTTCAATCTTCTGTGCCTATTTGTTTCTCTTCCGCATGCGCACAAACATACATTTATTTACACCTATAGCTCCAGATAATTTGAACGTCTGCGCTCTTTATATATTGCTAAATAAAGTCATACTTTAATTCATGTAAAAAATCAAAACAATTTTGACAGATTAAAAAAACGGGGGAAACAATTTAACTAATTTGACAATAATGGCTTGTAAAAGCATAAAATCAATAAAGTACGTGGATAAGTGAGGAAGCTATGTGCCACACCAATTGGCAGTCTATTTCACAAGTAATTACCAATTATTATTGGGGATTTAAAAAGAAAACTGAATTACTTCTTTATTACATTATTTCTTTATTTTTCCTAATATGTATTTTAGTTTTTAAAAGAAGAATATATATATTTATCAACAGTGACTAGCATATTTATAACTGAAAGTTTAAAAACGTAGTAGGGTCAAACAACTGTGTTTGAGAATAGTATTTTTTTATCTAGATCAGGCTAAACAGGTTTGACGCTCCAAAATAAAAATAGGTCTATAATTATAGGTTCCAGAATGGTTCTAGAAAGACGTAGTTGTCCAGGCGTAGTAAGAATTTAGAGAGTGTTTAAAGGTGAGCTAGTAATTATCTACATCGTGCTATCTAGAAAAATCTATATTTAAGATTCAAATAATTAGTAGATGTCTTTTAGCCTACTAAAATCATCAATCGTTAAATAATTTTTGCTTATTGCTATTTCAAATGCATATTATAAATTAATTTTAGGAAAAAACTTAATATTCGGGTATTATTATTGATTCAACCTGAAGAAGGTTGAACATTATAGTTACCTAATAATTCAAATCAAATGATAATACACATCGAGAAAGAACAATGTAATATGTAACATTTATTTTTCATCTACCCTTTAAAATTTCACATGGTTGAGAGCAAATAATCCTAATAATAAATACATATTATAGTACATTACGCGTCTAGTGCGGAATGTAGCATTTTGCATGCGAGTGTGGAGTTTGCACCCAAGCGACAGCGAGGGTTGTAAAACCACACGAGCAAAGCAAAATGCAGTTTTCTTAAGAGTTGCGTACCGTACTTTATCTTCGATTGTTGGATTTTAATAATAAATACAGAAATCATTAAATTTGCATTGTTTATCACTAAAAACTTGATAAGAAACATTAAACAACAGCATATTAGTTTAGTTAAATGTACACAAACAACTAAATAGTGCGATAAGGTGAAGAATTCTTCACCTTATTGCACGATTATGAAACGCGCATGCGCAATGAATACAGCTTTGAAAAGAATCACTTTCAACGCATCTAAACAGAGATAAAATGTTTATATTTCGTACCAATCGTAGATAAAATATTTTCCATTTACGATATCAAGTTAGACATCGAAGTGAAATGAAAACATACCTGTAAATTTATTATTTCTTATATATAGATTATAAACTGAAACTGTTGATTTATTATTTCAAAATTATAATTTGACGATGTATTTTAATACTTATTAATTTATTTTGTTTAAAAGCCTGAGTATATGCGGCCTTAATCTGTATTGACCACCTATACACTCAGTGCTAATGTTCCCAATGGGTCTAATAATAGTTTGACTAAATTATTAGTATTCGGTATATCGTTTCCTACCCTGGTAGAGACCATCGACAGAGTTTAGAGGTTTCAAAGTTTGATGGATCGTATAATTATCCGACCCATTATCTTTAATGACAAATTCTAAAGATGTTCTCTCCAACCCATGAATTTACGATCTATTTTACTATCCCTCTCATATATTCCTGGCTGTTTATGTTCTAACAAAGCAGCTTACATAAGTTTATTACCTGGAACATGAGTTATTTATCTAGGGGCATATTTTTGTATAGTATCTTTATAATCAAGAAAACTAGGCAATTCTGTTTCACGACCCTCGACTCTGTTATTATTTTTAGGGTCCGTAGGCAAAACCAAGGACCCTTATATTTTCCTGCGTGTGTCTGTCCGTCCGTCCTGTCGCCTGCTCTCACGGCTACACCTTTCTTCCGATTCATTTGAAATTTGGCATGTATGTGTCTTGTATCTACCCACATATATTAAAAATATAGCGACTTAAAAAAAATATTTTTCAAAAAAATTAGGGTAAAAAAACTTAAGGGTTATTATTTTTTTTATTTTTTTTCGACACCGTGAGGGATATCATATTTAAGGGTACGTCGAGCTGATTACAAAAATATATAACTCTTTGGTTATAACTTTGATAGGGCGAGCTTAGGCAAGTTTGAAGTGGGTGTGAAACGTGTCCCCCCCCCCCCCCCTCTATCTCGCTTATGCGGAGTGCAAAAAATCTGGAAAAAAATTCCTGAACATTCTTCAACTAAAAGTAAAATCATTTTTTGGAAATTTCGAAAAAAATAGTATTTTATTTTTTATTGACAAAATACGTTTTTTTTATAACTATGGTCTTTTTGATGTATATATATGGTTGTAGTCCGGTTCAGTGGCAAGAAAATACTTTATCAGAATTTTGTTTATGTGTTTTGAGAATACCAGACCCATAGGATAGTTCAAAGTAAGCTTTTTAGCATTTTAAAATACACCATCAATAGGGTACTACTTAAACTATACAGGGTTGCCTACGGACCCTCGCTGTGTGCGGACTAGCACACACTTGACCTGTTTATTGTTCTAATAATTAGCGATCATCTGAAAAACATACTTAGAAACATTTGATTTTTACTAATTTGAAAAGTATAAGTATATAGTTTATGTTTATAATATATATTATTACTAGCTGACCCGGCGAACTTCGTACCGCCTAACTGTCAATGAATGTATTTATGATAATGATGTCTATATATACATGAATAACTCCCCCCCCCCTCACTACCCATACTAAACTAGGTTTTTATGGGCTAGTATTATTATTAACTCACATTTGTTTGTTTGTACCTGTCGTCTGTCGTCAAAATCTTTGGAGGGACTAGTCTATCAAATTAATTAATTCAATAAATAATTTCTTAATTAAATGTAGAGGACTTAAAAAAAAATATAATTAATTTAAATATATATATATATATATATATATATATATATATATATATATATATATATATATATATATATATATATATAAACTTTACCCTCACACAACTAAAATGCATAAATATAAATAGTCCAGGAGATAGCGTGCAAAAAAGTGTCTGACTTCAAGCACACATCAAGCAAAAATGTTTTGTATAAGTAAATCTTTTGGTGCCTTTTAAGAATATGTGGCCAATGTGATTTTCATGATCCTGAGTACGAACTTAGTTAGTATACCAATAATCAAGTTGATGGTAGTTTGTCACTTAATAGGTGACCTCTTTGATTTTAAGTAATATTTGACTAACTAACCTATTAAGTAACAAACTACCATCAACTTGATTATTGGTATACTAACTAAGTTCGACCTCAGGATCATAAAAATCACATTGTCTGCCAAAAAGGGCAGGACATGGCCGCTCTCCACTGGTATGTTTTTTTTCAAATTCCTATTGCCAAGCTATGTGCCGCAGAAGACCACATGGCATATTCTTAAAAGGCACCAAAAGTTTTGTTTTCTTATACACAAAATTCTAGCTTGTTGTTAGTCTCCTGGACCAAAAGGATTTATAATAAAAACTTGTTTTCATTATAACTTACTTACCTCTTACCGCTTACTTACTTTGCTTGTTTAATCTCAAGCATAGTTTGCATGGACCCAGTATTTTTGTATTTGTTGCCACGGTCGAGTAATTTAGTCAGTGTCGAGTAATATAATTTAGTTAAACAAAGTGTCCAAACGAGTCGAGTACTAAATTACTAAACTACTCTACTAAAATACTCGACCCTTGCGAACTAGGCTTTATACTCCAAGCATCCCAAACAGCGCAAGTCGGACGAATTTTAATCTCTGTACACTTTGAACTAAGATGACAATTTGATCAGAAGTAGCTTTTTTAGTGGATGTAGGAAATATCTTTATCTTCTTATACCTAAAATCTTAATACCTAAGATAAATAGCAAATTAATGGTTTACTTTGACATATACAATATACATACATAAAAAATATATTTTGGGGTATTAATTAGGATCTTTATTTATTTGAGAAAGTTTTATCCTTTTTTTGGACCTACTTATTAATTACACAAAATTCCGTTACTTAAAAGATAGTAATTAACTTTTGTAAAAATTTAATTTTGCTAAATTAAATTTAATTTAGACATTTTATTAGTAATTTAAAATCTGAAAGTGATCACTTGAAAACTGATTAGTAAGTCAGAGGACCCTGTCGACATCAAATTGCAATTACATTTTTGGCAACTTAAATATTTATCCTCTTGGTAATCATTTGATTTTAATTTTAATTCATTACACTGGTACTTTCGTACATATCACCAAATATCAATTCCTGAGGGCTCCAAGATGATATGTAATAGTAATTAAGCACGTCCATCGTCCATTTCAAATAAATATCCCAATGTTTCTTACTAACTACGAAACTAAAATCTGCTAATATCATACCATTTTATTATAATCAAAGGGTGAATTAGAAACTGAATGGTAAAGTTATCATAGTAAACAACGCATTAGCGGAATTATGAATATGAAGCCAGAAGTAATTTAGTCAGATAATTAATTTATTTCTGTATTGGTATCTGTAAGAGTTGTATCAAAATCTCTACTATCTGACGTACTTTTATTATAAGAATACCAATTCTCCATTTTCATATGCCATTACAATTTTTCTAATTCAACTCTTAGAAAGTAGTTTCTTAATCTATCAATAATCTATAAATCGAATTTTATTATCATATAAAGCTTTCTAACTAATAAAACTAATAAGTATCTAGTTATATTTATTATTTTACGATTTCCGGACTATTAGATGTTATATTTTTAATTTTGTCTCAAACAATAATAAAAATATAAACAAAACTCGCCGGGTCGTCGTTCGGCCTACGGCCGAACTCCGCCCGACGAGTGGCCAGGTACTTGTATAGGTCTGGTACTTATAAGAGTTGGTACTTGTATAGGGTTTGTTTTTTGTATAGGAGCTGGTACAAAATTAAGGTAAAAAATTTCAAGTGCACTCTTACAGAGAACTTGAATAATTCCTATAGATTGGAATAGGGGGGGGGGGGGTACATAGTGTCTAGGAATATGCTCTGAGGTTTTTAAGAATATGATATAATATAATATGATATGATATAATATAATATGATATGACATAATATGATATGATATGATATAATATAATAAGTGCACTCTTAAAAAGAACTTGAATAATTCATATTGATTAGAAGGGGGGGGGGGGGGGGGGTACATAGCTCTACCTTCTAGAAATATGCTCTGAGGTGTGGTGTACGGGAAAGCTAAGAAGATCTGAGGCTGAGTAGGATTTACCAATTAAAAATATTTATTAAATCTGTATTTTTGCTAGGGAGAAAATTAAATGATTTTAAGTGAAGGTTCTACGACGTATTAAAATGTTATAGATTGTTTTAAAAAAAAAAGGAAAATTTTTTTTTTTTGCGGATGGAGAAAGGCCGGATTCGATTCCCCGCCGAGGAGAAGTCAATATAATGATATATTTTAATCAAATAATCAATAGTAATTGAATGTATCCACCAAAAGTAGTAAATGGTAAAACACTGGGCTTAGTAATTATGAAATTATGGAAATTTCAACAACGGAGTTCAATAGAAATAGAGAGTATAGATTGCTTTAAAAAAAAAGGAAAATATTTTTTATTGCGGATGAAGAAAGGCCGGGTTCGATTCCCCACCGAGGAGAAGTCAATTTTATGATATATTTTAATCAAATAATCAATAGTAATTGAATGTATCCACCAAAAGTAGTAAATGGAAAACACTGGGGGTAGTAATTATGAAATTATGGATATTTCAACAACGGAGATCAATAGAAATAGGGAGTACAAAGGGGTTACCTAGTGATGGTGTAATAAGAAATTATAGGAGAGGGGGGGGGGGAGGGAATATAGCTAACAATATGTTACTACTTATATGTAAGAAATAGGGAGTACAAAGGGGTTACCTACTGATGATGTAATAAGAAATGATAGAAAAGGGAGGGGGGGATATGGCTAACAATATGTTACTATTTATAAGTAAGAAATAGGGAGTACAAAGGGGATCCTAGTGATGGTGTAATAGGAAATTATAGGAGGGAGAGGGGGGAATAGAGCTAACAATATGTTACTATTTATAAGTAAGAAATAGGGAGTACAAAGGGGTTTCCTAGTGATGGTGTAATAGGAAATTATAGGAGAGGGGGGGGGGGGGGGGAATAGAGCTAACAATATGTTACTACTTATAATTGTTGGTAGAGGGTTAAAGAAAATCAAAAATGGATATGGGAGTTTACAATTCCAATGAAGGGGGGGGGGGGGAGTGTGTCTAGGAATATGAGCAGGATTGCTAGAGAGGGGGTGTTCAGAGGGGGGGGGGGGGTGTTCATCCATTTAAACCATAACCTTATCAAAGAAATCCGAAAAAACACAAAAGAAAACAGTTTTTTCAATTTATCTCAAGAAAAAATAAAAATAAGACTATATACTCCATAACAATTATTAATCTACTATAAAAAGAGCTTTTCAACGATATACATCATTATATAAAATATATTAACTTTGACATTTGTACCCCTGTACCAATGGGTACCAAAATTATTTTTCAATAAACAAACAATCCAAATTAGCTTTAATTAACCTAATAAAGTATATTAAACCACTTTTAAAATTTAAAAAAAAATTATTTAACAACATACATACAAATCGGTACAAAAGTACATGTACCAATTTTTTTAAAAATAAACAAATGAAAGAACTTCAATGTACAAGTCAAGAGCTTTTAAATGATATGCGAACGAATATTTAAATCGAAAAAAAGTTGTCTCGTGACGTCACGTAACCACGGCAAGGTCGGGAAAAAGTTTACTCTCAATTTCTCAGCAAATAGGAAGAATTATAAACATATCAAGGTCTTGTTTTAAAGAGCATTAGTGTGAGATTTGAACCTAGAAATCAGAATTAAAATCGGTCAATTATTACCAAAGATATGAGCGCACAAAGTGAAAATTTCAAAAAAACAAAACCAAAATAGCCCCATTTAGACTACAACCAACAGAGATACGACAAAATGACCTATGAACAAAAATGTAGATCTTGCAAAATCAGTACATGTTTGTTAAATTAGTTTTTCGCTACAATTAACCGTTAATTTTTAAAAAATTCCAACACAGCTACGACGGTTTTTCTCATCTTAGGGGGGGAAGACGAAGGAAAAGTAAACTTTTGGCAATTTTTCGAGTTCACAATGCGGACATTGCGCATCGAATGGCGAAAACCCCCAACTCTCTAGCTATAGCGGAAGTGGGTAAACATTTGTATACATGAGTCAGTCAGTGAGTCAGTCAGTGAGTGAGTTTCACAGGGGGTTGTATATATGTTAGAGACACAACAAAATTTTCTATGTTTGGATTTAATTTAAAAAAAAATCTGGTACAGGGTACCTCAAAACGTTTTCTCACTTTGGAGGCCACTTTAAAAAAAAAACCTCCGAAGTGGATAGGAAGCAGCATTGGGCGTGGTCAGTACTTGGATGGGTGACCGTTTTGAACTGACAGATTTTTATTATCAATTTAAAAAAAATGTTATACATAATTTTTATTTATTTTATTTAATTATTTGAATTTTGGCGGTATTTTGACAGATGTAACGAACTGTGACGTTTAACAAAAGTATTGCACTAATTAATAATTATGTTCGCTTTTAACTTTTAAAATGGAATTTTATCCTATTTGTTCCTTATTTTTTACCCGATATGCTATAAGTCAAAAACGTATTTATGCTTTCGGTATTATTAACCGTCAAATGTTCAAAATTCAAAAATCGATAACTTCAAAATAGCAGCCAATATTAAAATTAAATTTGATGAATTTGTTTGTCATACAGAGTGGTACATTCGAGCCAAATTTCAACTCAATCGGACCACTTATCGATTTTTTAAAATTTTTGCTGACTCAGCAAACTGGGTTCAAGATAGCGGAAAAAATGATTTTGCGAGTGGCACAACTAAAAGTAAGCACTGATTATTCTGCCAAGTTTCAACTCTCTAGGTTAAATACCCTGGGCGCTACGATGATAACTCATACATACATACATACACAATACATACATACACAATACACACATACAGACGTCATGCTGGAAACCACTGAGGAGGTCTCAAAAACACCTAAAAGGGATAATTCAGTTCAAATTTTGAAAAGAAATATTTTGTTGAAAACAATACTTTTCCTACCCTACCTAGGTGAGGAAAACTAAAATAACCAAAGAATATGATTGATCAATTAATAATGACATCATAATCAAATAGAAACAATTGAATGTTATATTATATCTCTGCTGTTTTTTCAATCTGTTCCATTGATTAATAAAGGCTCCAAAAACATTATACAATTATCCATGGGAACAATAACAGATTTGAAAAATGAAATTAATTAACCTAAATTAAGATCCTTCATTACGGACTGGATGATATATTATTATGTATTATATAAATATAATACAATATATACGATTATATATATATATATATATATATATATATATATATATATATATATATATATATTATTTAAAATATCTATTTAAATTGGTATTAGTTTTTAATTTAATTCCTTAAAACATACTGTTTTGAGTTAATTTTTATTAATTTGTGCTTTTTTTATTGCTTGTGAGCCCAGTTTAGTTAATTGCCTTTTCTATGATTATACTGTTTTATGTATTTATAATTAATATGTATATATATATATATATATATATATATATATATATATATATATATATATATATATATATATATATATATATATATATATATATATTTATAAATATATGTATATGTTTATACTATAATAATATTTATACTATTCTAAATTTAATGAGTGAGGAGTCCGGCTAGCAGCTCGATCTCTAACCTTAGGAGAGATAGTATGTAAATGGTATTGAAATTGGAAATTTATTTCATAAATATATCTCACGCTTTATTCACTGAGCAGAAACATATCACATGAACAAAGATCAATTTCCCTTATCTCCATTTAAACAAAAAAGTGTTCTGAAGAATTTGTGAAAAGGCCATCACTGATGACAGAGATATAGTTATTATTATTGAAATTAAAAATTGTTATTAGCACAGTCATGATTTTTAATAACTCCAAATAGAAATATTGGAAATGAAAAGAGTTTTGTCCTCTTGTCAAGAATTTCGTTAACAATCTTATGAACCTTTCTTTATGAAGTTTTATTCGTGTATGTAAGTTTAAGGATAATAATAATTCAGGGTAATTCATTGTTCCCTACATTTTTTTTAAATTTAAATTTAAAAAATTATAAGTTAATTTAATATCCAAAATAGTTAAACTGAATAGCCTTATGAGATTATATTTCGTATTAAATTTAATAATTTAATATGTTTATTGTCTAATTGCCTATACATATTAAGGGCATATTTGTTATCAATATACATCTCTAAAAATAAAAATACTACATCTACGCAATGCATTTTATTCTGGTTTGATTAATTAATTGGATGCATAATTTAGTTTGTGCTGTTTCATTTATCTTTTATTTATTAAATAAGAACAATTACATTTATGGTAGAATATTTAATTTTGTTCTTAATATCACCATACATTACAAAGATGGTACAGAAACAACTTATTCAGCCAGTTTTAAAGAAGAAAATATAAATAAGAGTGTTGTGTATATTTCAGTTCAATAAAAGTGGTTTTCATCCATGAAAGAGCTTTAATTAATTTCTTTCTGCGGCATTTCATAGTATTAATAGAGTATCAATGCTTTTCTTTTGAACATTTTCGAGTTTTATTAAGTAATTATAATAAAAATTGTAAAACTAATATAAAAAAAAAAAAAATAATAATAATAATATGATCAATTATGATAATGATTAACGTAAAAAAAGTGTATATTTAAATACCTAACCTAAAACTGTTTTACTCCGAATTAATATACATTTTTATGATTTTCTTTATTTTGTTTCTTCTTTATTTCTGTATAGCATTTTTGGATTTGTTTAGCTGCGAATGAAAAAGTATAAATATTTATTATTTGACACTACAAAGAATAAAAAGTATTATGACATTGTGAGAGCAATTAAATGGTTTTTCCTTTAAATATTGTTGTTGGGTTTTTTTTTGTTCAATATGTCAAAGATAATTTGAGGTATAACAAGAGTTATTTCACAAGTGCACCTTGCTATTACATAATATAAATAATAATTAAATACCCAAGGTTTTTTCATTAACTGAAGTAATAGACTTAAAAACACATACTTCAATTTTGTACTCAGTCGAGCATCAAAGCCATATTTATATATACATATATATTATTTCATTCCTGGTTTAATACAAATATGAATTACTTTGTATGTGTTTTTCAATTGTTACAATTGTATTATACAATCCGAGCTGATCTAAATATTAATTGCAATCAGCATATCTAAATTGGATTCATGAACGGCATTTCACGTTTGCAATAGCTGGCATTGTCTGAGAGCTTATTATTCAATACACACCGACAACGATCTTCAGTAACTCAGTGTGTTTGCTTCATAATAGATGTTGACTGTGTAAGAGGATGGGGTAGCATCATTTAACAATCTTATTTCCTAATCATTTTAAACTTTAAATAACTATTATTTGTCCTATAACTAGTGTTCTCTAATAGATATAATTAAATTAAAAATTTAAATGAGAATAAATATTTAAATTATGGCTGGCCTTGGTGTTTATGAGTGGAAGTACTTTATTTATTATGCCTATTATGATAAGTGTGAAAATTAGAACCTATTAGAGACTAAATCTATTTCTCTCTGAAGCTATTCATATTTCAATGAATATTTATAAACTTTTCTAAAAGAAGTTGCAACTGAGAGCATGAAGATGCTAAAAAATAGGAATCAATTTAACTCAAAGGCTATAAGAACTTTATGCCAATCGCAATCGACAAATCAATTGCTAATAAATTATTATCAATAAATCTACTACTATTGACTTGAGTATATGGTATTTATTTGCACTAAATGTTAACAAATGATGATAACATATACGTGCCATCCTACTTTTTAAGCATTGTTAGAGTAATCATTTTGTGTTCTTAAAAATAATAATTTTAATATTGATAAATGCTTTATTTTCTCGTATTTAATATATGTATTATATATATATATATATATATATATATATATATATATATATATATATATATATATATATATATATATACACCATAAGTAGACTTTGATATAAGATATTTTTAAAACATTTAATGATGATATAGTTTCATTTTAAGGAAAAGAAAAGTTTAAGTAGTGAAACATATTTAAGAAAGTTGGTATTAATTTCTTTATTAAAACGAATTTTATAAAACGACAAAAGTTAGGGTAAAATTAGTTTTCATTGAATTCTTTTAGTTAAAATTTAATTAAAAAGTTTCTCCTTAGTTAGTGGAAATGGACTTATATTCAGATAAAATTTTCAGCTCTATAATTATGTCTATCAGCTAATAATAGCAAAGTGTCAAAATGCCAGTTTGTTTATTATAATGCTTTCATTACTGGGGTGATGAATAATTAACTCCTATGAACGTAAATGCCACATGTTCTGAATAAAACTAGAATAATTAATTCATATCCCACATGACCTCAGAGATATTTTCCTAAATTTCGTAAAACTTAACTTAAGCGGTAATAACAAATGAAATGTTTATAGTTATAAGCATAAAATAAGGTTGATTAATTAATAATTCTTAATTTAGAATATTTAATAAATACCATTTTCAACCTTATTATTTTAGTCCACGTTTTGGGCTAAACATTTGTAAATTAATTAGAAATGTCAGTAACATTTAGCCTTGTTAGCATTAGCCTTGTTAAATTACTACTGAAATGCTTTCTATTAATCCATACAAGGTGCAAATTAATTCATAAAATAAGAAAATAGCGCTAAAAATGACTTTATTTAATAATATGTGAAGTCGCTCATCTTAAAACCACTCTCCAAAGGTAGTAATTTTTTTTAACCGATTCTCCTTTAGTTTATTGCAATCATAAAAACTTTTTTTTGTTACCTGTAGTAAAGAAAATATTGTTCTAAGAACATTAAAATGAAATTGTTGAAAACTGTTTTACAGAGGTAATAAAGTTATCGATTGTGGGTTTAATTATGTAATAAGGAGTTGTAAGGGAAACTTGGCAAACGTCAGAATAACTTATGAAATTATCAAAATTACATTTTCCTTTAAGAATTAATCGCTGTTGACAGTAATATATATATATATATATATATATATATATATATATATATATATATATATATATATATATATATATATATATATATATATATATATATATATATATATATATATATATATATATATATATATATATATACATTCTAGTATAACAAACTTGTCTGTATATTTATAAATTCCTTGCCAATTTCAAGCTGCTTGTAAACCCTTATTTATATTGCAAGAAAAATGGAGTAAAAGGTCCAGAAGAGCGTTATTTTGTAATAGATGGAATTGAACTGACCCGCCGGTATTTCCCAGTTGGCCATAGTTCGATATCCTCTTTTCTGTTCAGTACTAATTCCTTCTCAAATTCGATTATAATAAAGTCCATCCTTTAAAATACCTGAAATACCTATATTATTCGGCCCTAAACGGATATGTATTGCTGATATGACTAGAATGCCTTTGCTCCATTCCTCCCTCTAGCAATAAGTAATTGAACAGAAGAATATTTGCAATTGAGTATTTCAGGACATTCAAGTAAATCACCAATTCTCTCCTAATGATTTAAGAGAACTTTTCTTTGTTATAATATATGATTATGATTAGAATTTGTGCAAATGTATATGATCGTGGTTTTTATCTTCAATGCTTTATTCATTAATAAATTTTATCATCTATAAAACTTGGTGCGATAACGTTTGGAAATCAATATTATATTCGATGATTTTTGCTAGGATGCATTATAAGTGTGAAGATGCTCACAAACGCGTTGTATCTGAGCAGTTAGGTTATATTTTATGTATAGCGTTTCTAAAGCATATTTAATTTTGTTAGGTAAAAAGGTGTTAAATATTGATATGCTATAACTTTTCTACAATTTCAAGACATATTCATGTACTATACTATAAAGCACTAATATCAATTCATTCCAAACGCCAGAAAATATTTGTCCTCTGCTTGAGCGTTAACATTATTGTTCAATGTCTCTTACAGAGTTCAAAATTAATATATCAACTGCGGTCTCCTTCTCTTTTCAAAATTTTTTATAGATTTGTAAGGCATTATTTTTTTTTAAAGTTTTATCATTATTTCATGTTCAAAGAACCGAGAGCCCGGAGATAAGGATTTTGAGAAATGATAATTCTCAAATTTTAAAACTCAAAAACTTGTGATAAACTAATATCATGTGGACAAGCCTTTTAAGACAATTTAATTGTTTGCCTGTTTCAAAGAAAAGCAAGGTCGTTACTACCTATTTTCTTCTAAATTGTTTGCCTGTTTCAAAGAAAAGCAAGGTCGTTACTACCTATTTTCTTCTAAATTGTTTGCCTGTTTCAAAGAAAAGCAAGGTCGTTACTACCTATTTTCTTCTATAACAGACGCTGTTTTATGCAATGCAACGTTAATGGTTTATTATTGGAATTCGAACTACGACTAGAAAGGTTATTAAACAAGTAACAAGCACAAATCTTAATGTATGTACTGGAAATATTATACTAGTTTCACCAAATCCATGGTTATAAGCTTAAGCTAACTGTAAACATGCATAATCAATAACAATAGCTTCTTCATTGTAAATTTTAAACAGGCCAAACCATTTTTGCATAAGAAAAGCATTTCACAAACAACCTAGCATATTGAAATACAAACTTAAAAAAAGAAATAATCTGAAATCATAACATGTATAGAAATAATATATAGAATGGTAAGTCGCCATACTGATCTATGACTCATCTTGATATTCTATTAAAATGCCTTAGATTAGACTAAAAATGTATGCTAGTAAAATTATGTTCTATGGTTATAGAGTCTTAAAAACATTTTTTAACTTTCCAGACGCTAATTTTATTTGGTAAGAACGGGAGGTTTTTTCTCGCGATAAACTGGCCTCCAGAAAAGAGCTGTACTTTTAGGGCGAGCAGTTTTGCCACCAATAAAAAACTTAATAAAAAGCTTATTAAAAAAAGGGGCCCTGATAATAAAAATATCATATAATGTCAGATATGGTGTACATTAGTAAAGAGCAACATGTCCATGTAATTTATGGGAGAGCCCGCCATTTAATTATCATTTACATTTAATTTGTCATACATCTAAAAACAGAGCCTGAGCAAAGAGGTGTTGTAGGCCGTAAAGGTCGGACTGAAATTATTTTATAAAATTATAATTATATTGGGTGAGTAAAAAAATAACGATATAACTTGATATCAAGCTTTTCCTGTACAAAGAGTTATTTCAAAATCACAATAGCTAATGTTTACAATAGACTATTTATTGTTTATAGATTTGTCAGTTAATGTATTATAATTAAGTTCAATTGAATTTTAGTAGAAACAATTAATTTTGAATATTATATTTCAAGACTAGCTTCCCAAATCGAGTGTATTTGAGATTGAATACCTTTCTTAACAACTTTTTCGTGACAAATAAGAATGAATTATATTATACATATACATATATATATATATATATATATATATATATATATATATATATATATAAAATATGTATATGTATATCAATGATGATCTAAAAAAAAAAAAAATACATTTTTTATTTGGCTTCATATCCTGTAGTTAAGTTTTATCTCCTGGTTTTTTTAATTCTCAGAATTCTGGGTTATTTATTAAGACTTCCAACAAAAAATAATTTAAAAAGAATATCAACTAATTTTACGAATGGCATAACATGAATAAGGAAGAGAAAGGATTGAGTAAAAAGAAAGGAAAAAAGTCTAAAGGAAAAAAATCTTTACAGGGTTACCTCTGTAACTTTATTGTTGATACTTCATTCTACTATTTAATACAGATCGAAATATCTCCTATTAATTAGAATTTATTCTATAATGTTGATGAATTCATTGTAAATTTGCTTGAAAAATTGACTAATAATCATAAAAATTATATTACAAATTTGTAAGCTAATAGCGGCCTTTACACTTGCGCGCTTTCCTGCAGGATAGAGCAACAAACGGGAAAGAGCGCCAGTGTAAAGACTGCACTGGAGTGAGGGATTACGCGTCCACAGAGACGCACGCTTTACTACCGCGCGTAATCTCCTTAGTGTAAAGGCGACAGCGAGCTTTCCAACAGGCCTGCCGTGTTCTTTAAATTTACCCCCACTGTGCCCTCTAAAACTATTCGTCTGAAGAGCACTCCACGCTCCGAGGATTGTGTGCGGGATTCCTCTTTACACATGAGTTCTTTCCTTCTCGCCAACACGGGGGCACGCTTTTCTGTGGGAAAGCGCGTATCACTTTTATAGCTACCAAATCTTTCCCGCACATGATTACTCGCACGGTTTTACTCGCGTGCAATCCTTCACGATTCAGGCCTGCAGGAAAGAACGTATGTGTAAAGGCAACTATATAATTGATCTGGCTGTTATTATTTTAACTAAAATTATTATTTGGTTAAAAGGTTAGCATATAAATAAATAAACAAAAATGACAATGTTTGAATATTTTCGATGTCAAATATAATAAAATTATTACGTGTTTATTGTATACACGTAGAAGAAAAATTTAATAGTACAGATTGAATAATACTTACAAAATTCTATTGTTAAAAGATAATAGTCCTACTTATTATTATTTTTCTTAAAACTGTCCTTACCTTATACATGGGCTATTAAAAAGTTATGCAATAATAAAATGAAATTGCAATGAAATTTGATAACCACTAGTAATCTTTTCTTTAAAAAAAAAATATTTTTTTTTTTTACTTAGCTCATAATCCAGCTGTAAATGTAGGTAAGATCCAGCTACACAATTTTTTTTCTTTTTTTTCTTCGGGAAAATCGACGTTAAGTATCCTTTATTTTAGTTGTTACTAATTATCCAACCTACTATCCTATATCCACTATTCTCTTTTTCACCTGAGAATCAAATAGAGAGGCCTATTATTGGCAAGTACAGCTTACATTGGCAGAGATGATCATGGGCATTGGCTAAACACAACTAACCAACTATATTTACTTAAAAATAATCATTCGCGTTCTTTTCACATTTTTAGGAATATAATCGGAAGTTAAGGTTATTTGGAACGAAGTTCCATATGGCACGATCTGGAGCCTGGGAGTGAATCCGAAAAATCGACCGTCACAAAACCAAGCGTCACGAAATCTACCGATGACGATAACTTGAGTAAAAGATGACCGAGTTAGATGAAATTTGGTACACATGTTTATTTTACCAATGCCCAGGCTGAGTTCGTTGGACAACATTATCCGCCCAAGCGTTCACGCGCAACGCTACGTTTAAGCGAGTGCGCGCGTGAACGAAATTCTACATACATTGATTTAATGAGACAAACAACTTTTTTAAATAAATGTTTTTAGTAAAACGAACACCGACACTGCTATGAAATGATAAAGATCGCTAAATTTATTAAAGCGGACCTAAACGTTTAAAATAAAGAAAACAACGTTTTTACCGATATCTTACGTTCTAACGTAACGATTTTAAAAAACTTCTTACACATCGTCTAAAGTACAATTGAAACAGGCATGTAAAATTTCAACCTGATACAAGCAGATGTTTCGGAGTAGGGAAGAGATATATTTTATAATACATATTTTAAACTAGGCATCGCGTGGCTCTATCATTGAAGCGAGCGTATTGCAATAAAATACTGAATATTGAAATTTGTTAATCATGATGAATGTCATAGTTGAAGATAAGTGGAAAAGGGTAGTAAGGGGTAGAGTGGGGGTACTCGGTACATAGCTTTACTTCATAACAAACCTACACACAAAACGACTATAAGAATCTTAACCACCCGGAATAGCTTTTAAACTAATATTATAATGTATCACTTCATTACTCAAATAGTTCAGCATTCATCAAGTTGAAATTTTACATACCTGTTTCAATTTTACTTTAGACGATGTACATGAAGTTTTATTAAGATCGTTACGTTAGAACGTAAGATATCGGTAAAAAGGTTGTTTTCTCTATTTTAAACGTTTAGGTCCGCTTTAATAGTTTTAGCGATCTTTATTAAATCATAGCAGTGTCGTTGTTGGTTTAACTGAAAAATGTTATTTGAAAAAAATGTTCGTCTCATCGAGTAGGTGATGATAGAATTTTTCTCGTCCTGAAATTCTAATTTTAAATTTGAAGCTCACGTTTACGCGAGCATTGCGCGCGAACTCTTGGACGGATCACGTTGTCCAACGAACTTAGCCTGAGTATTAGTAAGAAGATCATGTATACCAAATTTCAACTAAATCGGTCAACTTTTACTCAAGTTATCGTCACACGCGTAAACGTTACTGACAGACAGACAGACAGACAGACAATATGCATATTTCGTTGAATGTAAGAAGCTCGCTTACGCTCGCTTCAACTAGGCATCGCGTGGCTCTATCATTGAAGCGAGCGTATAGTAATAAATATGTATTGAATATTGAAAAAAAAGATTATTGTGAATCATGATGAGTTGATAGATAATGGGTCTGGTAGTAGTTCAGCGGCTAGTAGTAAGGGAACCACCCCGCATTCTTACTATTCCACTAACCACACATCTCTATTTCAATATTTATAATTTGTATCTCTTTGCTACAAACAAACTACTGCATGTATCAAATTGTAATTTTGCATGCCTGTTTCAATTGTGCATCAGATGGTGTGTATGAAGTTTTATTAAAATCGTTACGTTAGAACGTATGATATCGGTAAAAAGGTTGTTTTCTCTATTTTAAACGTTTAGGCCCGCTTTAATAGTTTTAGCGATCTTTATTAATTCATAGCGGTGTCGCTGTTGGTTTTACTAAAAAATGTTATTTGAAAAAATGTTCGTCTCATCGAATAGATGATGATAAAATCTTTTCCCGTCCTGAAATTCCAATTTAATTTTTGAACCTCTCGTTTACGCGAGCGTTGCGCGCGAACTCTTGGACGGATCACGCTGTCCAACGAACTTAGCCTGAGTATTAGTAAGAGGATCATGTATACCAAATTTCAACTAAATCGGTCAACTTTTACTCAAGTTATCGTCACACGCGTGAACGTTACTGACAGACAGACAGACAGACACGGAGCATATTTCGTTGAATGTAGGAAGCTCGCTACGCTCGCTTCAATTAGTAGGCCGGGTAGGTAGGAAACAGTCCTATTTCCTACCAACTACAAACATACTCTTTAACTATAAACTCATCATGATTAACTCTTTTCTCAATATTCAATACATATTATTTATTGTAAGACGTAAGAAGCTTGCTTTAATGATACAAATAATGATTTTCTTTCAATTTTTCCTTTACTCCGCTAGGTACAAACAGTTAGTTACTTTTAATTTTGTCTCTTTTCTAACTCCACTTACTTATCAGTGTGATTTTATAATTTATATTTAATGAAAAATGTAAGGAACTTCGTTCTTACTGGGTGTCCCATGACACCACACGTATTTTTTTTTTTTTTTTTTTTTTTTTTTTTTATTTATTTATTTATTTATTTTTTTCACATTCAGTTATATATTTATTGAATAATTACCTTAAGTATTACGAATATATAAATCTTCTATTTTCAATCAACATTTGACTCCATAAAGTCGGAAAGAGATGCTGACAACGATTTATATTAGTCTTCCATTATTTCTACGTCGTCTCAATAAAATTCGAGAATCAAATACAGTTATTTAGTATAATAACACTGCTTGTAATTATAATAATTAATTAGTAGTTATATTGATTCTAACTTCAGTTTAACTTAGTTTTACTGTTATGTATTATTAAAGAGATAGTTTTTATTTGTATTCTTTTGGATAAAATTTAAATGTAAATTTTTTTAAATCTCCTTTTTTTGGAGATATGAAAAACTCAATTGTTTGAAAATGCTGAGACAAGGCTTAATGGTAGGGTTGTATTTCGGTATGACGCATCCCTGGGGCACTTAAAAAAGTACCAACCTCTGTTTCTACCTCTCTCTTCCGTAACTAAAAGTTTCATGTATTCGGTCTTTATAAATAATAATACAATGAGAAGAGCCAATGTTCAATTTTAATCCAACATTTGTGAATTTAACAACTAAAAATTCCTTTTATATCAATTTCTCGAAACAATTTTCAACATTTTATGTAAAAAGTTACAATTTAATTTCTAGAATATATTAATTGCTTACTACGTTCATTTCAATATTTAATGTTATAAGGTAAGAAACATTAATAAGATTAATAAAGAATTAGTGAGCTTATTTTATAAAATATGATTATTAGTATAATAAAGATAATGAGCTATTTTATTTTTTACGCGATTTGTTTTTTATTTTGCCTCAATTTCTCCCCTCTTAAATTTTCTTATTAGCCGAAATTAACATAATTATGGCGAATTTTATATCAAAAGTATATATCGTTTACGATGATGTAATTTCATCGTATTTGATGATTACGTTCGTAAGATGACTCGGTTATCTGGCCACTATCTTGAATTAAAATGGTCGATGGGAAAATCCTTTGATTAAAGATGTTTTTGACTTGAAAGAGCGCTAACTTGAATAATTTCAAGGTTGTAGTGAATTTGGATTCAAGATGGTGAATTTTAAAAAGATTTCTTAATGGAACCTACTACCAATATTTTATGGTCCAAAGTGGTTAAACATTAGTGGTATTTTGATTTTATAATTACAGATAAATAAAAATATACTTATAATTATCCATTATTTTATAAAATGATGGAACTGCAGTTACCTATGAATAGGATAGGTTATTACTTATCTTAAGTATAGGATTTTCACAAAAATAATTTATCAGCTGAACTAAATAATTTATTGTCTTTGAAAAAATCCTATACAAACACAGTTATATTTCTGAATTAATGGTTTATTTAAATTTATAGATTACACACAATTAAAACGGAGTTAATTTTGGTAGTATTCATATTACGGAAAGATTTAATTTTAATTTATTTTAATGATATAAATTCGGATTCGGGACAAGGTATCATTAACGTCAGAGAAAATCATTCTCCTGCGTAGCTTAGTTGGTAGAGCGCTATACTGGAAATATAGAGGCCCGTGGTTCAAATCCCGGCGCTGGAGTGTATTTTTCTCTGTCTGTTTCCCGTAGATAATAATAATTATAATTTGATATAAATTAGAATTTAGTAATTTTAAATGTATACTTAATTATTTTGTTTACCTGCAAAATTTATTATAAAGAAAATACAGTTCCACAGAACGTTTCAAATAATTTAAAAAGCAGATTTGCCGTCTTATAGATTTTCCTTGAAGTCTACATTTTACATCTGATATTTTAAATTATTCAAGAAGGATACTACTATTTGTTTATATTTTATTTTAGAAAACGTTTTAACTCGTTGAAAAGAGGATAAAAGGACTGTCTGAAATAAAAAATTAAGGCTTCCACATAAGAAACCTAAGTAAGGATAAACAAAA
The DNA here is from genome assembly GCA_951217055.1 of Gerris lacustris. Lineage (NCBI taxonomy): Eukaryota > Metazoa > Arthropoda > Insecta > Hemiptera > Gerridae > Gerris > Gerris lacustris. Next base: position 110,088,049 of record OX578276.1, read on the forward strand.
TCAGAGAACCCTTTCTACATTTAACTTAGTGGACTTCTTTATAGAATTAAACTACTCTAATAGAAGTTCCCTTACTTTAATAATTAAAAATACTCAAATTTCAGAAAGGTTCATTAATTTCATAAAAATGTTACTTAAGTTACATAAAATGAAAAAGAAGAAAATTATAAAAAGATTGGAGAGGAAACAAAACTGCTATCAATCAACAAAAAGGAAATAATTTTGCTAAAGAACTAATATTACATAGCTCCAGCTTCAAGAGATATTATTTATTAGGATATAGCTTTTATTGTTATGTGATACTGATTTGTAAACATAGATGTGTTTCTCATTTTATTATAAGTATAATTAAAGCATTCGGGTTAATTCATTTTTTATTAGTTAAATTTTTAGGTTAGTTAATTTTTTATTTAAATAATCCCTAATTTATTTTTATCTTCTTGGTCTTGGTCTACGGGTATGATCATTAAAACGACTATATTCGCCCATAACTGGGCATCATCAGGCCTTTACCTGAGTATAAAATGTGATGAAATAATTATCTCAAACTTATATAATTAATCACATAAAAACATAAAATGGGGAGTACCATTCCTCTACTAGCATCATTCTCCAGTTGCTCAAACGTAAGTAGTACTTGTGTTAAATTCCAATAAGATTTCGATGATTCTCATTTTAAGGTTCCTTTCATGGACCCAAAATATTGAACCGATTTTAATGAAATTTGGTATGCCTACTTATTCAGATAAATCATACAAAATATATTAAATTTAGTTCGACGATTTTGATTTAAATATGTTTCAATAAAAATAAGTTAAATACTAAAAAAAATCTATAAATCACTGTCTGGGGAGAAATCCATTTTCAGAGATAATTATACTAAGATACAAATGGGGGCTATCACAATAAAATATTGTTTGTACACGTAAAAAGGTTTTTCCGACTTTTAGTACTGGACGATTCGTCTTCATCTTTGTTCAATAATTTATAGAAATATATCTCGGTCATTACTTCAGTTACCAAAGACATTTATTTAAAAGAAATATATATTTATTATAATAGGTTAGTGGAACATTGACAAAATTCATCCAAATCGAACAACTTAGATTATTACTTAATCATATATAGATAAACAAACTAGGTAAATTATAATTTTTATAAGGCAAAGCATACGTTATATATATATATATATATATATATATATATATATATATATATATATATATATATATATATATATATATATTTGCATTATGTCATTAATTGTAGCCGTTAATCGTAGAATTTAATCTATATCCTTTTTTTGTCAACGATTGAAAAAAGTATATATAGAGAGAGAGAGATCGAAATGAATTAAAAGTGAATGAAGTTAGTGCTAGGGAAGGAAATTAGGAAAAACTGCTGGGAGATTGATTGGGACCCACATAATTCTTTCTAGCCAGCGGAGAATCGAGGACAAAACAGTAAAGTTGCATTAAGGCAGCTCGACCCTGCTTCAGCTCTCGCTTTCTCTTTCTACTAGCCTCTTGTCTCCACCAACTCAACCTCTAACTTTTACCACTGCCTCGTTCTTTTTTTTATCTCCTCACCAATGCACTTGGGGCCACTAATAATACATCTTATTTTTACATGAATACCTTTATTTATTTGTCAAGATATCCCCAAAAGGTTTACATTAGTTTAACAACATATATAAAATGGCACTACGTAAAATAAGTATTACTCTTGCCAAAAATTGTAATTAAAGAATGGGCAAAACTTAGTTGTTATTAACAACATTACAAATATCTCAATTAATACGTTATTTTATTATCGATTATCCGCTTGTTAAGTAGTCAATTTATTAATTTTTTTTATTTATATATATTTATGCATTTAAAGATAAGTTTAAATAAATATTTAGTTTGCAGAGTTTAAAGAGGAATTATAATCTTGGAATAATGATTTTCACAAATATTCGCTCCTGTTTAATAATAAGTATCTAGTTAAATAAAGTTTAGAAGTAAAATTGTACTGTGAGCAACAATAAACTTAAACTTAAACTTAAAATTAGTAGATATTAAAGCACTTAATTTTGTAATTTAAATATACAAAAATAGAGAAGATTTAAATTTTGAATGTTATCCTGTTCATAAAAATTAAATTAAAATTATTTTAGATGTAAACGTAAATGCCGAAGTTATTTTTTCTTAGCTGAATAAATTATAACTAATAATACATCTTGTATTTTTTATGTAGTAAATTAAATCCTCTTTATATATGTATATATACTGTATAAAACTAATTCATATCTTTATAGTTTTTACGAAGTGATCTGCCCCTTTCTTTTCCTTATTAGGATACCTTTTTAAAGAAGATCCGAAGAAGTAAAATAAATATTTATGATAACTCTACGTTGCCTGTTTACAAGCAGCCTTATCAGGACGTAACTTACAAGAGGTAGGTCGTAAAAAAGTTAGGCTTTGGTAGCGATATGAACGTGACCAAGAAAAAGAATAAATATTTATAGCTTCTTCTATACCCTATCCCACCTGATTCTAAGAAAACTGTATCAAAACTATATTCAATGAGGGCAGGGTTCAAGACTACGAAAAATATATTTTTATATATGGTTTAAAATATTCTTTGTCTGTTTTGAAATTATCAGAAAATTCTGTTTCCATTTCCCAACGGCTTGAATGTTCTATTAAAATATTGAGAAAAAAAATATATTACAGCAATAGATACAGTAAAAATAAATTCTCATATATTTTTTGTTGTATACTAAAATATAATATTCTATACTAATATAGAATTATTATTTAATAGACATTCCTTCTAAATTGAATATAGTACATTATTTACAGGCCTATTTTTACCAATAATTGGTTACTCTTCGTTGGGTTCAAAAGTCAGGTAATTGGTAATTTTGTGCTCAGGTTTAGTGTACTTGCACTTTAAATAAAGAAAAAAATAAAATAAAACAATATATTATTAAAAAGTTATTGCATTTGGGTCTAGAGTATTATCTCTAGACTTAAATTTCATTTTAAATAATTCATTATTATTATTATTATTATTTGTTTATTTTTTTCTTTGGAAATATTCTAATTTGATGGATGATGTTTACTACTTCACCTGGTTGTTTGAATAGTTACTACAGTAAACACATTATACTTTTTAACTCTGACAGCTTGGGAAAATCGAGAAAAAAATGGAGGAGAGTGAATGAGAGCTTGAGATTTTGGCGGGTAATAGGTCATTGCCCGACCTATTACCTGCCAAAATCTCAAGCTCTCATACACTCTCCTCCCATTTTTTTTTCTCGATTTTCCAAAATAAATCTTTTTTGCTTGAAAACAATGTTATCTTCAGACCTAATTTTTACTCATTTACATTGCTTTGCAATAAATTTATTATGTTAGTGGTTGTAAATCTATTAATACATAAAAGCCAAATACCACTCACTGACTCACTCTAGGTGAGTCTAACTATCACAGCAGGTGCTTGCTAAGATAATTATCTTTTTACGTTCTGCTATCTTCATCCAAATGGCGGTCATTTATATGTAGTGTTGACAGAACGATAAGCCCAGCACGAATTTCACTAGAATCTTGCAATTTGGAAGTTAGCTTCCTTTTTTGATAAAAACTACCTTTGTAAAAGGGGTTTCCAATGGCCCATTTTGATTCAATATGGTGGCCATGTGGGTTTTTGAAGTCCCATCACTGTAATTATCACTGTTTCTTTGAAACGCTGATATAAAACCATTGTATTAAGTATAATTTATAAAATTATGTTTTAATTTAACGTCTGCCAAGAAGGGGTTTTCTTAAATTCGGCGAATTAAGCCTATAAAAGTTAGGAAGTTAATACTTGGGAAAGGGCTTCTCTGTGAGATGTAAGCATAGGTATTAATAATAGATAATTCTGATTTCAACCAAGGGATGTGATAAGGCACGGGGGAGTATAGAAGGGAAATACTACTGCTTGTGGAAAGTTAAATTTTATTATTCAATCAAAGAGGAGGGAGGTACAGAATAATAAGGAGGAAGGATTTAGGAAACTCAGTGTTATCTAGATATTCTCGCTTAGTAAAATATCTTTAATGTCTAGTGGTGGTAGTTTTTAACCTCTGATATTTACAAATCATTAAAAATAACTAACTCTGTAGCGAAGCATGAGTACCTTAGCGCAGAAGTATTTTAATACCATTTTTTTTTTTTTTTTGCTTCCGAATTTACCAAAGGGAACAGAAGCTATTTGATCGTTCTCAAAACATAAGTTGACATATTATATTATGTACCTGGCAGCTAGACAGCCGCAGCCTGGCCTTAGGCCAGCCGAGACCGTTTAGTAATAAATAAATATATTCACTTTATAGACACCTAAGGGGTAAAATTATTTCACAATGTTTTGCCTAAGCTATTAAAATGATGTGAAAATATAACATAGAATCTGGTTATTTAAACTGACACAGGGAATTTTCTCGAGAAAACAATACGCATCAATCATTTACCCACAGTTTATTAGCCTTGACATTACAACACAGAATTTAGAGCATGATTGACATTAGTCAGCTGATCAAATAGATCTATTTAATCTAACAGGCATACCGCATTTGTATGAATGAAATAACAAAGCTAAAAATGTCTAAAACTTAATTGTAATTTCATTAAACTGAAATATAAATATGAATATTTTTTTAATCGTTTTAAGTTATTCAATTTCATTTATCACTGCCACAAATTTTATAATTTTTAAACATTATTACGTATGTTTGCATACTTGTAGTTGGATTAAAAGATAAGTGAATAGAAGCACTCCTGTTTTGGTGAGACTGTGATGTCGATTGAATATGTATGACTTGATAAAACCACTCTGCTAACTGTAAAGGAATATTTAATAAGAACAAGACAAATCAAGCCAAACCTCGAACTACTAGTAATTGACTTAATTTTGCCGAGTATACTGATTTATATATGGATTTATTTCCAAAAATAGTTTCAATTATTCTAATTATAATAATGCTGAGTAAATTCCCTTGAGTATTTTAATTTAAAATAATACGATAATCTAAGTAATACCTAAATTTTAACCCCAACCTAAGCTTAATGCCAACCACCATATCTTAGAAACTATTCGTCCTATTTTCATTAAATTTGTCTGGCATAATTAGCCCAATGCTGGTTCCATATAAGTTTCAATCTTCTGGGCCTATTGGCTTCTCTTCCACATGTACACGAACATACTTTTATTTATACCATTATGTGTAAAAGTACTCATCCTACTTTGAAGAAATTTGGATGGTTTTTTGAAAGTAGCCTATAAATCATCCCATAATAATTACAACCATTTTGCTAAATTAATACCTTTTAATCGTGTAAATAATCAAAACAATGTTGATAGATTTATAAATAGTTTGCAAATTAGTGTAGCTCATAGCTTCCTCGCATCCTAACACGTACTTTATTGATGTTATGCTTTTACATCCTATTATCGTGTAATTTGTTTAAAAATATATAAAATATGCAAACAAATAATTTTTAGCAATATTGAATACAATAGTTAGCAGGCGCTTGAAATTAATGAGGGGGCTATCTGTGGACTACTTGCGACAAGGAATAGACAAATCAAGCCAAACCTAGAACTACTAGGAATTGACTTATTTTTCCAAACATACAGATTTATATAGGTTTTAATTTTCAAAAATAGTTAAGAATAAAATAGTTAAATTAAATAGTTAAAATTGTTAAAAAAGTTTATAATAGTTAGTTAAATTAGTTTGGATAGTTAAAAACTATCCAAATTTCTTAAATACCAGATGAGTACTTCTAAACGTATGGGTGTAAATAAATGAATGTTTTTGTGCATATTGAAGAGGAAAATGTGCATATGAATGAAAGACAATGAAATAAATGGGCACAAATGGTTGAAACCTATATGGGTCCACCAACGGTCTAATTATGATTATGACCTACAGTCAAATTTTATTAAAATCAGATAAATAATAGTTTTTAAGATATGATGGTTACCAAAAATTAAAGTACATACAGACTGAGAGACCGTCTGACAGACAAACAGACATAGAAACAAAAACGTTCCCCGTTTCAGACGGATTTCTGACAAAGAATTTATGAAATTGGAGACATAAACTTATTTAACCCCTCAGAACAATCACAATGCTTCCGTTACCTTCGGTAATCTCAAAAGTAAAATAAAATTAATGTTTATAATTTTTTTTTTCCTAAAACTTTAGACAAGTGAATTCAAATTAATGAGAGATTAGTTCTGAAGAAAGAATCGCCAAATGGCATTAGGTACGAAATAGGTCAGAGTTCTTTATCAGAGTCCATGATAATAACATTATCGTTTTAAAGTTTTTATAAAATCCTTTTAACTGTTGATTATTTAGTTGCAGGCAGTAGGAATTCTATGGGCTTATCATAAATTAATTTCTCACGAGGAACCACTACGTGCTAAGGAATAATTCACAAGGGATGATAGACTACATTCACTACTGAAAAACTTAAAGAGTAAAAACTGTATCGGTTTATTATCGACAAACAACACAGCAGTTAATGTTTAATGCAGACTTTTTTCGACCACTTAACTTTTTCATTATCATTTTTGCTAATTTAAAATATTTATTGTACAATGCAAATCCATTTTATGAGGAAGAGAGTGAATGGTTTTATAGCGGTTTATGACTATGTAGGGTTGTATACAGTTATTTCTAGATGGTATATTTGAAGATTTAAATTATGATCAATATAATAGTTATATAATGTAATCAATATAAACATAAATATTTTGAGGAAATATCTACAAATGCAAAAGTCATAATAATAAAATAACAAGGAATCAAAAAATAAAATTATAAAAACTATTTTTATCAACGTCATACTTATTTGTAATATGAGGAGTTTGCAGGACTAAAATAATAATTTATTTTGATGGGTAATATTTATTTTACACAATGTTCATAATAACCCAAATTGCACAATAACAAGATGGATTTAGACCTGATCCAAATAGCTAAAATACCAAAATACTAAAATAAAATGGTAAAAATATTTTAATAAAAGGTGTGGGAAATGTGTATGTTTTGGTGGGCCCTCAAGCACTCTTTTGGCTGCTCTATACATGCCTCATCTAAAAACCGAACTATCAATCCTAATTCGGTTTACACAAAGAACAAAAAAAATTGGTGTATAGATAACATCATTTACCTTTGGACAGGAACGCATCTCTACCGAATTGTGTATAAAACTAAATTCTTATTTAGCTTCAATGCTACAGATTGAGACATGCAAGATGTTTGAAAACATCGTTTGTACAATTTAAGAAAAAAATAAATATTATTTAATTATTCGTGAATAATAACCAAATTGTTTGGTAGAGTAAATTATCATCAATATTGTAAATAAAATTCGTTTTGTAAGAATTGGTTAAGTGGAAATTGTTAATTTTGTTTACTACATGAAAAATTGCCTCAATAAAACAAGTGTATAAATTAAATATTCACAGACTAAAAGTTCTAAGTTTTCCTAAATCAGTTATTTTAACATGCATTTTCTCCCGTTTAATCCATTTAAATCGAGATATCGTACTAAACTTAACACAGCTCGTTTTCCTGCATTTGACAGTTCAGATAACTGAAAAAGTCAATTTTAACTTAACCACTTATTCACGGGCTGTACAGATGTATAAAACAAAATATTTCTCTTATCTTAAACTTTGGTAAAAGAAAAAAAAAAAAAAAATGCATAAATGTGAATAGTATTTGAAACTTGTAGAAATCTGTAGGGAAACCAAATTAAATATTTAAGTTGGTCTGACTAACTGTAACAATTCAGTGAAAGTGAAATATTAATCATGTTCAATAATAGAAAACTCAATTATAAATTCAATTTGGTAAAACAAACACCATTCACTAACAGTATAAAGTTCTGCATTTATCACTAGTTTAAGAGACTTATTGCAGATATTGGTTATTTACAAAGACAATGGTGCTCTCTTTTTCACATTTTTTTACTTTTCCTATATTTTCAGTTCATTTTACCCCAAATCAATAGTATTTCGAAATTTCCACTTTTTTATCATAGCCCAGGAGATAGCGTGCGAAAAAGTGTCTGACTAACATCAAGCTAGAATTTTGTTTACAAGTTAATCTTTTAGTGCCTATTAAGAATATGTGGTCGGTTAAGTTCGTCTGTGGGACATAGCATTTAAAAATAACAAAATGGTGGAGAGCGGCCATGTCCCACCAATTATGGTGGACAATGTGATTTTCATGATCCTGAGTACAAAATTAGTTAGGAGACCAAAAAATCAAGTTGATATTAGTCTGTCAGTTGTTAGTTTGGCCACTTTGATTTAGAGTAATATTTAAATAACTAAATAAAGATTAGAATAAACCGACTGCATAGATAACAGATTTTAAACGACACAGCAGATGACAGTTACCTTCTTTTTTTTTTTTCAATAACCACTTTTTTGGACTCAGGGACATTAGAGTGTAGAAATCCACCAAAACCTCTAAATTTAATGATTGCGCCATCACAATACTTCCTCTCAATATAAACTATGCATATGAGAACGTAAAAAGACAATTAGTATCCACCTTTCGAATTTTAAGTATTTTTTAAAAATATTTTATTGAATTCAGAACCGGTTAATTTATTTTATCTTTCGCTTTAATTTAACCTCTATAATCTATCTACCTGTGCCAAGGTTGTTGAACTAAAGTGCCTTTTTAGCAAACAAAGGTCGTGGTTTAGACTACTTTTTATCCCTGCATTATTTATATGATGGAAGAGAGTTGTCTTACGTTAAAGCATTATTATATACATGGATATGGATATGTCAGGAATATGATGGAAATCCGATGTATACATTTTTTTTTCCTGAAATTTCGATGTATGTATTATTTACTGTTATGCAAATTTTTATTAAGGTTATCTCAATTTTATAATGAAATCGCCAGCTGCGTTTTAATTAGAAGTAGGATTTTTAAACAGAAACAATAAACCGTGTTTTATAGTACCCTTTTTATACCTATTTTATTATGCGTTTAACGCATGAACGAATATTTATCAATTAGGAAATTAAAGATTCGATGAATATTGGGAAATATTTTAACGATAAAACAAATTTGTTTCTCTTCTAAACAAAAACAATAAAAAATAATAATAATAAATTATTTTCTTTTCTGTGTGCTGCTTGTATGTGAGTATTCAAATTATATAAAATTTAAATAGATTTTTTATAACTCCAAGAATTACCTGGGAAAATAATAAAATAACCCTTCTTATTAATTTATTTTATGCATGAAGGATAAATTATGCTTTGACATTTTTGCAATTGTTACAGTAACCTTATAACAATTATACGAATTAGTCGACTTTATAAATTCCATTTGTAAGTTTTTACGATCAATTGAGGGTGAATAGTAAGGCATCTTATTTATTTCATGTTTGACGATACTCAAAATTATTTGAGTATATTTTTTTTTAAAAACATTACCTTATAATTTAAATTATATTCCATATACTTTATAGGTGACCACTAGAGGTTGAATGCCGGCTTTGTATAATATGGTTACTTTTAGTGGAATGAAGATGTCTTTTTCTTTATTCTTACATTAGAAATGTTTTTATCTATTAGTAATTTGATTTGGGTAACTGGAACTTCAAAGGAAAATTATCTGATAAAAACAGCATGTTTATAAAATTAATCATTGTACTTATATTTGGCCTTTCAATACCTCGTTGATGTATATTTGTTTAAAGGTTTTATACCGTTCAGTAAAACCAATTTACTAGTATAGTGGATGGATATGATAACTCTTTTTATGTGTATGCTTGCTCGTTAAACCTTTACCCTCGTGCTCTATTATCAGAAATAAAATTTAAATATGGCTCGTCCTCCTCAAGTCATTTCATATGTAGATCATCTTACTATTTCAGATTTTAGAGCTCATAACATAAAAGAAATAAACGACCAGAACTCGCGCTTCGGTTTTACATCGCATTAAACTTATTTATGTCCAATAACATGTTTGATACCTTTTATAATTAAGCAGTAAATTTCTAGCTCCTTATTTACTCCAGATATTTGCGGCAATAACTAGGGATTCACGAAAAGAAACTCGAGTGAAATAGTTAATTTATTACGGTTAATATTGTAGAGGAAAGGCTTACCTTAACTTTACCTCCTGTACTTTTGCATTTTTGCTTTCAAACTAGAACGGCGTGTTTGACACTACTTAATCAGAGATAATTACCTTTTAGTTATTTACTGAGAGAATCTTAAACTAAATAAACCGTCGAAGAAGGAAGTTAGGATAATTTAATATCTGAGATGATGGTTCTCTAATGTATTCCTTTGGAATTCTGCGAGATTGAATAAGTGACTTCGTCTTCATTTTGTGCTTAGAGTACTTTATAATTTTGTAAACAGCTCGGTAAAGAAAAATAATTAAGAAAAAGAAGTTTTAAAGATTTCTGTTTGTAAGAAACTGATTAACTGACGCAAGGCTTAACTCGAGAAGTTGGTTTCTCCTAAAGTTTGAATGTTAGTTAAGCAAGTGTTCCAGCTTAGAACAGAATTGGAAGGGGCTCTGATTCCCCGAACTGCTTCACCAAATCTTTCCCTCAGACTTTTAAAATTTGAATTCGGACCACCAACTAACCAATCAATTAGTCCAATACCAGACATATTAATGTACTGGAACTCAACTCAGATTGGTTTTTGTTTTTCTTGACTTGAAAACGTTACAAATTAAAGTCTAATAAAACACCTTTCATTATTATAGATTCCACGCATCTGTCAGCTGATACAGCATTTTGGCCCTTAAAATAATCAAAATATCTTTAAAAAGAATGAAATAATTTAAGTCGAAGCATCGTGCAAGAGTCATATGAATGTCATTATTATTTTGATTTTAAAGAAGGTCTTACTAGTGTAAGTAATCTAGCAATAATTTTAGATGTGAATACTTGAACTCATTATCTTATAGCTTTGTACAGATAGCTGGCTGATTACATGTGACCCTAATTCATAAATTGGTTAGACAAAAGGAACCAAAATTAAATTATTATTTCATACTTTTCAAAGCAGTTCTGATTATACTAAGGTTGATTATTTTATATCAGCTCACAAATAGATTTATCAATATTATTTTTTTTTTAAAAATGTATTTAAATATTTTCAGACGGAGAATTTTACAGGGGGGTAGCAGTTTAATTAAGTTTATATGAATTTTAATGATGATAATTCGGAAATAATTTTTCTTCAAGTGATGTTATCTAATTATGTATATATATATATATATATATATATATATATATATATATATATATATATATATATATATATATATATATATATAATTCATGAGTGTAATAAAGTATTGTCCTGTTGTAGCATCATACGTGATAAACATGAGGTCAAAAATAGTATTGAGTTGGGGAAAAGATTGTGAGCTCAGTTATTACTTTACGTCAGATCGGTACGATTCACCACTGTGAAGGTGGGTAACTGGAGCGTGAAAGTGGATCTGCAGATGGCAAAACAAAACCTCCGTTCCAACTGACATACAAAATGTGGCAATATTTGAAAACCCCAGGCGCTGGACATAAAGTGTGAAACATGATTTCAATTAAAAATGTTGTAACTGGATTCAACGTTTAGATAATATTGATGTTATGCTACACGTCAAGGTTAGAAATAGACTTCGTAAATTAAACTTTTTATAAATAACGTACATCTTAATTTTTGTACTAACATAGGGTATTTTTATAGAACAACCAGGTGTTATATTAATTGGAAATATAGTGAGTTTAAATCATCGGCAAAGCTTCGATTATTTAATGTTAATTAGACTTCATTTCATAAACATTAAGCTTTGGAAAAATATTTGTCTTCTCTCCAAAAAATGCATACTTAAAAAACTAATTAGTTAAAGTATTTATGGGCAGATACTAGTAATTACATAACTTTAGGTTACTTCTGAATTAATAATTTTCAACTGAATCAATTTTAATAATTGTATATTATTACTTATTAATTGATAATTATAATTCTTTTAATTAACATTGCTATTATTTAGTACTGGGAGCCAGTATGGCCGAGGGGCTCTAGGCACCTATCCAGCTATCAATGAGTTGACCCACGAATCAAGGTCGTGGGTTCAATTCTGTGCCATGATGCTCTGATTTAAATAGCTCACTGATGACCATACCATACCCTCTTCGGTGGTGCAATGTAGGGAACCACATCCACCACGGGGTTAATAAAATGGGCCCAATGAGGCCTGATTGCTAGGTTCGAACTAGTGGTTCGTGCTCGCCGTCTAACCATTACCATGTAGCACTTCATTCATTAATGCCATGTCAACCAAACTATAAGTATTTTTCCAGGATTAAATTTGAAAATTTCTAAGCTGCGCACAATGGTTCACTCAGGAGTATGAATCTAAGTATTATAATTTAATTAGTTTCTATCTAATTTAGCCTAGATTTAAGTCTGGTATAATTAGTGAAAGGAGGAGAGGATGTGTAGGATTGGCGGCTGGTTCGTGACATTTGTTCATTAACCCAACTACATGAGTTCCCTCATTTAGACGTCTTGTTGTCTCATCTACCTCGGAAATTTTCCCTTTGATATTACACGTCTAGGACCGGGAAATTTTCTCTTTCTCTTCTCCACTATAATTAATTAAACTTGTTTTAAGACATTCTTTTTAACATTATACATCAACTATATGCTTAACTTTTAACTATCTTATTCATTAAACAAATTTTTAAACTTACTCTTGGACGAACAAGAAGAAATGGCGCTCAAACTGTAAACTTAGCTTCGTTTAAAATCTTAAACGGAACTTCGAGTATTGCTAAAGCCGGTGTAGTCTGGTGCTATTATTTTTTTTATTTTTTAAATGACTGCTCTTCATGACAATTAATAAAAATAGTGTGCTGATTAGTGTGGCACAAAGCTTCATCGCGTCCTATTTCGTATAGTTTAATGATTATAATATGCTTTTACAACCTACTTTCGAAAAATGTATTTAATTTTACCCTCGTTTTATATCCGTCTAAATTGTTTTGATTTTTTTACATGAAATAAAGTATTAATTTAGCAAAAGTTTAAAGAGCGATGACGGTTGAAATTTAGCTGAAGTTATCTGGGTACTTTTGATAAGCCATCCAAATTTCATATCAGAAGAGTACTTTTGAAGATATAAGTATAAATAAATGTATGTTTGTGTGCATGTGAAAGAGAAACAAATGGGCGCAAACTTAAAAGTAAGACATAAACTTATTTGGGACGAACAATGGTCTAATTATGACTTACCATCCAAATTTCAGACAGATCGACGAACAGACACAGAGCCACAAATGTTCTCTGATGTCTGAAACGGATTTCTGACTTGGAATTTGACATTGGAGACATAAAAAATGTTCGTTCTTCAAAACGATCACATAGCTTCCGTTACCTTTGGTATAAGCTCGGAAGCAATAAAAAATATTGTGTGGTTCAATATGCGTGCCAGTTTTTTATTGCTCGTCATTTTGCAGTTTGTTGCTTATAGCAACACTGTTAAGTGCAACGTTGAAATCTTCAAAAAAATCTAATTTCATTCTGTGTATATCATGGAACGCTTTTCAACTAAGCAACATATGTTAATTGTGAAAACGTTTCATTAGAACGGAGAAAGATTTGCAGCAACTGTCCGACGATCAGCAATCAACATTTTCAGGAAAAAAAATTTGACACGCCAGCAAAGTAGAGGGGGTCATATGCCCGGTGTCATTTTTCATACCTGAATTGGGAAGGTTTGATCAACAGGTTTATGACCTTTTTTAATGTTTTTTTGTTTGTTTTTTTAAATAAGCTTCCATTTTTTATTTTAAAACCGGTGCCTTTTTGAATCACCCACTTGTAGCTTAGTTTAAAAGCGTTCCATAATGGCACACAGAATGAAATTGGAATGTTTGCAGAATTCAATTGTATACTCAACTGTATTGCTAAGCATCAAATAACAAAGTGACGAGCGATTCAACATTGGCGCGCGTTTTGAACCACCCTACAGTAAAACGAATTTCTAGTGGGATTTTTTGTGTCTATATAATTAAAAACTGACTACACAGGTCAAAAAAACAACAACGCTAGCGCAGTCCTCAAATTGTCATTTATTCTTGGTCGAGCATTAAAAACGTTTTATTAGTTTTGGGTTGGAATAAATATAATTTTAAGGTAATTTTTATGGCTGTATGGTTCCACAAGCCAATGCCAAAAAAAAGGTAATTTTGGTTGTGAAAATTTATTTATTTATTTAAATTATTTATGTTTCAGGTACCCAAGAAAAATAAATCAATTACAATTCTTTGGTCACTTAAGGTAAGGTTTAACATTGGCTTATTTTAATTATCTCAACTTCCTCCCTTATAAAAGTACAGCTATATTTCACAACCAATTATCATGGTGACATTTGGAAATTAATAAATACATTTTGATCCATATCTTCAATATACTCAGCCCATTTACTTGTATGTATTTGAACAAGAATATCAACTTTTTTCGCAATCGAGGGAGAAGTTCTGAAGTGCTTACAAGAATAAATATTTACTCTATAGTAATGTGGCAACATCAGGACTTCTAACTGAATCTACTTACTTAAAATTAATAAGTTGGTCTTTTCATGCAGTTATACAATTGTAAGGACTTAAATCGTTAACGAGTACAGACTGTCGGGATACTTAGAGACACCAGATTTCAATTTCTATCAATCGTATTCAGGAATATTTTAACCTTGCTTATTAAAAATATAAATTCTGATAATTTTCAGAATTTAGATTTTCAGATTTAGATTTTCCGATAATCTACATTTTAATATGCATTTTTCAAAAATAATTTTTAAAATTTAATTATCGGGAGTATGCGGACTGAAAGAAATGGTTTTAAGGATGGCACACAATAAAACATTTAAACGACAAGACTACAACCGACGCTACATAGACTTCTGCACCATATATCTGAACTCACCACTTATTGAAAATTACTTATAACACCATAATTTAACCCATATGGTTCTACGATATTGAACTCTGGGGTTCCAACTCCTATCGTATCGAGTGCCTACGGCCTTCAGTCCAAAGAATAGTACAAGCTCCTTTCTATGATTCTAACATCACCCTTCACAATGAAGTTAAAGTCGACTTCTCACGCAACCTAGCCATACCCCGATACAAATCCTTCCATGATTTCATATCCCAACTTCTAAATCCTTTAATCTACAACGTATCATTACATTCATTCCCGGAGTTACATAAAATAAAAATTGAAATCCTCACGATCATCGACCAATGCAATTAATCATTGCAGATAAAAACAGGCTCTAAGCAGAGAATATCACTGAAGAAAGATTTCATTCATTTGGACGACGAAGGTCAAGATGGAAGAAGGCAGTCTAATCCTGGAGAAACCTTGGCTGTTGAACATAAGCTGATGAGAGGATTTTATGCTTGCCGAATGTGAGAGAAACAAAAATATCTATGTAGAGCAGAGTGGAAGTACGACTAGTGAGGTACTTAGAAACTTCCTGCGGAGAGAGGCGTACGAAGGGTGACTGTCTGAGTCCACTTTTGTTAATGATATTCAAGGGGAGGACAAAGGTGCAAGTTCATTAATCAGTTCGGGTTCCAGTTTTCATGTAAGGTTGCGGGAGCAGGCCAGCAAGAGGCAGATCATCCCAAGCCAAAAGAAGATTTTAAATGGATAAACTAGAAGGAACCATGAAATAAATGGAGGTAGCCTCGAGGTGAAAACTAAAAAAAAAGCAACTTGGGTGTTTATAGAAAGACCGAGTGAAATGTATATGGTCTGAATATGTGATGTTTCCAAAATAAAGGGGACAGCTTCTTGCTCAGCGATGAGAACCGAAAAGTCCAGAACATGTTTAAAAGGATCACGCAGCATAAAAAAATAAAAGAAGAAGAAGCATTTTTTTCCCTGTTACTGTTTAAATGAGTATAACGTGTGTACATATTATTATGGGTATACATATATATACCCATTGATACATATTATGTTTATTGATCTTTATTATGACATTGTTTGTGGTTCCTATTTTCGTTATTACTTCCAATTAAGCATTCAACGAATTATAAAAGCATTAAAACATTTTTCTCCTACAAATCTGAATGCATTAAGTATGGACTTTAAATGTATTTTATAATTCCTTAACTTAGCGTACTTGATATTTATATTTAATTATTGTAATGTTTAAGTAATTTCGACTGGAAAAATGAAAATATTTAGGTGACCATAAGTTATTATAAAAAAGGTTTAGGGACAACTTTTTAAGTAATCTATTCTTTGCTTTAAGTTTTAATTATTCAAAAGTAAAAGGTAAATCCATATCCTCTACAGAATCTAATAAATGGTTTTAGCGGCCCCCAAGTTTAAGAGTTTAATCCGGTTAATCTCATTTGTATGTGTTTCCCTTCTGGTTTAGGAATATTTATACAGAATAAGGTAACCCTTAGCAAGATACAAGAGAGGAACGAATTAATATTTCCTAATGGGTGAATGCAGAAGAATATGTTAATTTATGGAAGAGTTAGGGCATGGTAATATAGGATATATGAAAGGGACGTTGCTAAAAAATATCTAATGAAGGGCAAACTGAATTTGAAACCCCTTGTCAACGTCCCTTAACATTTTAGACCTCTTCAAATTTCCTGCTATCAAACAAATCTGTTTGGAGCGTTGTCCATATTAAAGTCCAAATGATAATAGAGGGACTGTCATGAAGGACCCAATTTATTCAACTACTTTAGAATAAATGCCGGCTATGTTCAATCACAATTCCTTTCTAAAATAAAATGTAGTACAGTTTTGTGACACTTCTTTTTTTTTTTAGTGTCGTAAATACATATATCCTTTTTACTTTCTCATATTATATGTATTATGTATAAAAATAATGTATTGCGATAGAGTAAAAACTCGATTTAGGATTTTAATGTATGGCACTACCCTAAGAATAAATAATTCGTTTTAAATTGGAAATATTTTTATGTTCACGTCGTAAATCTGACTGAATCAAACTGACATTTGTCTTTTAAAAATAAATAAAAACAATAAAATGCAGGGTTGCTGCAGATGAATTCACACGGTTTAAATATTGCTTTATTATTGAAACGAGCTTAATTCAAGAAATATTTAATTTTAAGAAAACAAGTTGATATTTAGGAGGATGATTTCAGTAAAGAGTAGTGCCGCTAGGAGGTACCTCCTACCTCCTCTCAACTACCCTCCAATACAACCTTATTTATTGACACCTACAGCTCCTTTTTAACTATTATTATAAATGTATCACTTCACTTCACAAAAACTTGCGTAAAAAAATGTTTGAAGCTCACTTTTAGGGAAGTGTTGCGCGCGAACGTTTGGATGGCCCAATGAACTGAACCTGGGCATTAGTAAACATTTACCAAATTTGAACTAAATCAATAATCTTTTACTCAATTTATCGTTGGTCATGTAAACGTTACTGACAAACAGGCAGATGCATGATTTGCTTAAAGTAGGAAGCTCGCTTCGACTACCTATATAATTTTATAATTGTATATTTTGTACAAATTTACATCAAGCACGGTAATTTGGCCTTGTCATAAACTGAAAATAAAAATTTGTGCATCTGTGCATTTTTCATATAAACCCATCTCGGTATAATGTATTATTAGATTTGAGGAAGGAGGATTACGCAGTGCTTTAATAAGGTATTTGTTGTATCACTGTTCCAGGTGTTTGGACCGTCTTGCTTGTCCAATATTTTTTACTTTTTAGGAATAAACTTCCATCCAAAGAAAATTCTATAAGTTTCACGAGGTTTTTAAGCAAAACTTAACCCTCCCCCATTCTAAACTCTCAAATTTTAAATCCATAACCTCTATTCCTTCCCTCTCCATTTTACCCCTTTGGAATCGATATCGAAAAATAATTTTGTTAATATTCGAAAGAGTAGCCTTTTATAAAATATAAACTTCCTAATAAGAATTAATTTTTTGGCTGAGGTTAATAAATCACCTCCCCCCCCCCCCCCCCCCCCCCTCCTCCCTTGCTTTCTTCCTTTATTGCTCATATTTCGTAAAAGTTTTTATTGAACAAGTTAGTATCTAGATAAGTAAATTATTTAAGAAAATATCCACCACCTTGAAATCGAAACTAAAAATATTTAGCGATGGATAGACAAGTAAAAGGATTTAGGTTTTACAAATATTACAGAATTTATTTCGAATTTAGAAGTCAGATTAGAAAATCTCTTTATGA
Source organism: Gerris lacustris (assembly GCA_951217055.1). NCBI lineage: Eukaryota > Metazoa > Arthropoda > Insecta > Hemiptera > Gerridae > Gerris > Gerris lacustris. Next base: position 110,106,367 of record OX578276.1, read on the forward strand.
ACATTTTGTTTCATAAGAAGGGTATTATCTCTATCTTTCAAGGACCTAGATTAAATGGTTCTTAAGACATTACAATCCCAAATATTGCTTAAGAAAGACCGTAATTTATAGTTAAATTGGGGGATTACAAGAACCATTTTTGTCCACTTGTATAAACCAATAATGGAAGTACTAAGTTTGGCTATAAAAGCCGCTACGATTTCCGAGATTTAGTGACGAATAGATTTTTAAGGTGACAGCTTTCAATACTGACGACTGAAGAGAAGAATGGCGTATTTATGCTGGTTTTCTGGACCGTAGATTGTACCTGGATTCCCCAGGGGTCTCTTCAGTCGGGTTAATCCTTTGTCCGGGTGCAATCGGGCAAGTACTACCATCGCATCGTCGGTGACCCATGAGGTTTGGAAATGATCGTGGCGCCGCCTCCTGCTTTCGTCAAAGCTGATGACATGAGGGATTGAGGGGCCCAGGCCCAGGTCCGGGAAACGGTGGATCTATCCTCTCTGTTGAAGTTCGCTGGGTGGTTCTCGATCTCAATTGCCTTTCTTACTACCCAGCAGTGATACCTGTTGACTTGAATGTCCTCAAACCTGATAAGGTGGTCGAATTCTTCAGAATGATTCTCGACGAAGTGGGTTGAGTAGGTACCTCAGCGTCACATCACCATCCAACCACTATCTTTAGTCTCAAAGATTTTTAGGATCTGCGATGGGAACTCATGGAACGAAGAGATGTTATACCTCAAATAAGTCTAAGCTAAGAAAGGCTTCAAGAAAAGAGATATACGGTGAACATACGCCTCGAGGGGATCATTGAGGAACTCACCCAAGCAGAAAGGACGGGAAATTAACGGATACGAAAAACAGATTCTCAGAAAACATGGCATTTCCACTTTCAATGCCCACATGATCACCGACTACCAGAGACCTCCAGAAATCACCAAATTCCTTGTAGTTGGCAAAAAGTACATCGGACAAACCAGAAGACTGGTCTCACCCCAGTCTACAAGACTGGTCTCAACCCAGTTGACAAGACTGGTCTCAACCCGCCTACAAGGACACGTAAGAGCAGTGAAAAACAAAGATGAGACACAAACCAATAACTCAGCATTATGAAGAAACTGGCCTTCTCATCAGGTTTGAGGACATTCGTGTCTACAGGTATCACAGCAGGGTAGTAAGAGAGGATATTGAGAACGGGAAACAACTAGAGTACTAGAGGACATTAACAGAGAGGATGTATTCATCCTTTCCCGGACTTAAAAGCGTACCTCTGGTCAGCACCTGTGCCAATATATCTTGTCTACAACAATATATACTAATATTAGAAGTGTGGAGGAAATACAAGATAATCAAGAGTGTGTGCCGATGCACCACACTTATGAAGATGCTTCCAGCAGTAGAAATGAAATGTCGGAATACAAACCTTTGTGACATGATTTTCATGAAAACCAAGATATTTATTGTGTAACAACCCTCGGAAGACACGCACTAAGTTATTATCCATCCTTTTCCCTATCTGAGACCTAAATTGCGTTACATTAATTTCCCTTTTCAATTTTCGTGCTCACTGCAAATCCTAGAATAAGGCTCCGTATCGGTGCAATAAGATTAAACTCTTCATTTTTCACTTTTTGCAGTAATATACAAATTAGTATACCTTAAATTGAATGCTCGAAGAATTACAATACATACATTTAAGAAACATTTTTTTTTTTTAAATTTTCAGTGTTATTGTAGTGTAGCAATTGTTATAACAATTAGGTAATTTGTATACAAATATTAATATATTCCTTTTAAATTTATTTCACATTTTGATAAAAAATCTGACCAATTAAACTCGTTCAAACTTTTTTATAAAAGAATTACTTTGTCCAGTGTTTTTTCATTTGTTAGTTGTTTCGGATTTTCACGGTTACGTTTAATTTACGAGTATTTTCAACATTTCATAAAAATTTACTCTAAAAACAATCCCCACCAGGGAATTGAACCCAACCTCTCGTCGTTAATTAGTTTATTTTTATCAACATGTCGAAACTATATTTTTCCCCGAAAAACTACTCATAGATTTAAACAGACTTGGTTTTAGGATTTTTTTAATCAAAATTGTCGGAACCGTTTTTTCAAAAACTTTAGGGAGTAGCGACCCCCAAATTTATAGCTAAAATCCATTTATTAATTTCTCCTCTTAACATTATACCAAAATTTCATTGAAATCGGCCCATTAATTTAGGCTCTACGCCTCCGCACAAGAAACAGAAGGTTTTAAACACCTCATTGTCATTATTGAATTTGAAGTTTTTTCTCTCTAAATACACCTTATATAAATATATATGACGAAGGAAAAAAGGATTATTTATGATGGCATCGGCACCTTTCAAAAAAGTGCAAAAAAGGCAAAAATGCAAAAAAGTGTTAAAATAGAGTCGTAAATAACCAAAGTTTTATTAAATTAATTATCAGATTAATTTTGGTTTTGTGAATGATTTATTAATTCACTTATAAGTACATTTAGAGTGAGTTGCCAAACAGCTGAACCACAAGTGGGAAGTCACTATAATATAAACAGTGTGAAACGTATAAACATAAGATAGAGATAAAAAAAGGCAGTATAAGATAGCATTCGTGAGTAAATAACAAAACAAAGATAAGGTAATAACAATAAAAAAAAAATACTGAGTAAAATAACAGAGTCACATTGAGTCACAAAAAGTTAAAATAATATAGATGTCGTTTTAGCATGACATTACTTTTTTGGAGAGGGAAGATAAATTAATTGGAAGGCTATTAAAGGAACTTTGTTGAACAGATTCAATGAGCTCAGACTTATTTACCCCAAGGCCACTCCATTTAGGTGCAACACATTCAAGAATGGGTCGGAAGATGTATTTGTAGAGAGTGACAAAACATTTAGAGACCATCCACGAGAGATACGGGTAATTAGATCAAGAGAGCGGAGAACAAGTTTGACGATGTTGTTCAGGTGTATATCAAAGGAATATTTAGTGTCCAATATTGCTCCCAGGTTACGAATAGGTACACGAGGCAGAGCAGCACAAAAATAAGGTTGGGGAAATCTATTATTCGTAAGTATCTGGTAAATGTAAATGAGATAACAGACGTTATGGTCAAATTAATAACCAGTGTATTTTCACAAGCCCAGTTATATCAGATTGTAGAAGGTGGTACTTATGAATTTATGGATCGATTTTGTGGTAAATATTTAAGTACCTAATCATCATGTTGCTCTTAGTGAAAGTCAGGTTTATCACCAACATCCATAATCAGGGAAAACAGGCCAGGCCCCAGTCTGGATACTTGGTGACTCCTGGAGTAGCGAAATCCAATCAGAGAATGTATTATAAACTTCGACAGAGCATGAGCGGCAAGACAAATAACTGGCCACAAACTGTACAGGCAGAATCGAGGTACAAGGGCAGAATCGAAACCATATTTATAAAATTTAGAGACAAGGACATTATGATCAACCAAGTTAAAAGCCTTCTTCAGATCAACAATTGTCGACTTACCTTTAGTGAAACCATGTTGACGTGGAATAGTGGTTGGGAAGAAGTAAGGATGAATATATTTAAGAACTAAACCCTCAAAAACTTTATTAAATGCTCAGCAGATAGATGAAATGAGGCCGATAGTTATAGAGTTAATTTCTATTCCCTGATTTGAATATAGGTAAAAGATACGCACGATTCTAATAACGAGAAAATCATGTAGATTGCGGAGACAATAATTAAAGATGTAACAAAGAACTGAAGCAACAATATCAGCAAACTCAGCAACAAAGGCATCAGGAATATCATCAGGATCACAACTAAAAGGTTTTTTTTTTTTTTTCATTACAAGCGTTTAAAAAAACTTGGATAGCAGTTAAAGAATATTTAGGAACAACAATACAAGGAGAAGGGAGGGGAATGTGGGATATATATATATATATATATATATATATATATATATATATATATATATATATATATATATATATATATATATATATATATATATATATAGTATATTTATATACAATAGTTTTAACACTACATTGAACCAAGTTTAAAAATTTTTGGATACATATTCATTTCATCCATTACCATTACGATAACCAAATATTATATGACAACGCTTGAGACATAGATTAAGTATATTTAGGATTTTTTTGTTATTTATCGTGCTTAAATGGATTATTTCATGTAATAAATAGATTCCTAACTGAGAGTCGCTGAGAATTTTATTTTTAAGAATGGAATGATTGGTAATAATATAGTCGCGACTCTTTTCACTAAAGGCTTTGGAAACGAATCTTTTAAGGTGATTATTTTAATCGATTGGACTACATGATAATAGGAAACCTAGCCACTGATTCCTAGCATGGGCCTAATATATATTAGCATTATTTTATTTCCTATATGAAGCCATAAATATAAATTTTTCAAGTGGTATTTTATAAGGATTTTCCATACCCTTTTAGTTGAGGCACGGCTGCCCCAGTTGCTGTAACCAGAGCAACGGATCAATCAAGGTTGAACAAGGCTAATTCAGAATGAAACCTTAGTACATCGTCAAACTGATTAGTACAGCCTGCTTAATTTACGACCTCAATGAACACTCCTTTCTCAATTCCTTCCTCTTTATCGGCAATTATTCGTACTTCCTTTTTTTACTCACTTTTCTACTTATTTCAAATTCTCAATCGTTATCTCTTTTATCTGAAGAACAATAAGTCACCTTAGTTATGTTATGGCTTTAGGTAACCATCATATCAAGTGTATCCCTTGACTAAGTAACACTTGCTAAATCAATAAAAATTAAAATATTACCAAACAATAAATAACAACATTTACTGTACTATTCAAAACGATGTACTGATAACAAAAAGACGAAAATTATTTTTATTGTGTCAGGAATAAATATTACTATTTGTTTTGGACAACTTTGGTCATATAGACCCTTAGTAGAATAGTTATATTGAATCATGTTATTTTATTTATACTTATTTTAACTATATTAATTCTACCATTCTTTAATAGAAAAAAAGGAATAAAAGATTATTTTGGTTATATTGAATTAATTATTGACATGTTTATTGAGTTACTTGTGCGATAATAATTAAATGACATTGAACAATTTTACAAACATATTATAATCTATTCTAGATATCAACATTATATTGGTATGAATTAAAGTCTTCTATCAGTTAAACTACCAATTGATTTATAAATATACTCTAATAGATTTAGCAATACTGTGCTAACTGACTCCACACCAAAGAATCCATACTAAACTATGATTAGTTCTTATACGAGACCTAAATAAATATGAAAACTATTGAACATTTTAAGGTACTTTGCTATAGATACAATGGAATTATCCCACAAAAAATGCATAGACACCATAAGATTCTAGATTAGGAACTTCAATAATTTGAGGTGAATATAAAATACTCATATAATACAAAAAAAAAATCTTACAAGATAAATACATGCATAAATATTTTCGTAAGACTATTATTATGTAAATAAAACCAGAGATAAAAGGGATCTAACTTCGCTCAATGTTATTAGTGAATTGGATAATTTTTGCTACAGCAGTTGTTTAGAATACGAATTACGACTCTTTCAGATAATTTTTGATGTTTCTTTACATAGAAATGAGGGGTTTACTTTTCTTGAAGATCTTCTCAAATGGTCGTGTTCTCTTTCCTATGCCCAGGAAGATTCAGGTAATTTTATTTTGAGGCCTCGTTCACTTGAAGTACAGCAGGTAATTTGCGTATGATCTGGCCGGAGAAGAGAAAGGAACAGGCTGACAGAGGAAACTATACTATTTGAAATTCTAATAAGTTATGGGAAGGAGGTACTGGTGTTATGAAGGCGAATAACTTATTATGCTAATGTCCACCCTTTTTACCAGCGTCCTTTCAACCCTATTTTTTTTTTCTCCTAAGGTATTTTTTCCCCTTTCTAAATCTCCCGATTTACGAAGGTCCTCCTTCACTTATTTCATTATTTAATTCTGTGCCTGATTTCGATGCCACCAACCCGAAACAAATATTCAATTCGGCAAGGGTTCCTTAAATTATTCATACGTCGTTATTTAAAAAGCGAGGATGATTTTTTTATTATTATTACTTTATTGAGTTATATTTTATTGAACGCCAGCTGATAAATTTGCATTTTTATCCAAGTGAAAAAATGTTTTTGAAAATAAAAATTAAGTTCATTTAGTATGTAAAACTTTTTCCCCCAGATTTATATAAAACTAAATATGCAACACATCCGGAACAAATCAACGAAAATATCTTATAAAAAAATCATAGTTATCTTTACCAGAAAACAATCAATTCCTTTTAAAGGGATTTTTCATACGTTACATATTTTTTGAGAAAAAAATGTCCCCTCCTCCCTTCGAAAAAAAGAATTAACCCTTCCAAAAGCGTTTAAAAATGCATTATTAAGGATTTGTTTCATGTCATAATAAATTGTTCAATAGTTACAGCTAAAACAAACTTTAAAATGGCCGCCATGTTGATACGGCTGGGCTGATTATCTGGTTAACGAACTCGTTTTATTTGTTAAATTGCCTACGGACCCTGAGGTATAATTTCGCCAACACAATTGTACCCTGAACATTAAATTAAAAAAATCACAATCGGATTTTTTTCTTTACTTTTCCTTTAATGGTAAGGAAAAATAAAAATTGTATCTTTCAGAAATATTATACTATGCTATATTTTGGAAAGTTAATATTAAAAAATGCTTCTCCGGTAGTAGAAAACAATTATTAATTATGTAAATATTTTTTAAATAATATTTACTCTGAGACATCTCTAGATATTCATGCATGAAGTAAAATAATTGTATTTTTCTTGACGTTAGTTTATGACCACATCAATGCATGGGAGACCAGATATTAAATTCCTTTTTATTCTCAAAAAAAGTTTTTACTGAAAAAAATACAACATTCCAAACTTTCTTTTTAGACCCTTCGTACTCGGTTATTTTCTGTAAAATCTTGTTTGTTGTGTCTAACTTCACCAATTCTTTATTGATCGAATACTTACGAAGAAGTATATAATGTGACCCATTTATCTATACAAGGAAGGATTTAGTCAAAAAGATGGTATTTAATCCTTTGTTGGCGCAATGCTCAAAGCTATATTTATAGGTACAATGAGCCCAATAGGCACTTTTTCCAAATAAGCCTTTGTGTTAAAAAAAACAACTTTATATTTTAAAAAAACATTTTTTTTTTTTTTTTTTTTTTTTTTTTTTTTTAACAACATACTTTATTGTATAATACATACATAGTTACAGAATACAAACATTATTCATTTGCATAATATTTAAATAGAAAAAAAAAAAAGAAAGTATAATGATAACATAAGTTGATAACATATAATGATAACATAAAGTAAATTTTAGTCCAGGAAAATAAGGAATAATAGGGGAAATAATTTATAAAGTTTTGAAACTTTGTACAAACACTTTTAAGGGTTGTAGTAGTAAGAAACACTGAAGTTCCCCCCTCTTGAGGGGGCGCGTCCCCCCCTCCTCCCCCCTTAAAGTCTAAAATTTACTTATTTTTCCCTTTTTACGCAAAACAGTTTAATTTTTGAAGAGAAGTGTTATTACCAAAATTATTCCTCACATAATTCTGCACAAAAAAGGTCCTATGCATGTTTTAAGTGGGACATACCGTTTTCGAGATATTGTGGTTGGATAGTGGTAAAACGTATTTTTGCGAACCAAGATATCTAAAAAACAACAAATCCGTTTTTAATGAAATTGGGATGGCAGGTTATACTTAGCCCATTGTTGATCCCATATAAGTTTCAACCTTCTGCGCCCATTATTTTATCCTCCACATGTGCACAAACATACATTTATTTAGACCTATATCTTCAAAAGCACTCAACTGATTATTATGAAATTTGGATGGTTAGTCGAAAGTAGCCCGCAGATAGCCTTACTTTAATTTTAACCGTCTGCGCTCTTTAAATTTTGATAAATTGATACTTTAATTCATAACAGACAGACAAAAAATTGATAAACAAGCAGGCAGAAAGGGAACCAATTTAGAAAATGTAAAGAGCGCAGACGGTTGAAATTATTGTGAGGCTATCTGCGGGCTACTTTTGACAAACCATCCAAATTTCATAATAATCAGTTGAGTACTTTTGAAGATATAGGCCTAAATAAATGTATGTTTGTGCGCATGTGGAGGATAAACAAATAAGCGCAGAAGGTTGAAACTTATATGGGATCAACAGTGGGCTAATTGTATAATTGTAATTGTTATACTGGGCTAAGTATAACCTACCATCCCAATTTCATTAAAAACGGATTTGTTGTCTTTTAGATATCTTGGTTTGCAAAAATACGTTTTATCTCTATCTAACTACAGTATCTCGAAAACGGTATGTCCCACTTCAAACATGCATAGGACCTTTTTTTTGCAGAATTATGTGAGGAATAATTTTGGTAATAACACTTCTCTTCAAAAAATAAACCGTTTTGCGTATAAAGGGAAAAATAAGTAAATTTTGGACTATAAGGGGGGGGGGGGGGGACACGCCCCCTCAAGAGGGGGGAACTTTACTGTTTCTTACTACTACACCTCTTAAAAGTGTTTTCACAAAGTTTCAAAACTTTATAAATTATTTCCTCCATTTGCTGTTTTTCTTACTAATTTGCCTGGACTATTTGTAATGGTTTTAAAAAATAAAATAAGTATTTTTAATTGTAATTGAAAACAATGTCAAGTAAAAGCTAACAATAAAATCAAGTCAGAATAGCGTAATTTTTTTACGTCCTACCATATTTTGATATAATTTACAATTAAACAATAATCACTCCTAAGTGAAAGATAAAAATATATTAAGGCAAGCCGGTGGTATGAAATATTTTCCAAGCTCAATAAACTGGCGTAGCTACGGCAACATTATTTACATATTTTTGTTGAATGTTTTCACACTGACCAAAAGTCAGCTGGTTCAGTGAACACTTTTATCCGGGAAAATATCTGGTCAAACATTACTCATTCTCACTTATTCTAAACTTAACTTGACGTTGGTTTTCTTTGTAAGATATTATTGTGTCGCCTACATGATAATATCATGTAACGGGTAGCGAGAACAAATAGGAATTTGTAATGAGAAGAAATATAATATTATATGTTTATTTTATTTTTTCTTATTACACGATTCCTTTCCAATCCTATCTTATCTTGCACCAAGACTCCATGCGTTGCCAAATTAATACTTCATTAGATTGTTACTCCCCTATGTTGTTTTAGAATATGAATGACTTTGACTAAATAACTATTTAGACAAAGGGATGTTTAGTCCAATGTACTTTGGGGCAAAGGGATATCACACTTCTGTTTTAGGAGGGAAGTAACAGTCTAAAGAAGAACATTCCGTACACCTTCTTTATATTTTTACTCCCCTCTTTTTTACAAGGGGAGTAACAATCTAAAGAAGTGCCGCCAAATTAATAGTTGGGTCAACCAAAGAAAAATTTACAAAATACATATATACCTGGGGTGCGTGCCGTTAAGTATTATTCAAATTAATTTATTAATTTATTAATTATAAATTAAAATAAGGTGAGGAAATAAAGAATTGGGTAAGGGAAAAAGGGACGGTAAGGATTTGGAGAATATATGAAACTGTTTGAGGAGCTTTGGCTGGCTGGGCGCTGATGGTTTAGGCTTTTGAATAGAGCAGATTAGGGTCGAGGGACACCAATCCCCTCGAGATGTAGGATTAAAATCCTAAGCTTCCGCCCAACTCCAGATCCTTCCATAATTTTTCTAGCTCTTATTTAGTATTTTATTACCCCACGCCCCCTGAAAACAGTAATTTTTTGAAACGTCTTGAATTGTCTTGTATTATTATTTTATTGTTCCTTCATTCCTCTTTCTAAAAGTCATTGCTTTCGATATAAATAATATTCTAGCTTTGGCTCTAAGAACGTGAATGGTGAATTCTATGTATACTTGGTGGTTTGCATTTTTTGTGTCTGATTATTCCTTGGCTCTAAATCATTAGAAAAAACAATTACGGTGCCCTTAGAAATTAAAACTTTTTTACAAGGAAACAAATTTCCAAGAGGACATTTGAACTTTGCCTCAATTTAATCTTAATTGAGGGAGCCTGACTTTCTATTTTTTATCATAAAACACCTCTTTTACTATTTCGCTTTTTTTATCCTTAATATTGCGTGATGTAAAAAAGCATTTATGTATAATATATAATATCATATAATACTTTTTCTCTGTTATATGTTATAAATTTCATTAACGTTTTACTTCTTATTTATTCATATTATATATTTATATCATTTACAAATATATAATATATTTATCTTAACTCTAGTAAATTAACTTTAAAGGTTACATTTAAATCCTAACAAAAAAAACAAGCTTCTGGTAAAAAGTTTTGAGATCATAGCCGAGTCATAGTCAAGTCTACCACAGCCAAGTCTCCGCCTGTTCGAATAAGTTCTACTATTCAGATCTAATCCATCTAAAACAAGTGCATGATGGTGTTTGTCCCAAACTCAAACATTTCTTTTCCCAGATAATAGTAAAATATTTGAGTTTGTGAGAAACTGAGAATAGGGAGGGGGGACAGATAAACAACGTCATTTACTTGTACTGGATGGATTAGACCTAGTAGAAATGGCTCGGACAGGGGGAAAATCGGCTAATTCAACGATCTCACATCTTTCAACGCGAGACATGGCTTATTTTTTTTACGTAAGTGTTTTTGTTGGGAGTTCTCTTCTTTTTATAAATAATTTTTCGTTACGTAGCCTCTTGCTTATATTAACATCAGTAATATATACATAATATTATATAATAAATAATTATAATATAAAAAAAGATAGATTAGATAGAAAAGATAAGAATATGGAATATAGGATATAGTAGGAAAAAAGAAATATAATGGAAGGAAATAAATAGTAATAGGGAATAATAATAATAAATAAATAAATTGTTTTAAATGAAACAAAGACGGAAATAATGAAATTAGGGAAATTTTCAAATATAAATAATAGTAGAATTATTTATAATGATAAAGAGCTAATAGAATGTAGGGAAGCTAAGTTTTTGGGTTTAAATATTAACGATAACATTGACTGGGAAGCACATATAGAATCGGTAAATAAAAAACTAAATTCTAGTTATTATATTTTAAAACATTTAAAAAATTACTTATCCCAACAAGAGTTGATCCAAGTGTATTATGGTCTTGTGGTTTCCAAACTATATGGTGTAGAAATATGGGGTAGTTCGCAGAAAGCTGGCAAAATTCTAAGAGTACAAAAAAAGATAATTAGGTTAATCTTAAATTTGCCTTACCGAGCATCATGTAAGAAAATGTTTGCTAAACTGGAATTGTTGACCGTCAGTGGACTATATATTTTTAGAAATCTAAAGAAAATGCATTTGATTTATAGTAAGATTGAAAAACATTCGGATGTTCACAATTATAATACTAGAAATAAAAATAATGTATTAATAAAGAAGCATAGAACTAGTAAATATGAACAGAGTCAGTGTTATACTAGTGTAAGGCTGTATAACAGCTTACCAGAGAGGTTAAAGAGCATTCGAGACCAAAACAAGTTTACTGATGAGTGTTACGCCATTTTGGTCAAGAAACCGGTCTATAAAATAAGTGAGGTTTATTCAGAAAATTATTTTAATATTTAATTGTTATAATTTGGTAAATTGTTATTTTAATTTTAAAATTTGATTAATTGTTGTTTTAATATTGGATTGTTTTAATATTTTATGGTTATTCTAATTATTTAATTGTTATTTTAATATTTAATTGTTATTTTTGGTCTTTAATTTTAATTTTAATCCTCTCTGTGATCGCTGTGGTTTGTTTTGAATAGTTACTGTATTTATGTTCTGTATGTCTAAATTATTTAATGATTTAATTATTATAAACAATACTGGCCAAAAGAAAATGTACTGATTGATATGATTAAAATGACGAATTGCAATCGTATAAGCTAAATTGTATACTTAAAGCAATAATAAAGGATTTATTTATTTATTTATTAATCATTGTTTAGAACGAGGGGTTTGAAACGCGGTGGGTGTTATAATTTAACTAAACAATTATCTAGTGTACGTGTGCGGACGAACGGGAAGTATATATTTACAATCTTCGAGCTCAATACTCAATAAAGCTTAACCAAACTTTTTCCAATATAAAATTCTATAAATGAGAGTAAAATAATACTTTAGTTTTGATTCTCTACAAGGTACCGCTACTTGAATTTCTATGAAAGGACTGTTAGAAGTACCTTAGAATTTTTTGATGAGTTAGTCAGTTAGTCAATAAGTCAGTATCAAAATAACAAAACTTTAGGCTCACATATCTTATGAACAAATATGGGTAGAGGAATGAAATTTATTAAATATGAGTATCTTTAATAGGAAATGTAAGATAATGAAGTATTGAATCATAGAAGTTGCATAACTAACTTTATTCAACTATAATAATATAACAAACTTAACAACAAGAATATAAGAATATAGTGACAGTTGACATGATGCTACAGGAAAATAGAGGGTGGTCCAAAGATTCTTGACTTACAGTATGCGCGTTACGAGTTGTGACTTTTGACACTCAGATTGGCCAACCTAAATGAGGAAAAAAAATAAAGCCACTAGGCCTGTTGGTAGGGGTGGGGCCAGTGACATTTTTGTTTGCATAGTTGCCCGACCTTCTAGAATTCAAAATCCTGACCTCTCATTGGCTCCCCACTCTAATTTTTCGGATTTTCCCGCGCTGTCTAAAGACACAACTCATAACTAGCAAACTGTAGTTCCAGTAAAGGATGATACGGCTGCGCTCGACTTAGCGGGGGCATTGCAGTGCTCCTAGATATTACATAATACTGTTGATCGGGACATAAACAGTTAAACTTATGATATAATAAGGAGTGTTAGTGGAGGTCATCGTTTCTGCGTTAGTGGAAAAGTCTAGCTTGATCAGCCTGCAAAAGCGCTCGGCTTTCCATACGTAAGATATAATAAGAAGGTTTCCGTGGAGAAACTTTTACTTCTACCTTTAGTTAAATTTGTGTCAACCTTATCACTTATTTATGAATAATATAAATTGTCTCTCCCCATAAACTGGCTAATTTATTTATTTTAAATTACAAATCAGGTTTCAGCCTTCATAAGGCCATCATCAGTGCCGGAATGTGGAAGAATAAGACTTCTCCGACCTGAAGTATACTTGACTCTATCATTAACTTTTCATTTATATAATGTAACTTTACTTCTTCCACATTCTGGCACTAATGATGACTTTATGAAGGCTGAAAGCTGCATTGTAATTTAAAATAAACAAATTAACCAGTTTACGTGGAGAGACAATTCATATTATCCATTAAGATGACCTCCACAGACGCTCCCATATCTACAATTATCACGTATTTGTTTATTCGGTTAAAAATTAATTATTAGCTTCGTTTAAAAACTCATTGCTAGTAAACTTATGTATAAATAAAGAACGAACACAGTCTGTATATTGATAAATATAACATAATCTCACCTGAATTGTGTTTAGTTCAATAAGAAAGCTGACTTCAACATCGTGTAATACATTTTCGAACTGTAATTTCCGTTAGGTGAGTTTTGAAATTATACTTAAAATGCATTGAGAATAATACAAATATTTTGAATAATTTGAGTTGAAAAATTTAATTTCTTGGCTGCAGCACGGACTTAAGCCCCTTGGTTACGAAATATTATTTCATTATACTTATTAAGAATAATCTCTTCCAAGTGTTGTTGGGCAGTTTCTAAGAGTAACTTTTGATTACTTAGAGTAATTTCCTGTAAAGCAGGAGGAAAGTAACTGCCATTATAAATGAAATAAGAAACATTTCCCTTGCTTTCCGCTTCAACTCTAAAGCCTCTTAATGTTTTCAAGAGGAAAATAATTTCCATAGTCCAAAAGAATTTTTTAACCAACTAATTGAATGTTATTAAAAAATTATATTTACAAATTAATTACTCGTATAAGAATAAAATGAAGCAGATAAAAAATGTAAAACTTTTAAATGATAATACCCAAGAGGAACAAAAATGTTTAGATAAATATAACTATTCTGCTTACAACCGATTTAGCCAGGGTATTTAAACCTCAAGGTAATTGGATTTTCCCTTGAATAAATTATTTAATTATAAAGATTATTTTTTAAACTACATGAAATTTAGAAAATAATTGGTTGTTTTGACTGAGATTTTGTGGTACCATTTTGAGGACTTCTGTACTAAGCTAATTATTTTATACATTTTTATGACAAACTAATAGTACAAGAAGGATGTAGACTAGGGCTGTGTCGGTAAAAGGATAACAGAAGGAACAAGGTAAAGGATATGAAGTTAAGATCCAAGGCGGAACCCAGTAAAGGTATGGGTTCTCTAGGCATAATTTTTGTTTTTCAACTGCTTATAGCTAAACAATAATTCCTTGTATTACTATATAACTAAAATATAAATTACAAATAGGTACAAGATTTTTTTTTTTTTTTTTTAATATATATATATATATTCTTTATAGGTTTTACAAGGGTAGAATGGCTAAGGTTAGATTTTTCATTAAATCATAATGCTTTATTTGTGTCTTTGATAGCTCTTTGAATTTTCAAGTTTTTTAAGAGGTCTAATATCCTATTTTTTGGCTCGAGTAAAAAATTTCATAATTATCAACATAAAATATGAGATCCTTGAATCTCAACTTCATGTCCCTTACCTTGTTCCTAATATTTGGTCGCTAATGCTTCTACCCACACAGCCCTAGTACTGCCCCCACCTTGTACTCTTAGATGTTCATAAAAGTATGTAAAGTTATCTTAGTACAGAATGCACTCTTACTAAGTTAACACGCATACTGGAAATCATATTATATATCAAAACGCGTTTGGGAATTTTAATATAAAATTGTGGCGACAATATTGTTTTGTTAATTTCTACCAACCTCTCTAGTCATAAATTTAGTAAAAACAAAATGCTTGTCTTGGATTCATAAATACAATATTGTAATGTTAAGTTTAAGGGAAAATATGTAGTCATATAATATATACCTATAAATAACATAAATTTCCATCATTACTAATAGCAAAGCTGGGTCTCCAATATTTACTTTTATCTTTATTATCTACGATTGATACGAAATATAAACATTGTATCTCTGTTTAGATGAGTAGAAAGTGACTTGTATTCATTGCGCATGCGCGTTTCATAATTCCTCTTTTTTCCGCTCTAATGCGGTAAAAAAGAAGAATTCTTCACCTTAACGCGTTTGTTTACATTTAACAGAACTAATTTGCTGTTTGTTTAATTAATGTAACTGTTTACATCGAGTGTTTAGTGAAAAACAATTATTGATTTATGTCATTATGACGAAAATGAGGAGAATAATACGCCTCCCGAAATAATTAATTTGGCACAAAATACAACTAATGAATTAATGTCATCTTTATCAAAAGAGAAATACGAAATACGAACATACAGGAAGTTTATTATATATTTATTTCTGTATTTATTATTAATATCCAACAATCGTAGATAAAGTACGGTACGCAACTCGTACGAAAACTTCATCTTGCTTTGCTCGTGTGGTTTTACTACCCTCGCTGCATTTGCCACACTCGCATGCACTGCACAATGCTACTTTCCGCACGTGTAATGTACTATTATTTACTCCAACGATTACAAAAGACCTTCTTAACACCTAAACAACGTTTTTTTAACAACGCACCTTAACAAAAGCGTTCGTTTTGGCATCTAATATATTAGACGTTTCATTGTATTTTGTCCCTAAACAATAGAAATTTCAGTGAAAATATTTTTGTGGGTGAATTTTTTTTTTTTTTTTTTTTTTTTTTTTATGGAAAAGGAAAGCATTTTTGAAGTTCAATTTTATTCAATATCCATTTCCACCAAAAGTAAGAAAAGTCTGTTGATAAAATTCTCATCGAAAGATACTTGTTTCTGGTATATCTGTTTTATTTACGAATTCAGCAAATAACAATCAAATAGCTTACTCTGTGCTTTTCCGCCCTATCTCTTACCCTCTTCGGCCGAAAATAACTTCTCTCTCCAATTATTTGACTTTCCATAGAAAATAAATGAATAAAATAGTCTGCCAATTAGTGGAACATTGCTTCCTCGCATCTTATCACGTGCTTTATTGATGCTAAGCTTTTACAACCTATCATTGTGTGATTTATTTAATTGTTTCTCCCCTTTTTTGCATCCGTGCTTACCGGAAGCATCTCAAGCTTTTTGATCGTTCCGAAGAAAATAATTAAAATTTAAATAAGTTGATTATAAAACGAAATATTTCAACAAACAAGCTTTTATTCGTATTCTTCTCGGCAAACCCTTTCATTTGATACCCATATCATGGGCGTGCTTATAAAAAATTAGTCCCCCGTCTTGAACTGCCCGCCATATTGAATTTAGAATGACTTCACTTAGATAACTATGCATTGTCATCCAAACTAAACGTATAGGCAAAATTTCAATTCAATCGGTTGAGGATTACTGCTTTAAAATTCAGTTACAAGATTTGACCCGAACATACATACATACAAACATTGCAAGTTAAATAAAAGCTTGTAAAAAAAGTATCTCAAAAATTCCAAAACATAAATCCGTTTCAGACATCAGGAACGATTTTTGGTCTCGTGTATGCCTGTTAGTTGGTCTGCCAATTTTTTGGAAATTAAAATATCTTAAAAACTATATGCCTGATTTTAATGAAATTTGAATGGTAGGTCATTATTGGTTCACCACATGCCCCCAAACATACATTTATTGACACCTATATTTTCAAAGAACTCATCTGATTTTTAAGAAATTTGGATGGTTTGGTCGAAAGATTGCTCAAAATTAATTTTAACCTCCTTCGCACATTAAATATTGTTAAATTAATTATTTTGTTCTTGTAGAAATCAAAACAATTTTTTAAGATTTAAAAATAGACTGTCAAACCAACTACGCTCTTAAAAAATTTTTGAAAAATCGCTACTTTAATTCATGTAAAAAATCAATACAATTTTGACACATTTAAAAAACGGGGGAAAATTAATTAAATTTGACAATAATATGTTGTAAAAGCATAAAATCATTAAATTATACGAAACAAAACGCGAGGAAGCTATGTGCCACACTAATTGGCAGACTATTTATCCTTTCAAATGGTCTATCTATTTATTTTATTTCGATTAGAAGATAAGTCTCCTCTAGGTATTAATTACTCCCTGAATTTGATGTTTATTCAATGTATAAATATAAAATTGGTTCAGGGGTGTAGGCTCCACGCTATTATTCACACTTGTAAGTAATGCTTAATGTGATTTTCGTAATGGTCCATTAACCCAATTTGACTGAATTACTATTATATATCCAACGAATGTACATACTAAGTGTAATACATCATCTATAGATGTATTTTATTAGACAATATAGTTGTTTGATCAGCTTATTGTAGTCCGCTCTTGTCTCACTGGCTACAATCCTCTTCCTGGTTTCTCTGGGCTGCCTAGATTAGCGATAAAGGTGCCTAAAACCAATGCAGATGAATGCTGCATAAGCTTTGCGGATCCTAAAGTTGAAATTTCCTCAGTACAATTTTATCCCCTTCAACACCACCACATCTAGAAAACTGTGCACCCGCAGGCAGCAAAATGAGTCAATCTCTTTTTATCACCTGGCCGTCACTGATCCTGAGTTCTTAACTCCTATTATTATAGACTGGCATCTCATTGGTTGAAGAGGTTGCCCGAGATAGAGATTCGTAAATGAGTCTTGGTTCCTCCAAAGAAGTTAAATACACACTAACTTTGTTAACTACAAACTTAGTGAACTTAAATAGTTGTTCGTTCTTATCTTGCTAACATATAGTGGCAAATTCAACTTTCTTTCGTTTATTTGTCTCTCTGTTAGAATCTCGATGGGCTTTTGAAAATTGAAATATAGATTAAGCTTAAGTAGCTTAGAACTCTATATAAAATTGAGCTCTTAATATTTAGCCTTTTCAAACGGGGAGAGTTTCAAAGTTTACATTTTTGTTACCCACTCACTCATCATAAAAATTATAAGAGATTTCTAGAATAGCTAGAAACTTCATATTTGACATGGTTATATAGGCACAATAGGTATATCCGTATAACTGACAGGAAAAATTAAAAAAGTTGAAATGTTAAATTTTTAGCCCACTTCAAGTACTTTAATGCTGTGTCATTTGTTTCTTTTTAAAAATTTAGTAAATGTATTTTTGTACAAATTTGTATTATTATAATAACACAGCTCTGCAAAAAAATCACCAGAATGAAAATATAATTTACTCAAGTACCTATTTCTGTAAGCTGAATCCGAATATGAAATCCAAATTTCTCTTATACGTGCAGTTTTTCCAGGAAAATGCGTCTGAAGTTTAGAAAAATTGTATTTTTGGGGTTTTTCGACCCAATTTTTTGCCTAAACACAGCAGATCGAGCTGACTTGGCCATAATGTAGACATCAGTACTTGGAAAGGCTGACTTTTTTGTGTGGGGGCTGGAACTCCCCCCCCCCCCCCCCCCCCCATCTTTCACGGTTAGGTTTTTGCTGAGGATTACTGATTTTCCCTAAAGGTGTCTTTTCAAGGACTGGATTAGTAAAAAAAAGAATAAAAAATAATAGTTTATTATTATTAAAGTAATAGAGGCGTGTAAAATGAAACGCACTAGATTTACCTTATGCCAATTAGTCGCCAAGAGTTTTGATAAATGTTCTTTTTTCAAAATAAATACTCACACACACACACACACATATATATATATATATATATATATATATATATATATATATATATATATATATATATATATATATATATATATACATATATATATATATATATATATGTAAATCTAAATATACGTATCACTCAATACTCCATCAAAGGAATAAATTGAGGACCTTTGTTAGTGACCATTTCTTTTAATTGAGAAATAACAACGCTTGTACAATAAAAATGGAGGGTTGTACTTTTTTATTATTTTGAACCAGTAATTTCAAATGTTTAGCACAAATGTAATTCTGGTATCTTAACATTTATTTTGAATAATTTATTCGACAATTTATTGATGTGTATTAAGCACTAAAGGAGTACCAAAGTTTCCAACTTCAGTCGTATCCAATCCTTACAAATTTATAATCTTCTGAATTGCAAGCACCTAGGGTTCCTTTTACATGAGCCCTTTATTAAGTTTTAAACTAAATTCCTTTCGATAGCATAGTCCACATGAGAATCACGCCAAACATATTTTACGAGTCTGTATTTCTGTTCATTAAAATTCTCTAGCTCCAATCCTACCTTCCTAGACCCTAGACTATCCTCCACATTGATTAAACACATACCCCAGTTACATTTATAACAACCAGGCTTCAGACCTTGACTATGTTCAAACTATATATGAGGAAAACTTTATTAAGCCAATTAGTTATAAGTCGGCTGCGTTTCAACTTCAAAATAGTAGTAGTAAAACCCACGAAGAAGGATATTTCGATCTTTTTTCCAAAGTATTTCCTTTAAATTTTTGGTAAATGTTAGTGAAACACTATATATTTATCCATCCATTAGAGAGGCGTATCAAAACACAATTGTGGTCTACACTTGGAAAGCATTTCTCTTCGATAATGAAATACTTTATTCCTCTATTTTTATTTGAAGTACTCAGCGAGTATTTTTTTACTATTCAGCTGAAAAAGAAAGGGGATATTCGGTGGGAACATTTTGAAATCTGTTTCTGAGTCACGTCCTAGTCCCACTTAGCAAGTGGGGGTGAGGGCCCTTAAACAAGCACTTAGTAAACCCAAGCGTCTCACCCTACCTCCAGGCCATTACTCCTAACCCAGATAGCACCCAGTCCATGTCTTCTGTCACTCGGATAACCTTCAGATTTATGGCAACACTCGTGTCAAATGATGTCGGAATAAATGCAGTCGTTTACTCTTATGTACCTACTTGCTGCGCAAAAGGAAGATATCCTACAAATAATGGGAATGTATCTTATTTTCTTAATATCTTGCATGTTGTAAGCTAGTCTTTCAAGAAAAAGAGACTCGAATTTCAAAAAGTATCTTTGAACAAGTTTACAATAAATAATACTTGAATAAAGCAATTTTGTAAAGAAAAGATTTTTAAGCATAGTTTATAATTTATGTATATCAATATAACGCCATTATAAACACAATATTTAATTAAAAATATTATCTTGTTGTTTAATGATAAAATCTATTATATAAATGAATTGAAACATATTATAACTAGTTTTTTTTTATCATAGCCATTTTTTGTTTTCTAAAATAAATCCTTTTCTTTTGTTATTTGCAATATAACTCATATATTTTAATTATAGTTGATAGTCAATAGTTTTAAATTTAATTCACAATAGGTCAACAATTCTAAGAAAACTCTATTATTCTATAAAATAATTATTGCATAGCATGACCATTAACTTAACCTCGGATGATTATTTTTTTCTTTAAATAAGTAAATAGGCGTGATTAAATATGAAATAAAATATTAGCCTTAACTTTTTTTATTTTATCCCAAAATACACATAAATCGTACTGTAAAGCTTAGATTATCCTAAGAATACAAAGATAGGAAGAGATACTGGCTTGAATCATATCTAAAAGGAGTGAAACGTAAGTCGTCAATGCAAAATTGAAGACTTTTTTACAATCAGTTTTTTTTTTTTTTTTTTTTTTTTTCATTCTGTTCTAAAGGTTGGGGTTTTGCCATGTAAAAGATCTTGAATTTATAGAGACAGACGTCATTAAAGAGATGAAACATGGTTTTGTGGTATGATTGCGACCACCTTGTTCAGAGAACGGTATTGCCTTTCAGGCGAATTTATGAATGTTTAAAGAAGAGAAGAGAAGGGCTAAAAAAGGAATCCAACTCGTTATCAAGGGAACCTCTTGGAAAACTGGCGCCTACGACGCTACAAAGGAAAAAAAAGAATGAAACTGATGTTTTCTGTCTGAAGAAATCGTTAGAAATACTCGAGCCACGATGCTGGCAAGCCCTGTTGACGTTCACAAACTCCAATAAATACTTCATTTTATCGCAGGAGTCCAAGGGATTTTAATTTCGGAGCAATCTACAGTTTTTCTATGTTATAGGCCTTCAATATCGATACAATAATAAAGCCGGAGGCTATTTTGTTCGATGACAGAGTATTTTCCTAAAGAGATATAAGCTTCGCAATAAAGCCACCTTATGATAGTTATGAACCTGTCACTCACTCAAACTGACATATTGTAATACATATTTGGTATCTTTACTACAAAACTCTAGTACAACATATTAAAAAATGTGGAAGCCTTGTTTAACAACTTGCCTTTTCCCAAAATTCATGGTGGAGCTTTATCGCCTTATGAAATATTCTATTACGAACAATATAGCCACGTCAATCTTTTATCCATTTAAACTCTCCATACATTAAATATATACATTCTACAAAACTGTATACTCCCTATTTACTTTAGGCCTCACCTATCAGACTTTCACATTCCATTACATGTTTATAATATAATAAAAAATGAGCAAGTTGACAACATATATTTTAACCACATGTTAATAAAATATAAAAATAAGAGCCCTTAGGCCCGTGGAACCGTGCATAATTTAATATTTGGACAAAAAAGTAAAATTAATTGAATTAATTTAGATACAGTAGAGTCTCGCTAATCCGGGTTTGACGGGACCGGACCCAGTCCGGATTACCGAAAGTCCGGATTAAACGGAATCAGTTTTAAAATGTCTGTAAAACAAGTTTTAGTTGGGTGAAACTATAAAAATCGATGTTTTTATCCTAAAAATTACTTCTTTGTCTCAAAAAACCACCATTTAAGGTCATTTCTGTCACCAGTCTGAATATCAAATAAATTAAATTAAAATGGCAATCTATTACGCAGGTGCAGGTATAGAAGGGGCTTCCATGGAAACAAGCTGTGTTCCGAAATGAAATTCGAGCAAAGACTTATTATTTCACAAAAAGTTAAGACATTGTACACTGGCGGCTTGGCAAAATTTCACGGAACTCCGTTGAACCGCCGCGCCGCTACGTGTTTCTTAAAATCCTCTCCCCATCTCAGTCATATATAATTGTATTTCCTGGACACTACCTTTATATCTTCCGCCCTATTTCTATGGAACCGAAACAAATTTATCGATGTTCTTACTTATTGATAATTATTCTAAATCTGTTTATTTTTAACAGAAATACCGGGTATTCCTCATGTCGGAACGTTGGAATGTACAATGTACACCTGTAAACTATACTAGGAACAATTTTATAAATGTTAATAGACAATAAAAGCAGAAACCCCGATAATCTTAACAATTCATAAATCTGAACAGGCTCTGGTTCCAAATTGTACATAGTTTTTGGCCCGTCCGGATTATACGGATGTCCGGACTAGCGGGGTCCGGATTAGCGAGAGTCTACTGTAAGTAATTATATCTATTTAAAGACAAAAAAATCAAAAGACACATTTATTTATTTTCTATTTGGAGTAAACGTGGTTGCCTTAGCTTGGAAATAACACATAGTTTCAAGGTGAGTCGTCGGGACACAACTCGCTTATATAAAGTATTTAAACAACTCTGACTTCTACTTTTTTCAATTATTTTGACGGAATATAAATAAAAAGGGGATAATCAATTAGAAAATAACGAGTTGTAAAAGCAAAACATAATAAAAGTTCGTGATAGGACGCGAGGAAGCTATGTGCCGCATAAATATGCAAACTACTTTAAATCCGTCAACATTGTTTTGATTTTTTACGGGAATGTAGTATCATTTTTTTTTTATATATATATAATTCTTATTGATATTAGGGTCTAAAGGAAAGAAAAAAATTAAGAGCTCACTTTTGCAATATTTCGACCTCTCTTTGGGTCATCTTCAAGCTGAAAACCATATTTATCGTCATTAACACTGTGTAATCAACTATATATATTTTATAATAACTATACATTTTAACATAAGTAAACACACACTAAGATCTAATAACTACTCCTGTCATAATATGTCATTTCACTTGACACCACATCTCCTTTCCTCTCTCTCTCCCCTTCCAGCTTCTCTGATGTGACGACGGTTCCTTGTAAGAACTCTTCCACTGGGCAACTTAATGATGTATTTTCTGTGAAGTCCCACTTCCACTACTTCCCCTACTTTATCCCATCTTTTCGTGGTTGGGTTTTGAAGCAACACTTTAGTGCCTATTTTAATGTGTTTCAATGTATGGGCTCTTACGTCATAACGTTGTTTCAGAGACTCTTGCCGTCTCACACTGCTGTCACACTTTTCCGCGATCTCCTTCCATTTACTTGCAAATGATTTTTCATGTGCTGGTACTAGTGACCTCAAAGACCTTCCGAAGAGCATCTGTGCCGGTGATAGACCATCGACTTTTGGAGTATTTCTCCATTCGAGTAGACCTGCACTGTAATAAGCTTCATCTAACGTCCCATCTTTTGTGTTTTTTAAAATTAGGTGTTTCATGGCTTTTACCGCTGCTTCTGCATGGCCGTTGCTCTGAGGGTAATTTGGACTCGACGGTGAATGTGAGACATTCCAGGTTTGAAGGAATCGTTTGAATTCTGACGCGCTGTATTGAGGCCCATTGTCGGTTCTAATTCTTACTGGTACTCCCGTGTCTGCAAATATTTTCCGTAAGCAAGTGATAATTTTCTCAGCTGTTGGGTCTCGCTTCCCCAGTTGACATACTATTGGCCACCCCGACAACCGGTCGACATATACCATATATTTGTTGCCTCCAGCTGTGAATAAATCAGCCGAAACATCTTCGAAAGGTCTGCTTGGTATAGGCTCGCACAGTAATGGTTCTCTTCCTAACGACGGTCTAGCTCTTTGACATGCTTCACAACCTTCTACCATATTAGTTATATCACTATTTATACCAGGCCAATACACTGTTTGCCTGGCTCGACGTTTGGTTCTTACTATTCCTTGGTGCGCATCATGCAAACGTTCTAACACAGTCTTGCGAGCGCATTTAGGTACCACAATCTGACCACCTTTGATTACTAAGCCGTCATCATAGCTTAGCATGTCTCTGAAGCGCCAAAACACCAGCAGCTTAGGATCCATAGCACCCCGGTTTTTCGGAAAACCTTCTTTAATAGTCTTAATTAGTAGTTGGTACTCCTCGTCCTGTTTTGCTGACTCTTGCAACCTTCTCAGGAAGGGGTCCTTCAGGTGGTTTTCTGTATTTTTATTCACCTCTCCGATTTCTGCCACTTGCTGAGAAATTAGGGAACTCACTTGAGCTGTCGCCTCTTCAGCAATTAAGTCCTCTTCGGTAGGGATTTCCACTGGTGACCTTGAGAAGGCGTCCGAGATTATGTTATCTTTCCCCCTTTTCCATTCTGCCGTAAAATGGTATCCAGCTAGCTTAGTTTTTAACCTTTGTAATCTAGGATTTTCGATAACATCTAAGGTTTTGTCATTCAATATAGGTATAAGGGGTTTGTGGTCAGTTACTATAGTAAATGACTGTCCCAGTAAGTATAACCTGCATTTGATTACCGCCCATACGACTCCTAGTAGCTCCATTTCTATCATGGCGTACCTTGTTTCTGTTTCTGAGAGAAATCTAGACCCACATTGGATCATTTTCCATCCTTGAGTGTCTTTTTGAAGTAATACATATCCTAAACCATTTAATTTCGAGGCGTCTGTGAATAGCACTGCTGGTTTGTTGGGGTCGAAGTGCCCTAGTATTGGAGGTTGGGTCAGTAGCTTTTTTACTTCCTCAAACGCCTCATCATGTGTTTTAGACCACTGGAACTGATTTTTGCGTTTTAATAGGTCGCGTAGGGGTGAAGCCGCCGCACTAATTTTGTTTGAAAATGATCCTAACTGATTCACAATGCCCATGAACGACCTTAGTTCAGTAATGTTTTTCGGAACAGTAAAATTTTTTAACGCTGATAATTTTTTCGGATCAGCTTTTATACCATCCTTTCCTACTATATATCCTACGTAGGGAACTTCTTGTTTCGCAAATACAAACTTATCTGCATTCAGGGTGATACTACTTTCCCTGCATCTGTCCAAAAGCCGAGTAATTCTCTCACAATGTTCTTTAAATCCTTCGTCATATAGTAAGATGTCGTCGACTACCTTTTCCATGTTTCCTATTCCGTACAGTGATTGATCTCCTCTTCTGCAAAACTCATCTCCTGAGCTGATTAATCCCATCGGTGCCCGCAAGAAAATATACCGCCCCCATGGTGTCAAAAAAGCAGTTAGCTTTTGACTTTCCTTGTCTAATTCTAGTTGCCAATACCCACTGGCAGCATCTAGTGTTGTGAAATATTTTGACTTGGCTGGTACGTTAGCAACCGCTTCCCATGGGCTTTTAAATGGGTGTACTGGGCGTTGAACGTGGTCGTTAAGCTTCTTGAAATCGACGCAGACCCTGATTTTCCCATTTGGTTTCTGTACACATACCATCGGGCTCACAAACTCACAAGGAATGTCTTCGGCTTGTTTTATGATTCCTTTCTTAGTCATAAGGTCTAACTCGTCTTTTACCTGCTGTCTCCACGCGTACGGTATCTTCCGAGGTGTACTTATCGCATAGGGAACCGCATTTGATTTTAAGTGGACGTGTACAGGTGGACCAGCCATCGGCTTAAGAGTCTTTGTGCAGAAAACATCTTCATATTCTTTTATAAATTGTTTTTTTATCGTTTCTAGGTTTTCTTCTGTCGGATTGTCTGGACAACTGATCCTTCTTATTGTAGTCATAGGTCTTGGAAATCCTTGATGAATTACTCTGAGCTTCTTTAATGAATGCCTATCGATCAGCAGCTCTTTAACGCCTTTGCATATGTGGACTCTAACGCTTGCGCAAAGTCCTTCACACTTAATATTACAGTTAATGTACCCCATCAACTTTAATTGAGAGGAATCTGCTGATTCGAGTCTTAATCGACTTGGGTGTAGATCTTTAGTCGTAATTCCAAATTTCTTCATTAAGTCTTCCCCTGCGACAGAGACTTCAGCTCCTGTGTCTGGAGTTCCTCTGTACTTAATGTATTCTTTGCCCTGACGGCTAATCTGTATTGTGATGTAACGTGAATTATTTTGGTTTTCTCCATCTACGGACTTAATTGTTAAGCATCCAATTTTTACCTCATCGTCACTACAATCTTCTTTTTCAGAGTTTTGAATTTTTTCGACTCGTTTTGTTCGACAAAATTTAGTAAAATGCCCTTTAATATTGCATCGGCGACATTTATAACTATTTGCTGGACACTCCTTAACATTCTTGTGCCATGCACCACCACAACGACAGCATTCTTTCCCTTTACCGGCACTCACTACTTTGCTGACCTGTTTTTTATATAGGTTTTCTTCTTTATTTGCGGCTTCTTCCAACTCACATAGTTTGACTATATCGTTTAAGTCAGCTGAATCAGATAAAGTTCTACATTTTTTTCTCATTTTTGGATCTAACAGGGATTCTATGATGTGGTCTGACAAATATTGGTCATAACAATGTGGACATGGATCGTTAAGTCTAAAAAGTTTTACCTTGTCGCGATAGAAGTTGATGAATGTTTCCCCTTCTTCTTGCTTCCTCACAAGGAATTGGCAGCGCCTCATGCGTCCATTTTCCTTATTTTTGAAATATTCTTCAATTTTATTTAGGACGAAGCTAGCTCTGACGTTTTTTACGTCTTCTATTTTGATTATTAGGCGAACCACGTCAATCATTGATTGATCCAGAAACGTCTGTACTAGAGCGGCAACTTGCCCTTTTTCGTCCACATCTAGTCCTTGTAGCACTAAATAGTTCTCTAGAGCTTGCCTCCAGTCTCTGAATTGACCTAGTGTCAAGTTTTCACTAAGTTTTTCGGGTCCTGGTATCTTGACAGTAATCCGTGGGTTTCTGTAAGACGTTCTGTCAATCCGTTGATTATGGTCGTAACTATCGCGTTCGATGTTGCTACCAAACTCCTCCGGATTTTTCCTCCCCATAAGATTCACTATTGTGTCTTTTAATTCACATAGTTGGGCTGTGAATCTTTCTTCTAATCCGTCAATTGCCTTTTCTGTCTCTCTCTCCAACTTCTTGACTGACTCCCGCATTGACTCCTCGTCTGATTCATCATCTTTAGATGATTTCTTGGTCACTCTTTTTGAGTTACGCTTTCTAGTACTCATTGTACTAATACCGACTGCGCCATGTGTAATCAACTATATATATTTTATAATAACTATACATTTTAACATAAGTAAACACACACTAAGATCTAATAACTACTCCTGTCATAATATGTCATTTCACTTGACACCACAAACACCAGTAAATTTGCTATACTTTGTCTCATCATACCTAATTAAATTGATTTCTATATCTACCTGACTAGAAGATTACTATTCCATCCTGTTCTTGCTAAAAAAATATTTTACTATAGCCTAGGTGGTTATTGTCAATATGAAATAATTAATTTCTGTTATAGTCCATGTTAAATATACTTACTTAAGGTTCTTTTGGATATTAAATATTTTTGTACTTACAGTTTGGAATATTTTTTTCTAAAACTCCATAGTTATGCTACTTTATGTTTGCGAGTTTAATAGACCGGGATATTAAATTCATAACAGTATTATTTTTTTGGATGAATGGGTAGTTAGACATAAAATTTAAAAATCAATCTCCTTCTTCTTTTATATGTCTAACCAGAAGCTTTTATGCTTATTATTAACTCTTAAGCATTAAAATATAATAATAACCTTAAAATAGTTATACATTTTTTAACATAATACAAATATCGAATGTAACAAAATTGAAGTATTTTAATGTTAAAAGACCGGTATTTCTTTAGGAGAATTATCTCTTTCTTATTAATTATTGTAGAATACATTTTTTCGTAATAGGTTTAAAATTATCTGTAGAAGCTCTGTACGGAATTATCCTGCAGCACTTCGAGATAAATAGGCTCTATCGTTTCACTGCGTAAAGACACATACGTTAAAAAAACAATTATAAAAATAGATTCAATTAACAATTTCTTGAGGACAAGGTTGTTTATGAAATGAATATTGTCTTGAATAGCTAATAATCACCAAATGGAATTTTTAAAATAACTAGTAAATTATCAATATTAACTTTGTAATGGTTAATTGCCGAAACTCAGTCGGGTGAGATGGCGTAAGAAAGGAAATAAAATAAAAAGAATTTGGGGAAAATAAGGGAAAGATAAGGAGCCACCTCATGTAGGAAAACTCATCAAGAGTAGACGGGGAAATCCCTTTTAACATTAAAATTATCGATCCAATAAATCGAAAAAACTTTCTCTTATATATTTGCATTTAAATCTCATAATATCTTATTTAATTGATTTAATTTTAAACTGGTGCACCAGTTAAAAAACCACCATGGTGGTTGAAAACTTTTTGTTTTCAATTTTCAACAATATCTCGGAAATCATAATACAATAACTTTTTAATAATAATCTGTATTTTATTTATTTATTATAATTTATTTTATTATAGTTATAGATAATAGTTTCGTTGTAGCTAAATATATCGTTATTTCTCAGAAGCAAGTTAATGGGAAGTTTGTTAGACGGAAAGTTTAACATGAAGGATTTGAACATGACTAGGATGATGGAAATTGTTGCCTAAAATATCAGCAGGATAAGCGCTTGTGTCAATAAAGTAACTTGATAGGTGTTTACACGCTCTGCCTGAGAGGGAGGGAGCAACCGTTCGAGTATCTGTCACACTTGCGCCTCTAGAAAATATTTCCATCCATAGAGAAAATGTGAAACTCTCGATAAACTTTGATCAAAATAAAGCTTTTCGTCCTTTTTAATGATGTTTGAAGCGTAAATTGATTTCTATTCAATTATACACCATGTCTATTGAACGTATAAAATTGCAATTTAATTTTCCATTAACTATGTTTTTAATTTAAATTATAAAAAAATTATTTATATAAAAATAAAATGTGCATACCTATTTTCTATCAAAAGTATAAAAATAAGTTATTGAACGATGCATTAGGTATTTGTCACTTTATTAGAAAAGGACCAAGATATCGTTTTTATTGCTCTTTCAGAATTATATAGGTACTGTAAAAGAAATATATAAATACAATCTAAGGGTGCGTTCGGAAACACTAACCAGGTCGACCGAGAAGTAACCGGTGTGTCCGGAAACACCAACCTAAACAACCGACCGCGTTCGTAAAGCTCCGGTCGTTTTAGCGGTCGACCGAGCCGGTCGCGACAGCTTCGACCGAAATCGAAATACGGTTACAGTAGACTCTCGCTAATCCGGACCCCGCTAGTCCGGACATCCGTATAATCCGGACGGGCCAAAAACTATGTACAATTTGGAACCAGAGCCTGTTCAGATTTATGAATTGTTAAGATTATCGGGGTTTCTGCTTTTATTGTCTATTAACATTTATAAAATTGTTCCTAGTATAGTTTACAGGTGTACATTGTACATTCCAACGTTCCGACATGAGGAATACCCGGTATTTCTGTTAAAAATAAACAGATTTAGAATAATTATCAATAAGTAAGAACATCGATAAATTTGTTTCGGTTCCATAGAAATAGGGCGGAAGATATAAAGGTAGTGTCCAGGAAATACAATTATATATGACTGAGATGGGGAGAGGATTTTAAGAAACACGTAGCGGCGCGGCGGTTCAACGGAGTTCCGTGAAATTTTGCCAAGCCGCCAGTGTACAATGTCTTAACTTTTTGTGAAATAATAAGTCTTTGCTCGAATTTCATTTCGGAACACAGCTTGTTTCCATGGAAGCCCCTTCTATACCTGCACCTGCGTAATAGATTGCCATTTTAATTTAATTTATTTGATATTCAGACTGGTGACAGAAATGACCTTAAATGGTGGTTTTTTGAGACAAAGAAGTAATTTTTAGGATAAAAACATCGATTTTTATAGTTTCACCCAACTAAAACTTGTTTTACAGACATTTTAAAACTGATTCCGTTTAATCCGGACTTTCGGTAATCCGGACTGGGTCCGGTCCCGTCAAACCCGGATTAGCGAGACCAGTGGCGATCCTAGGGGGGGGGCTAAGGGGGCTTAAGCCCCCCCAGAAACCAAATTAGCCCCCCCAGGAATCAAATTAGCCCCAAATAGTTTGTCTTTACCCTTCTCAAATTCTCGTAAAAGAACTAAATAAATGTGCAGATAAGTAAAAAATAAAACAAGTCATAAATATTATAAATATTAAATAAATAATAATCCAATTTTTAAGTTTTTGGTAGTTTTCATACTACGGAAAGTTTAAATTTTAATTTAAATCAAATTATCATTATTATTAGTTGGTAAGAGCATCTGTACTGGAAATACAGGAGACCCGTGGTTCATATCCCGGCGCTGGAGTGTATTTTTCTCTGTCTGTTTCCCGTAGTTAATAATAATTATAATTTGATTTAAAATAAATAATAATTGTAATCAGAAATAGAAAGGATTTAATTAATTTACATTGCCAAATAAATTTAGCATATTATAATGATGATTTTGTAGTTTTAAGTTTTAATTTTCACGGGCGTCATCCCCGGGGGGACGGGGAGGTCGCGTCCTTCCCAATGCTTCATATATGTAATAAAGAATTCAAACTAAAAATGATCTAAAAAATATCTAACCCTTTTTAATTTTCTAACTATATTTTATCATTAATATAATTGATCATCAATTGTGTGTCACTTAAATAATTCATGTTACTGTGAACAGTGAACAACTAATATAGAATCTGAAGATAGCTAGCTATATTAAGTAGCCAAAACCTGTTATCAGTTATTACAAATACTTTGTGTGTAAACCTAATGGTTTCCTCCCCCTCCTACTTTTCAAAATTATAATGATGAATATGTTATTTATTGTGTGGGATAAATCTTCATTATATGCCCCACCTATTTCTAAACGTCCGAAATTATTTTTTTTACATTATAAAAATGATTTCCGTTGTAGCATCTCAATAAATTCAATCTTATTTTTTTACTTAATTTTTTATTCATTTGTTTTTTTATTTTAGGGAAAATTATGAAAGGTTATGGTTAGTTTAGGTTAAGGTTAGTACTTTTTGACCTTCCATCATTGTCACATTAAACTTGACACTTTGTGTGACTTGACTTGTGTAGAAAAAAGAAAATTCTGAATTTATCGAGACGCTACAACCGGAATCGTTTTTGTAATGTACAGAGATACTGTAAATGACAAATTCTGTAAAAAGGAACAGTTTAAAAAAAAAATGAAGTAAATAGGACAGTGCGAAAGAGGTGGGCCATATAGTGCAATTTTACCAATTGATGTTAAAAGAGAACACTTTATCTAAAGTTTTTCTTTATCAAATTTCCTAGCCCCCCCCCCCCTCCCCCTGGGGGGCTAAAATAGCTCGACCACCCCCAAAATTAAAAGTACCGTTTTGCCATAAAAATCAAGTTTTTCATAACTTTTGAATAAATGACACAGTTCATTATAGATTTGAAGTAATATTGCATAATTGCTATTGACTCATCTATTTAATATAATACAATGATTAGGTGCGCAACTTTTATTATTTTAAAATCTATTTTAATTTTTTTTAAATTTTGTTTATTAAAAAGAAAATAATAGCCTGAGATTATAGGGCTTTTGTCCACTAAATGAATTATTAGTTATTGATTTAAAAAAAAAAAAAATTAACCTGATAACACAATTTAGTGAATTGCTAGACGTTTTCCGTGCTTTGCCAAAAAAAATTTCAAGTGGATATAGCTGCTTTTGGAATTCAGCTACTCAAACTTATTTAAAAAAAACCCTTTCAAGATATTTTTATGAAACTTGACAGATGTCTTACTAACTCCGATATCTAAAATTTCCAAAAATATTAGTTTTAAAATTTATCAAATTTCAAAATGGTGGCCATTTCAAATTTGAAAAGTCAAATTCCATGAAAACCAGTAGGTATGAAGACATTTTGCATGAGACAAAAGTTGTAGAACTTTTTAATGCAAATCTAACGATTCCTTACAATTATTGAAATCGGTTCATAAATAAATAAATTACGGTACATTAAAATGTATACTAAACCCACAGTACATGAGGGGGCTTTAGCCCCCCCAGAACTTTTGACCCAGGATCGCTACTGAGCGAGACTCTACTGTAGTTCGGTTAGTAACCATAATGTTACCTTTTTTGGCGAAATGTCATTGTTCTTTTGTAAACATTTTATAAACATTGAATACATTGTCGTCTTTTTTTGCTAATCTTTAAAATTCTTTTTTATATTTAGTTTTTGTGAAACATGGACCTTTTTCGGCACTCTTTTACTTTGTTATTCACCATTTTTATTTTAAAATTGAAATGAATTTGGTGGGTAATTTTTTTGACTAATAATAACAATATATCAAAACTGAAAGATAAAATGTGTGATATTCCTTTGTACCACAGTTCAGTATAGACCTATCTTTGTCCTAAAATAGTTATTTACTTTGTTACCAATCCTAGTTTTCAACATTTTATGGATACCGATATAGTTGTTATTTTAGACAATCTAAAATAGAACCCCTGCCTGAGTTGAAGGAGACTGTGCGGTCGAGGATCGCTTGGTGGCATAATTTTGCTTGATTCATTCATGAGAGATTATATACATTTGTTAAACTGTCCGTTTGCATATTTTATACATTTAAGAGATTATAAATGTATCATTTGTACACAGAAGAATTGATATTATCGATGTAAACAGTAAAGTTCAAGGTTTCAGGAGGAAGAATCTGCTGAACGCCGTGTAATCTGAGTTTTTAGTAGAAGGAAAAAGGAAAGGGATGATAGCTATATACAGATTTAACCTAAAGGGGTGCCACTGCAATAGTTGAGGAATCGTCACAGCTTCACTTCTATCTCACACCAAACAAAAACGAATTTATATTTGTAACCTCTCTTTGTTTATAACCTTTTCGGTCGACCGCTGCCCGTTCGGAATCAAAAATGATTTCAAGCCGTCATGACACTAACCACAACAAACCGCCGGTCGACCGAGAGGTTGACTTAGTGTTTCCGAACGCACCCTAAGCTATCTTAGTTACATACTTCCTCGCGTCCTATTTTTGGAGATATGGTTACATTAAGTGAATTTGAAGTGTGGTTAAACCTGTTTCGGTTTCCAGTGGTAATTTTTTAAATTTGGCCAGTCGGTTGAAATTAATATGGGATGATCTGTGAGCTTCTTTCTATAAGCCATCCATATTTCCTTAAAATCGGATAAGTACTTTTTACGAAATAGGTGTTAATGATAATAAGTTTGTGAGCATGTGCAAGAGGAAGTAATGGGAGCAGAAAGTTGAAATAATGTGGGACCAATAGTGGACTAACAATTACTTAATATTAGATTAGTAGTTTATAAAATATAGCGATTTGCAAAAGACCGACAAATGGACCCGAGACCAAAAATGTACTTGATGTCTGAAACAGATTTCTGTTTAGGAATTTATTAATTCGGAGACAAAACGAAATTCATTCTTCAGAATGATCATTATGCTTCCCTTACCTTTGGTTAGCTAGTAAGCAATAACAAATATCTTATATAGTATATTAAAGCAGTATATCGATTGTTTTATGCCAATTTAAATCTTAATTTTTTTATGCAATATTTTAAATGCACAGATCTTTCTTTCCATTTATGTTGGGATATCTGACACAACCCATTGAATTGTATATAGCCGGAGATTAAATGCAAAAGTTTGTAAATACATAATATTACTTTGTTGTAATGGAGGTTAAGGATCATACGTTTTCAAATAATTAATAGTAATCGTTTTTTGGGCCTATATTTTTATATAGGGGTAGGACTTCAACTAAGTATCGAATAAAATAACAACTAATAACTCTCCTCCTCTCCTTTCCATTGAAGTAATACTATTATCTTATTATCACCTATAATCATTGCACTATAAAAACATTTTCTGGCAGACTCTTACATCACCTGTCGCATAAAAAAATCCCTCTATCTAGTCACCCGATTTCTAAATTTTAATCGTTATTCATTTTATATATTATTTCGTTGAACTACCAACTTCTCCTTGTAATCAAAATACCTATCTTAAACTCCTCACCCTTTAAAAATTCTTCTCTCTTAATAAGATATTGGTGTAATAAAAAATAGCTTTTGCGCATGTGGAAGAGAAGCCAAAGCTAGAATAATGTGCTAAGTATTATCTGCGTTTAGGAAATTAAATTAGGACGAATAGTTTTTAAGATATGTTGGACCGACAGATTGACTCTCAGTCCATCTGTCGGTCCTCTCGCATGAGACCAAAATAAAATAAAATACGGAAAATAAAATGGATTTCTTTAATTTTTTGTAATCAGAGACATAAAAACAATCGATTGATCACAAGCTTCCGTTACCTTCGGTTCGGTAACTCTCAAACTTAAAACAACCATTAAGCTGCTATGTTCTCCATTCTCCTTATACAATAAATAAAAATCAACTTTGTAATTTTTAAGAAATTACTTTAAATTTTTTAAGTAATTTCTAATTATTAATAAAACTATTAAAGACAAGATACTAGAAAATTTGTTATGCAAATTGGAATAATATACCCAAATTTATACTCTTTCATAAGTTATCGAGTAGATTATAATAAATGTATAATTAGAAATTTCTACTTGCTTTTATTATACTTATTTCAGATTATTTGAAAGTTTGTGAAGTGTCGAAATACTTTATGATACATCTAATAGGATCTTAGTATTTTAATATTATCTTAATCCTAGTAATTTAATTAAATTAAGTTTTAACTTTTCTGTTTTCAGGTTATTTATTATCTTTTATAGTAATATATAGCTTGAATATTTAACTGGTATATTGATTATAAACTAGATTTAAAAAGTGACTGGTAAAATTAATAGGTTTCTAAATTAATTCATCTTCCTATCACAAATTATTATTGAATTACTTTGGTAATGAAAATCCCACAATGTCGATCGAAAACTGTAAAGGTATTACATGAAAGTGGTTGAAAAGAGAAGCAGATAATTAGCCATGCCGTTTAATAATGAATATTCGTTTGAATATCGAGTTTTAAAAGCGAAGTTGGTAATTAGAATTCTATTTGTTGTCGCTGGATCAACTGAAATGGCGGGAAAAACTCGTCTACCAATTAGTCTCTGTTTACAGATGCGGAAAGTCTTGTCCGCATAATGTTCGAACCTGGGAATCCTACGAATTATTGCCATTAAACCCATTACAACCTATTCGATTATGCTACATGTGGTTGCCAACATTTAGAGATTTAATCGGAATGTTTTTAAATCTATAAATTCAAGATTATTAAGATTGTTATCTATTCAATTTTATAAAAATTCTGTTTAGGATTCGCTCAGATGCATACTTTTCCTCATATTTTGGTGTAATAAAAACTTCATCCCAGCTGTTTCATTTGACGTATTGATTATTTTCGCAATATTAAACATTTTAAAACTTTGCCTCTTAATTTGATTATGTTCGGTTAAGATAATTATGTACAATTATTAGTTTCGGTTTCAGCTTAATATTACAGAAAAAGCGATAGTTGGTATTCCTTTGCAATCTTAATGTTGATTGTCTTCATTTTCTTGCAATTCAATGGATTTTGATCATCCAACATTTTCTTTTATCAGAACATACCTACTTATAATAATTTTGCTTCCGAGCTTACCGAAGGTAACGGAAGCGATGTGACCCTCTGATTTCAAAAATTCCAAGACACAGTAATCCGTTTCAGACATCAGGGAATTTTTCGGTTCCGTGTCTGTCTGTCGCTCAATTTTTGCTAACCAACATATCTTAATAACTACACGTCTGATTTAAATGAAATTTGTATGATAGGTCATAATTAGCCCATTGTTGGTCCCATGTAAGTTTCAACCTTGTGCGCCCATTTTTTTCTCTTCAACATGCTCACAAACATACATTTATTTACACCTGTATCTTCAAAAGTACTCATCTGATTTTGAAATTTAGATAGTGTGTTAAAAGTAGCCCACAGATAGCACCCACTTAATTTCAATCATACGCGTTCTTTAACTTTTTCTAAATTGGTATTTAATTCTCAATGTAAAAATCAAAACAATTTTGACTTATTAAAAAAACGGAGGAAACAATGAACAATAATGGCTTAAAAAAGCATAAAATCAATAAAGTAAGTGATAGAATTTTAGGAAGCTATGTTCCACACTAATTGGCAGTCTATTTTTACTATGCTGCAAACTTTTTATACGTTTACCTCTTATATACAATATGGTGCAAGGCAAAAGACACAACGTTGATATATCACACAGAGATACACAACGACATGTTAGCATTTTTTTGTTCAACCTCACCGTAATTAATTGCAATTGCGGACTCTTTGTCTTGAAAGGAATTATATTCAAATAAAATCTTTATTCTCTAATAGTTTCCCATTTTCGTAAACGTAAAAAAGCAATTTGCAGTATATTACATTGTGAATAGTTATATATTTCTTACATATTATGAACATAGAAATTAGGTATTCATATTATAAAATTGAAAGTGCATATGTTTAACAATTCTCTAAAGTCTTAATATTACGCCTAAAACAAATTTTAAAAGCCAGTCCATTTATTAATAGGAGAACTGTAAATGATTGCCTAAATTGTGCTGCTCCGATCCCATAATCATTATAACGTCGAATCATCTATACATGTAAGAGGGTGTCCCAGCTAATATGGAACAGCGAAATATCTCGGAAAGATACGGCTATCAGGGTTCAATAATGGCTATAAATGCCATTCCAGAAAAAAAAAACAAAAAAAAAAAACATTTTCTTCGTTCAGCAAAAGTGTGTGCAGTTTACATAATAGATAAAAGGTGAATTTGAAGCCATATTTGGATTCTATGGCTACAAATAAGATTTTTTACTCTTGGAAATTTTTCGCTCCGAGCATTTTGCCGTAAAATCCAAATCTATTCTTAAAAACATGCTTTATTGGTATTTTTCAAGTTTTGAGCCCTGCTGAATTATTTTTTGTAAAAAAACGTTACAAATATGGTATTTTTAATAAGGATTTGGATTCTATGACTAAAAATAGGAACTTTTTTTATCTTGAATTATTTTCCTGAATCAATTATTTTAGCTGTATAAATGGACTTAAAGTTTTAATTTTAGCAGGTTCTCTTCTTTTTACAGGTTCTCCATACAGCAAACTAATGCTCGGAGCGAAAAATTTCCAAGAGTAAAAAATTCTTATTTGTAGCCATAGAATTCAAATCTAAAAAATATGGCTTCCTATTCACTTTTTTTTATTCTGTACACACTTTTGCTGAACACAGAAAATGTTCAGCATTCTTTCTGGAAGCCATTATCGAACCCTGAAAACCGCATCTTTCTATCTATCATGGTACCGGAGATATATCGCTGTTCCATATTAGCTGGGACACCCTGTATATGAAATTAAAGTTTTCTCTGTACATTGGTCAGAAAAGAAAAATTGTTGGATACTTTTTCATTTCATACTTTCCGAAAACCGAATCCGGCCTTTACTTTTTTCGTGTATGTATGTGTGTCTGTCGCCACCAGTCCGACTTTATAGGCTTAAACTAGCCAAACGAAATCGATTAATTTTTTTTGGAGGTGAGCACAAACATGTTGAGGATATAGTAATCTTGGTTTCATCGGATAATATTGAGTAGAACTAAAGTTATCAACAATTTTGTACAAAAAAAAACCCTAAAAAATTAGGTTGACCCACCATAACCAAAACCCACAGACTTGCTAATCAAAATGTTTGGGTACTTCTAGAACATCTAGAGACTCGGTCGGAAATTGGCCCATTTGACTGGAAATATCAAAAAAATTAAACAAATTATTTTTACCCCTCTAAAAGATTAATGATGGCTAGATTGCACCAGAGGTAAATGGTTTTTAAAGATCTCCAACTTTGGTCCTATGACATTTTGTCGTAACTCCAGTTCTACCTTAAATAGAGCTAAATTTGGTTTATTCCTTTTTTAATTTTTGATTTTAAGCTCTTATGGCGTCCGCTATTGTTGACTAATTTAATTTCTGATTGGGGTGCTTAAACATCACACGAATGCTCTTTAAATCGAGTATTAATTATTTTATTAATTTGTCATAGAACTAGATTCATTAAATATTTACTGGTGCAACTCCCGTATTGAAAGAAGAGACTGGTATTGAAATAAATGCACCAATGGTTAATGATTGTTCAATGACTTCCCAGTCCAGTTTTTTTTATGTATACATAAATAGACTCCAAACGAACTTGAAGAGTATTATATTCTTGGTAATGGAATGAATTATGTATAATAAAGCCCTAATTCTATTCCTAGAAGCCTTTGGAAACCAAACTATTTAGGCATTTCATTTAATTGCTAGGCCCACATGATAATAGGAAACATAGCCACTAATACCTAGCATGAGCCCCGCGTGAAGCGTGGGGTGAAGGCTAGTATTATTATAAAGATTGATTGAAGAGCACTGGGAATTCGAGTCTGATAAATATGTTCGCGTGATCAATTCCAAGTCGAGACACTTTGTTTTTTGACGTGGAGGTGAATCGAATCATTGTTCCAAAAAAAATTCCTACTATAAATATTTGAAGGGTTTAAAAACGAACTACTTAAGGTGGGCCCATTCGAACTCGCAAAATTCACCTTTGTATTGTAGGAGTACAAAATGAGTTGTTTATCCTCTATCTGTCAGGGTTTAAACTCATCATAAACTTAGGACTTAGTTACTTTTATTTAGCTGCTATATTATTATGTTTTGTTTTTTTGTGTGTGTAGATAAGATGCTGGGCACGTGTAAAGCAAGCTTCCAGATGAAGCAAAAGATAAAAACCCACCTGTTGGCATGGTCGCTGGCTAGGCACAAATCTAACTCTTCGGCTGTTGAATACACATCAATAAGAAATTCAGCCAGGCACAAATCTAATAAATCAGCTGTCGAATACAAGCCAATAAGAAGTGTCCTCGTCGCAAACAGAGGTAGTATTTTTACATTTACTATATTACTAATATCTTGCAAGCTGTTCAAACATTAGATTTATTTTGGGAATCACGGAGTTTCTTGAAAAAGAACTGTAGATTGATTCTCTACATTCCAATTAAAGCTATCGGTGTAACTGATTGGTTAGCATACTTGCAAACTCTTGCCTGTAAGCAAGGTCATTATCAATATACCAGGCGCTTGTTCGAATCCCATATAAAAAATGTATTTATATATATACTCTAATTCATTTATTCCCCTTTAACTGATTTTTTCTCCAGATTTCTTTTTTAGAGTTGCTATTGTATATTTTTTTGATAACAAAAAAAATAAAATGATTTTATATTCGGCATTTTCATGGTAATGGAGTACAAATATATACTCATAATGCACTCTATGTGTCCATCTATTTTACAACGGTTCTTGAACGGCGGTGATATTGAAGGCGATAGAAGCACTTCGTGGTCCTTAATTCAACTCCTTAGGCCAATATTGTCTTGTCCGATGATCAATAGTTGAGGTTCGATGTATTTCCTGTAATAGAGATTTCATATTGTCTTGTCTTAACTATGTTTTGGTGTCGATCAAAGTCATCCGCCCCGGATTTTATACAGAACATTTATCGATCGCTGTTTTATACAGAACATTTATCGATCGTCCCGATCGATAAATGTTATTTATTTCTATGGATACATTTTGCTTCCGAGCTTACCGAAGGTAACGGAAGCTATGAGGTCGTTCTGAAGAACGACAAAATTTTTGGTCTCCGATTTCAAAAATTCCAAGACAAAAATCCGTTTCAGACATCAGGGAACATTTTTGGTAACGTGTCTGTCTGTCGGTCCGTCGGTCTGTCGGTCTGTCGTTCAATTTTTGCGAACCAACATATCTTAAAAACTACATTACCAGTCTGATTTTAATGAAATTTGGGTGGTAGGTCATAATTACTTTATTGTTGGTCCCATATAAATTTCAACATTCTGCGCCTATTTGTTTCTCATCCACATGCGCACCAACATACATTTATTTACACCTATAGCTTCAAAAGTACTTATCTGATTTGTATGAAACTTATAGTTTACTGAAAGTAGTCCGCAGATAGCCCTAAATTAATTTGAACCGTCTGCGCTCTTATCTTTTGCTAAATTGATACTTTAATTTATGTAAAAAATCCAAACAATTTTGATAGATTAAAAAAAACGGGGGAAACAATTAGACAAAATAGACAATAATGGCTTGTAAAAGTATAAAGTCTATAATGTACGTGATAGGATGCGAGGAAGCTATGTGCCACACCAATTGGCAGTCTATTTTATTAGGTTTTCAACATATTCTTTTTCAGAACTTTTTAAGAGAAATCATTCTACTTGGGTAATGTGGGATATTTAGATTGTTGACATCACTTTTGTAATAATGTTATACCTATTTCACTGAGCATATCAGCATTCTCGGTTCCGGATAGTTAAAGTTTTCTTATAGCTTCGATTTCTGCAGCTTTTGCCGCAGCTTTAAATTCCCATTTAATTTTAGCT
The DNA here is from genome assembly GCA_951217055.1 of Gerris lacustris. Classification (NCBI taxonomy): domain Eukaryota; kingdom Metazoa; phylum Arthropoda; class Insecta; order Hemiptera; family Gerridae; genus Gerris; species Gerris lacustris. Next base: position 110,147,040 of record OX578276.1, read on the forward strand.
TCATCGATTTTTGAACGAGGTAGTTTTTTAGTTTGACTTGAATCTTTTTGATCCTATTGAGCTATAGCTTAACTCCGGAGGCTCCAACCTAACTATCCTCCCCAGTTCTGTGATATTGCTCCTAATATCCTGATTTATTTATAATCTAGTCTTCAACCCACGCTCCGCACAGGGCTCTTGCTAGGACTCAGGGGCTATATTTCCTACTGTGACGTTATTGTATTTTCAATCACAGATGAATTGAGAACATTATGCACTTGGACAGGGACAGAGCATCCGATATGAGTTTCTAGCTGACAGCTTGATAGACAGCCATAATATTAGGTATTATCGAATAATCGAGAACATGCACTATTGTTAAAACGGTCAAATTTAAATGCGTTATAAGTTTACTAAGAACTTAATCACCTTAAAGTTAAATTATAAATATAAAACTAAAATTTCAATTCCATGTGATATGATATGATAATATTTCGAATCGAGGCATTAGTTATAAAACAAGAGTTAGTATATATTTGGGTGTTTATAGTGTGTAAATTGTCTCCTAGGTTTCACTAAACAAGAACATTTGACAAGTTAAATCTCAAGGGATTTTCAACAAGCCACAAAGCAAACAAAAACTTTATTCACGGTTTGCTCTATTTGTTTTGAACCAACTTGATTAATTCCAGTAGGTATTGCAAAGGTTCCGTTTTATAACTAACCACCAGCCTAGGCTTTATTTTACGAATGATAAATAAATGTTATGTATCTCACATTTATTGCATCATCTTCGATTTATTTGTTTTTTAGTTTATACTTTATTTCGTTAAAAATACAAATTTAACCCTCAGGAAAATAATGTTGGATGAAACTTGTGGTTCCTGAACCATTATACTAAATTATTAATAAATTCTGTTAATTTATTTATTTATTCCCGACATGTATTCGTCTATTATCACCTCATAAATTATTTTATTAGCGGGTTAGAAAAACACGAACAAAAAAGTGGCAATTAGTAGGAGAGTGTTACAGATAAACAATTAACTATTTCTATAAGAGGAGCTGAAAAACAAAAAACATAATAATATGATTCTCGATTTAAAATCAAATTATATTTTCTAGGAATTGTAACAGCAAGAAATAAAATAATATAAGTAAAATTCAAGAAGTAAGTATGTATAAAATAATCAATACTTATTTATTTTATTATTATAAGTTTATTGAAACACAAAATTTTAAATATACATTCTTTATAAAACGTACAGAATGAATAATATAGATATAAGAATATTTGTGATTGTCACGAAGTGTACTACAAAATTAAAAATTTGTAAATTCATTTTGAAGTTCATTAAAACTGAGTCATGCCTTTGTTTTACGTTTTACACCAATACATTATGTCGTTAAAGTAAATTAAGGACAAAACACTTTCAAAATAATGATCAATTAAACTTTATTTTCTAGGCTTCGATTTTCTACGTTTAATTGCGGCGTAGATTTTTAAGTTATATTTTTAATTTTTTAAAATAATGAAAATGCTTATAACATACTTCAATATTATTAAAAGTTTTTTAATTAAAACTTGGCCTTCTTTCTTTCCATGCGTATATAAGCAAGTTCAAAGTGTAAACAAAGGATATCTCATCAAAAGTCACTAAGAACGACTTGTCCTTCCACGTTACGCTAGTACCAGAGTTTGTTAAGTTTCCCACCAATGGTTTTTTTTTTCAAAGGTATCAAAGTACAAGAAGTAATGACATCAAAACACTACTAACTAGTACTATTTTTGCCAAGTTTATATATATATTTAGATCTCACCCTCTTATGATATCCGTATGACATCCCCTATAGCACTTTTTCTTAGTTCTCGGCACCTTTGGCTTCGATCTAATCAAGAATTCTGAAATTGTTGCAAACAATATTCAAAATAGCACTATTCTCCGCTATTCGCTCTTGTACAATAGCTTATAAGTCTTCCAAAAAGTGTTCCTCCACTAGCAGCTATGAGCTTATACTCGTTGTTCATGCTCATTTTCTGCATCAATATAGTTCCTTGTGACCTCCAAGTACTCGTAATTCATTCAAGTTTCGACCATCTTGAAAGTATCTCTATAAGGCGGCTTTCCCACCAAAGATGCACTCTGCGTCCTGGTCGCAAGTGGCATGTGCGTCTTGCCTCCTTATGACACGAGCGTGCACACCTAAATGGCGCGTGCTACTTGCATCTTCTTATCTCTTTTGTTGGAACTCCTCAGTTAGTTCAGTGCATTTGGGTTTGAATGATGAATTATCAATCATCCGACTCTTCAGACGATGAAACGATCATTTTGGCTTGTGCAGTCAGAAAAAGACGAAGACAACGAAAGATTCGTTTATGGTAACATCCATACTGGAATAATGCTGGAGAACATAGCCCTGCTGTAGTGGCTCAAGAACTACTGAACCATCCAGTTAAGTTCCAATCGTACTGTAAAATGGAGATTTCCACTTTCAACAAGTTGTTGGAACTCATGGAACCGTCCCTGAGTCGTCGGGATACAAATTATCGGCTGTGTGTGTCAGTTTAAGAAAGATTGCTGATATTTCTGAGGTAAGTAAATATGGGGTGTAGCCAATACGGGGCATCAGACATTCCAAGTACATCGCATGTATTTCGATTTGGACCTCTACCGGCCAAATGTAGGAGGGTTTTTTTCTTCAGAAAATGAGCGGGAGCACCGCGAAGCGGTGTGGAGCGGCGTGGAATGACAAAACAATGACACGAAATTTTTTTTGTCATTCCACGCCACCGCTCAATAAAAAATTATCATTAAAAAATGAGTACATAATGTATTATTGGGATTATAAACAAAACATATACTTCAAAATAGTATTAATAAACACAATGGATTTTTTTTTAAGTCGTGGAATGCCCACGTCAAAAAATTACTTATAAAAAATTAATCAAATCTTCTAATTCATTTCTAAATTAAAGAAATAGTACAAAAAAAACCCGTTAGTTTAATAAAACATTATAGTTGAATAAAACACTAGCGCAAGAGGGGTTCTGTGAAGCAAAATTCTGTGAATCAAATACGTATTTTCGATGGTGGAGCGCGTATGTAGGACAACAAGGCGCACAACAAGAACGCACGCTGATAAAACACCAGCCGGCTGGTTCTCGAGTCGCACTTGCATCCTCGGTGTGTAAGCTCTCGTTCAGTTGTACAGTCCCAAGATGGTAGAATAGAGTATAATATGATGTATAATATGATCATAATGTATAATATGATGTATAATACCATCAATGATGGTATAATAGAGTATTTCATTTCACCTTGGTACAGTCCGGTGTTTAAGTTGCATACATCTTGCCACCAGGACGCATGCATCCTGCGACTTGCTACTTCGGTGTGAAAGCCGCCTTACATCCCCATAACCATTATTCGTTCGGTATCAACCCTCCTTAATAATTTTACAGTTTTACAAACATATATACATAGCTATGATATTATAAAGATTTACTTGCTGTCGACACTTGCTTGATCTGAGAATTACCGGACTAGTTTCGACGGTAATATCTCTTCATATGTTTCTAGTCTGTAGTATTATTCTTTTATGTTTCTCGATCTAGAGATACAAAACATAGAAACAATATCATCCACTTACCCAAAATTATCATTTTGAAATACATATCTTACAGATATAAATTTTCTCTTTCTTAATTAATGAGGCTCCCCACTATGTGGTGAGACTGAGGCATTTGCCACTTCACTCATCCAATTTATAAAATTATTAATGAGGAACTTGTCTTACCCCTCACGAAATCTAACGAGTTATATTTGGAGTATGGACAAGGATTCCAGAAGTGGGTCTTTAACCTCTTACACTGATTACTATATTACGTTTATTTATTTAATTTAAAGTAAAAGATTCACCATAAATATTTAATAGTTTCTAACGATTATTGCCAGTATAATATTTAACTAACCAATTCAGACGATACGGGTAGGAGTTGTGATGAATTCTTGGAGCCACTCTCTTCTGACAAAATAATAAAAGAAAGGAAGGAGAGAAAGAAAAAAATAAGACAAATAGAATCCATATAAGTGTATTTAAACAAAAACTGCCAAAAAAGGAAGGAAGAAAATAAAAGAAACTGGGGACCAGGGGAAACCAGCATGGAAGAGAAAGGGACGTAACACTAGACAAAATTAACTTTAGATGAGACATGAGTGGCATCTAGTGGCTAGAAAACTAAATTTGGAAAAGATTTCAAGTAGGTACCAAAATTAAACTAAACTATAAGAAAAAATAAAAAAGTATATTCCAAAAATTGAAAAGTAGGTTGTGACAAATGAACATCGGTCCCCTGATTGGCCCTCAAGAAACTAAATCCCTCAGCACCACACAAAATTCGTAGAATTAATACGTGGAAAAATTGGTGGATACTGATTACTACATAATGCAAGGTACCTTGGGGCTCTATTTTATTTCATCCGACGAATGGTCATCTAATCGACCAATATGAAGCTGAGTCTAAAAGAATACAGAAAATATTTACACAGTAAATTATAATCAATATGAAAATAATATGTATATATGAAAGAAAAAAATATTCTGGTGGGTCCAGGTGGGCGAAATGTCTCGAGTAGAGTGGAAATCCAACCCTTAATGTGTTTCACCCATCCACTACTTTAGGGGTTATAGGAGAGGGAAGAAACGAATCAGAATTGGCCAACCTTACCTGATGAAAGGTGCCGATGATAATTCTAATAATACTCGCAATACTTTCTTAAGAAGTTTATATGGAATCAGTCTGTCCTTGTCTGTGGACTCCGACTAGGTTACTTTGTTCAAACCAGCTACTTGGAGTACGACGGAAAAAATATAATCTCCTCTATCCAACTACGTGACTTTACTCCATTAATCCAAATTATTGTAAAAACTGGTTCAACTCAAAACTTAATAAGAACTAACTAAAACTCAGTACACAAGGCTAACACTCTCAATAACATGACAAAGTGTTACCTACCCTTCTCCAAAACTTCCCAGATAAAGAAAATGAAAACTTCAACTACACCTAACTCCTTGCTTACAAATAAACCATAAATAAATGTAAATAAAATTACCTATTGTAAAAATTATACTTTGTTTAAACAAAAGATAATTCTCAGCCGCCATAACAAACTTAACCTCGATCTAACAAAACTCCTACTTCGAATTTTAATATCAAGAATTAAATTATTATAGTTTGTTACAAATCTTTTATTTTACGAATGATGGTGATGATGTTTTTGTTTAGGTGAAATTGCTATTCGTGTATTCCGAGCATGTACAGAATTGGGTATCAGGTCGGTAGCCATCTACTCGGAACAAGACAAGATGCAGATGCACAGACAAAAAGCCGACGAATCTTATATGGTTGGAAAGGGACAGCCACCCGTGCAGGCTTACCTCGACATTCCAGAAATCATCAGAGTTGCCAAGGTAACGAATTTAAAATTCAATTATTTCTTATATTGTTTAAAAAAAAAACAACGATGAAAAAAGGTATTTTGTTTAAACATGCAATACATTAAATTCAATTTCTACTCGTGAAAATATCTATAAAATTTTACAAATACATATATATATTTAACAACGGCTAAGTGACAATTGATTTATTGATTTAATGTACCTTCTAAAAATCTATATATTTTATAGACTTCTGTAAGGGTGATGGGTGATTTATAGCCGCACTGAAAACTCCCATACTATACGAGTTTGTAAACAGTTAATATTTTACGAGTGGAAATAGCTTTATTATAAAAATTAAAATTTATTTCCCTTAAAAACAAATCCAGTCTTTAAGATAGAATTTGTTTAAAAAATTAATTTTATTTATTCATAATTTTATAAAAAAAATTATAAGGCAATATTAAAATTGTTTAAAAAAATATGTCCAATACAAAACTTACTAAACTTTCTCATATACGAGTTCATAATTGCTTGCCTAGTGTTTTCCTTTTGTTTATTATTTTGAGTTTTTGTGGTTTCACTTAATTATTGACATTATAACTCCTCCCCGGCAGGGAAACGAACCTGGCCTCTTACCTTCCGGTTTTGGAGCTAAAATATATTTCTTGATTTCCCCTCAGGGTATGAACTCCAGGGCCTCAAAACGTGTAAATCCATTAAAATCTCAAAATAGAATTTTTGCTCCATCTCAATACTTTCCCTTTATAAATACAACGTATATGGGAAATTAATGTGCGAATCATTTAATACATTTTTTGACAAATATTATTTTATTATTATTTTATAGGAAAACGACGTTGACGCTATTCATCCAGGCTATGGATTCCTTTCAGAGAGGTCAGATTTCGCAAAGAACGTAATTGATGCCGGCATACGATTTATTGGGCCATCACCATACGTTGTCCAACAAATGGGTGATAAAGTTGCTGCCCGGCAGGCTGCCATCGATGCTGGAGTACCTATCGTTCCAGGTAAATTTATTTTAGTTTTAATACCGACATAAGTTCCCTAGTAAAATTAAGGGGTTATGATATAAATACTACTTAGTTCATAAAACTGAGTGATTAAATTGGATACCCTAACAGCTAGGTACCTATCCCGAATTTTAACACAATGAACAATTGACTATTTGATTCTATACTAAAAAATCCGTTTAAACTATCCACATTCTAACTATCCACTATCAAATAAGAAAGGGAAAATATAATATATAAAATTTGTATTGTACTCGTAATAATATTATATTATAAATTATCTTACTTATTAACGTACCTGTATTCGCGTTCTCTTCTACTTCACAGTGAAGAGAAGTTACAAAAAGATTTCCTTTTATTTCTGTCTTGTGCTTTAGCCACAGATTGATACTAGAAGATTTCTTTTCCCTGAAGATATTAGAGAGGTTTTCCTTCTATGTAACTCTTCTTCTTCCTCTACGGCATCGGCCGTCAATGCGTACTTTCAGAGCTTGTCAAGAGAATCGCCTCTCTTCTATTCTTTGGACATATCCAAGCCACCGTAGCCTATTTGTATTGGATATCTGAGGTATAGGTGTGCTACTAAGGTTATTTCTGATTACCTGATTCCTCACTCTGTCTCTTCACGTTTTTCTAGCAACAGACCTCAGGTATTTCATCTCCTGCGCTTGCAAACTACTTTTCAATTTGCTTGTCAAAGTCCTGGATTCAGAGCTATAGCTTAGAATAGGTACAACGTGGACTTACTATACCGCCATCTGTGTTTGAAAATTCTCAAAACTTGTTGTTTGCTGCATAGAACATCTTTCCATTTGCAGTAATTCAGCTACTGATTTCCAAGTTTTGTTTCCATTCCTTGCCCATGCAAATTTCCACTCCTTAAATGTCCCCTTGCATTAGCTGTTCTCCCTTTATGGTGATCCTATAATTTCGGTCCTCGTGGGCTATTACCATCGTCACAGTCTTTTCTATACTTATTTTCATACCCCTTTTATCTATTTCTCTATTAAGAAGGTTAAAGTTATAATATAAATGCCTTCGCTCTCGGCAAGCAGAACAATGTCGTCGGTGTAGACCAAGATGTTCATATTTGGCATTTTCCGATGCCAGCTACCTATCTTACATCTTCTCATTCCTTTAAAACTTATAATGACCTCATCCATCAGCCCTATGAACAGCAGGGGGCTACAATTTCTCCCTGTCTCACTCTTTCTGTTGTGTCATAAATTAGCACCAGGTGGATCAGCTGAAAAATTTGCATTGTTATTAAGTTATTACCATTCTCATGATTATTGCCATTTAGTGTAGAGTATTTTTAATATTTAGTTAAACCTGCAGACATAAGGCGAAGTTTGAATAATACATATTTAACCAGCTTTAAATTATTTTAAGAAACAATTTCACTACAATATGATGAGGCGAGAAATGAGAAAATATGGTAGCCCAAATATAGACAGGAGGTAACTAGGCGACCATGACGTCATTCAGTGTAGTCAGGTGAAGTAAGGACAAAGTAAACAGAGACCAACCCCATTGCCCCGGACCTCTCACGCGCCAATTTTTTTTTTTCTACAATGAATCTTACACTGCATTCAAATATTCTCTCGAGATACGTTTATGGGGTGTGAATATATTAAAATAAAAAAATCAATTATTTATTATTAAAATAAATTAATGAGAAATAATAATAATTAACATAAAATTTGATTTAATAGGTTTTAATTATTATTTATTATCAGCCGTTAAGCCCGTGGCAACGGGCTTAATTTTATAATTAGAAACAAAAGTAAAATTAAGTAAATTAATTTACATATCTATTTAGATAAGTTGTTATTTCTATTTGAAGACCAACTAATCAAAACAAACATTTATTTTTATTGGGATATATGAGGTTGCCTTAGCTTAGCAATGACAAATCATTTCGAGGTGAGTCGTCACTGTCGTCGGGACACTACTCGATTATATAAATTATATATGTGATTATATTATTTACCATATATATTTTAGCCAAATTATTTAAATATTACCTTTTTCAATACATGAAAATTATTAAATTACGTTGGCAAGTCAAGTAATATGATCCATAATCAAAGCCTAAGCTAATCATCGTTAATCTAAAATGTTTTAATGAAATTTTTAAAAGATAACCTGAGCTATTTTAAAACGCACACAGGGTTCATTCTCGGCTGTTTCAATAAAATAAATAATTCAATATTTTCTTATGAATGCTCATAAGTAATTTGCACATCCGTATTCTGATTATTCTGTGTATTTATTGCAAAATAAACAAATATTTTAAGATAATTAAATTGTTAATTCAAATTTATGAAACAGGTACCCCAGGACCTGTAACCTCCACGGAAGAGGCTATGGAGTTTTGTCTTAAGCACGGCCTACCAGTCATCTTCAAGGCCGCATATGGTGGAGGTGGAAGGGGAATGAGAGTAGTTAGGAAAATGGAGGTACGATTTTAAATTTTCAAAATTTGAAATTGAAGCTAAATACTAATTGAAATTCTAGTGATAATTTTTCTTTATTAATTAAAGGATGTGAAAGAAAATTTTGAAAGAGCCATGTCTGAAGCTGCAGCCGCTTTCGGTGATGGATCAATGTTTATCGAAAAATTCATCGAGAGACCCCGACATATCGAAGTACAACTCCTCGGAGATAAGGCTGGCAATGTTATTCACCTCTTCGAAAGAGATTGTTCAGTTCAAAGACGACATCAAAAGGTTGTTGAAATGGCACCCGCACCCTTCCTTGATCCTAAGGTAAAAGCACTGAACAATGAAAAATTACTTAGTTCAGTTTTAATTTTATGTGTTGTAATAGTATTAATAATAATTACTTCAACTCACATTGTAGGCCCGGCAAGGCATGCTCGACTACGCTGTCAAATTAGCCCAACATGTAGGCTATGAAAATGCCGGTACCGTTGAATTTTTGGTCGACAACCAAGGAAATTACTACTTTATTGAAGTCAACGCAAGACTTCAGGTTGAGCATACAGTTACTGAGGAAATCACCGGGTAAAATTATTGTTAAATATACTATTTTTTAATTATTTTAATGTATAGAGCTCAAGAATTATTAGGATCATTTTTAGTTTATTAAATATTTCAGTGTTAATGGAAGGGTGTAGGGTGTATCTTTAGTTTTTTATCAAACTCTAATTTTAAATTATTTTCCTTAAATTATTATTTTTATTTTTTGTTTATTTATATTTTCTCTGATTTTTAAACCATATCTATGTATTAGATTAATTGAACATTTTCTGTTTAATATAAAGGTTAATTCTAAAAAATAAAATTTGAATCTTTTTTCGTTAAATAATGCATAAATCTTAATTTCATAACTTATTAAGTGCGATAATGATAATATAAAATATTAAATTACCTAGTTAAAAATTACATGGCTCTTCAATCCTTGTATCCATAAAACTGAATATAAAATTTCTGTTATTACCTTACTAAATAAATAAATTAGTTGCATAAATAATATAAATGTTGTTTTAGCGTTGATTTGGTGCAGTCACAGATTAAGATAGCTGAAGGTATGACATTGCCAGAACTTGGACTAAAACAGGACCAGGTGTCACAACTTGGTTTTGCTATTCAGTGCAGAGTTACAACTGAAGACCCTGCCAAAAATTTCCAGCCTGATACTGGTAGAATTGAGGTAATTAACAAATTTATGTACATGTTTAATAAAAATGATTTATTTAAGTTATTTATAGTAAATGTATGTAATGTAATCATATTTACTTTTATTTTAGAGTATTATTAGAGTGTATGCACTATTCGTATACATTTCCTCGTAAAAATAATCATCGTTTTTGTCTTAATTAAGGTATTCCGAACTGGTGAAGGAATGGGTATTCGATTGGACAGTGCTTCAGCTTATGCAGGTGCTATAATATCTCCTTATTATGATTCTTTACTGGTTAAAGTTATCGCCCATGCACAGGATCTTCCTTCTTCTTGCGCCAAACTTTCAAGAGCTCTTAGAGAATTCAGAGTCAGAGGTGTCAAGGTATTCTATTCTCATATTCTTTTATTTCTTTTTATTTTTTTATTAGAATCTGATTTATAGTTGGTTACTCGCTTGTTTTACGTTCTATGTCTTACGTATCTCTAATAACAATCCCCAAAAAATCGTACTATATATACATAAAATATATGTATAGGTAAGGGATGGTTTCTACATCTATAAAGAGCCATATTTTCTAGTTCATAATATATAGCTTCAGAGATTCTTGTTCGTTTTTATTACTTTTTCAGCTCCCAATCCCCAAAATCATCCCTTTAAGATTCGGAACAAATCCTTCACAGTGGCTTTTGTGTCTTAAAAAGTAAAATGAAGCCTTAATTAAAACATCACTTTTTGCAGCAGGCGCAGTAGTTAGGGATGGGCTCGATTAACCTCTTTTTCACCTCCCCTTCCACCCTTAGGGTTGGAATTGTGAGAAATAAATTTCTAGTGGGTGCTTTCGTCCTAAAGAGAAGCCTATCCTACACTCTCAACTTCACTGACATTCAATCTTTTTCACTACACACCCTCTCCCTCCTTCTTTTCTTCTCCCCTTAGGAAGCGATATCCACAATTATTAATTCTTAGTTTTTCAACATATTATCCCTATATTATTTTTTATTATGTATATAAATGTGTATATAAAGGGTGTCTCGGGTTGCCGTAACATGTAATGACAAAAAAATCATTTTTCGATGAAACGTCAGTCCTCCGAAAATCTTCTGCTTGTTTTTAAACGAAGACTTAATTTTTTTTTTTTTTTTTTTTGTCAAAATGTACCCTGTGTACAAAGTATAGTTCCTAAAAAATATTATAACGAATACTTTTTTCTTAAAGTGTCGAAATTTGGTCCGGTTTCCTTTTGAACGATTTCAGAAAATTGCACTGTTAGGTACAGACTAAATTTAAAAAATAATTATTATAAAAATACCATTTTTTAAAAATGGTCTTATTTTCAACTTTTTTTTTTTGGTTTCTGTATTCTTCACCTTAATTGTTTCCATGTGCAAAATTTAGGGAAGATTGAAAGACGAGAAGTGGTTCAAAATCGGGGTAACGGAAACGTATGATGAAACTTAGAAAGCAAAGTAATACAAGACCAGTAAAAAAAAAATCATAAAAGTACATGCAGGAGATTTGGCTGCCTGATCCGGGGCCAAATGTATAGTAGGTATCTACTAGTAGTTTTATCTATCCCTTTCCTTGAATTTTCAAAAGCCATGTTATATCATTTCCTATTTCTATTTCTACTCTTTCAATTTAACAAGTGTGAAGATGAGCTTATAAAATGGTTGAATTACATTCCAATAATCGCTAATTATAAATTTTTTGACTTTCAGACTAACATCCCATTTTTGCTGAACGTGCTGGACAACCAAAAGTTTATAAACGGTTCAGTAGACACGTATTTCATTGACGAGAATCCGCAGCTGTTTACACTACAACAATCGCAGAACCGTGCTCAGAAACTGCTCAACTACCTCGGTCACGTCCTAGTCAATGGGCCCATGACACCTCTCGCTACGTCTCTCAAGCCTGCCGAGATTGATCCTCACGTCCCAACAGTACCCCTTGGTATACCTTTGTATTACAGATCTTTTTTTTTCTTTTGAGACATTTTCACAAAAACGGTGTTTTTATTGCTTTTTTTTACTAACAGTTTATCACACACAAAGCTTTTTCTTAAATCAATGGTAAAGGGTTGATGAATTCACTGGTGCATCACCTGGTTTTGGTGTTGATCATTAATACTCTAATTTAAAGAAACTTTTTACAGTTTATAACAATATAGAAAGACAAAACTGTAAGTTCTTCTTAACATTTATATGGTTTGGAGCTAAAATGTATTCATCCGTGTTTGATGAATGTTTTCATGATGGAAATGGAACTACGAGTATATTATACTTAAAAAGAGATTTTAGAAAATTGCGGGGATTCTTGTCAGTGGTATGAATTCTCGGATTTATTTTCTACTTTTGAGAATAATTAATAGTTTTACTACTTTTGCTTATCATGAATGTACATTAGAAAAGGACCAGAAAAAAATCTACTTTACATTAACTACCTAGATAATATTTTAAAGTAGAGAAGGGAAATAAGGAGAAACAGACAAGAATATTGTGTAAGAGGTAAATTACTATGGTTTATAGTGTTATTATTTAAATGTTATGATGTTTCAGATAAAAGCTCCGATATTCCAAGAGGTAAACTTATAATTGAGCCATGTTTCTAGCACTTCATCCTTATTCATTGCTTCCTTATTTATATTGGTTGTTCCTTTTAAGTGTTGTTTAATATCCTTTAGCCATAACGATTCCTTTTATTAATCATTTCAAACATCTTTTTTCTTGGATATCCATGAACGTTATATAAGTTTTTCTTTTAGAAATTCCAGAGATAAAATTTAAAATCATAATCCTTCATTTATGAAATATTTTTAAATATGACTTGGAGTGAACAAGAGCTTCATTAAGAATGTCCCTCTTTGAATCAAAATAAAAACTACGGTGGTAGTAAGGTATTAAAACAACTCTACTAGACACAACAAAATAAATTTTAAAAAAAGTTTGACAAAGACACTTCTCTTATTTCTGTGATCCAATCCCTTCTTCTATTCTTATCACCGTCTCAGTGATCATCTCGCGACAAGTGATCCTTATTATTAATTTAAAAGTTCAGACATTTACTTTATGGAGGAACAAGGACTGTTTGATTAATGATTTTGTTTCCTTGTCCCGTGATAAGAGATCATGGGTATACCTCACCCTTGTTTTCTTTTCTTTTTTTTGTCACTCATTCATTCATTGAGTCGCTCGGAATGCTAACATTTTAGTTTTGTTCCTAGAACGCCTTGCTCAGTCATTTATATGCCAGTGCTGTTTATAGTTATCTATGTGCAGATTACTCCAAGGTGGTCTTCAATGAGGAAGGAGAGATGATAGGTGAGCTTTATAGTTAACATGTTTATTTAATGTTTTGTGTTTAAAGATGAAATTCTTAAGTATTATTATGATTTGTTTCTGTATACTTAAGAAACAAAAAAGTATCAATCTATTCTTTATATTATCTATATTACGCACTATATAATGTTAGAGTAAATTTGACTAAACTTTTTATTGTACAGAATATACTGCACTGCAACTTCTCACTTTGAGTGATAAGTTAATGGTACAATAAATACATAAGGTTATAGTGCGTTTGATAAGTCCATAAATTTATAGATCTACAATAAGAAATATAATAACTATGTTTTCTTTACGTCAAATTCTCGTTTAACCTTAAACTTAGAAATTGTTTTACTGAACTAAGATTTCTTATATATTTTTTTAAGGATAAATAATTAATAAAAATGTAATATGTTCATGAACTAAATTCTAAAAACTAATATATGATGATGTATTTAAAAAAGATATAAATGCTTAAAACCACATAAGCACCAAATTTAGTTTCAATCTAACTTTAGGATCAAGTTATTTTTTAACAGGAAAGACATAAAGCAGTTTAAAATAAAATCAAAATCCGATTTAATTTTCCAGAGCTTGCTTCAAATTATAATTTTTAGAAGTAGAACTTTACTTGGTATAAAGAGCAATTAAACGGCAACTTATATTTATTATGTAAATTGTCCCTGGCCTCAAACTTTAGCATACCGTTTACGTTTTAAAATAGTTTTTTAAATAACGGTTAAAAATAGTTATTTACATATAAATGACCCAAATCTTCAGCAAGATTAAATGAAAGACCAAGAGGTTTAAAGCTGTAAGAGTCATTGAATTTACTTAATGTTGCGGAATACATTTACACAAGAAAAATCCTTGAATTCTATTTTACAATTGTGGAAAAGGAGAAGAAATAACGAGATAAATGCAAACAGTGGTGTCTTTTTTCCTTAAGTTTTCGATATTTGTCTTGTTTTTGTCAGTCTTACAAATTGAAATGCCAACAAGCATCTTGTCTCTTTCTATTAAAAGGTGATAAGAAATATCAATAGTTTAAAAGCGGAGTAGCTGAGTTGAGTAGCAAATAATTAGATAATAAGTACTACAGTAAAAACTGGATTTGCTATCACCAAATGTATCAGCACGACAAACATATCATAGGATGGCAGTGAATTATATATTTACATACATAATAGGCAAAAACTATTTTACTAACTAACTGACTATTTTAATATAAATAAATATCAATAGCAAAATGTACAAAAATGCTATATTTATCGCTGTTTTTTATATACGAGTATTATTAACAACACTTTTTTTTAAATTAACTAATTATTCTAAATTTTCCTTTGCTAGAAAGTTATAAGCAAATCTGCGCAATAAATCGAACTAAACTTTCACATTCGAATATTGAAATTTAATTTAAATTCCAAAATAACTAATTTCATTAATTTATTATTAAAAATATTTTAAATTATAATGTATTATTAAAGTCTTCAACAGGTGGTTGTTTACATTTCGCTTTTCAGCTAAATCAGACTTGTTTTCATCAGTGTCACATAAACTAGGTTTATCTCGGAAAACAACTCACATGATCTTATTCGAATATAAATTAAGTACAAAATATTTTCTTTTTTAATCAAATCCGTTGGAATCTTGAGTGTTTTTTATATATAATAAGTGTTTGTGGGACACTGCTCCCATATTTAGAAGTAAAATTCATTTCTCTAGTTAACCTGGAGGTATGATTTTTCTGACCATGTACCCGTGTAAATTCATCAAAATCTCAACATGAAATTTCTGCGCGTCAACCACAATACTCTTTTTTATTTATATACTATGTATAAGAGAAAGTAAAAAAACACAAACCCGGGGGGGACTGGGTTATGTAAAGCTATTGTTTGTAAATCCTTACAACTTTTTAAGAACAAAAAAACTTAAGACCATAAACAAGAAGATTTTTTAAGAACAGTTTAGTATACAAAGCGGACGATTAAATTTCAAATTTTTAGTTTTTAAATCACGTGTTTCTTTAAACTGTGTTGTGGTGTTATTACTTTCTCATGTACGATGTATAAAATAAATTTAATATTTAGTATACTAATAATTTTAACTAAGTTTTCATCTTTACTGCTTTTAATTTGAAGGCATTAAAAAGGTAACTAAATTAATTTCAATTTAATTTAATGTTTATTGTTTCATGTCAAGCCACTGTTTTTTTAATGTTTAGAATTAGATTTTTTTTTCTAGCATTTTATGTTGTTTTCTCCATGCATGTTTGGTGTAGGTTTTATGATTTTTATGTTTCTTGTTACTTATAGTGTAGTAAAAATTATGACCCATTAAAAAAAGTTAAAAGTTGTATAATAATAATGTTGTGTTCAACATAATATTCTCATTATTTTAATGGCAATATAATTTACAATGTGAAACAAAGATGATTCAGTTCGAAAATGTGTATCCCTTTTACATTGTATTAAGAAAATATATATACATAATAAATATATATATATATATATATATATATATATATATATATATATATATATATTTATATATATACATAATATATATATATATATATATATATATATATATATATATATATATATATATATATATATATATATATATATATATATATATATATATATTATTGAAAGCAATTGTGGTAAAGAATGCAAGTTTAATATTTTCCATTTTATTTTAATAAAATCCAATTTTAATGAAAAGGAAAAAATAATTATAAAATGAAATATATAATAATTAAAAAATGAAATTATTTCTTTTAATATAATATGTAGGGCGTGTTAGAGCCTCGGACATTTTTGGCCTACAAAAAATATAATTTTTTGTAGTATAAGAATCTTACAAAAACTAAAAATAATTTAAGTTAATTTTATTTATATATTTAAATTTAAATTTTATTTATATTTAATTTAATTTAATTTAATGGAACCTAGGCTTATTTATTTTAATTTATTTTTACTTTCTTATTAAATGGAATCGATAATCTTCCTCTTATATCAATATTAGTTAGTCAATGTTCGTTCCCATTCTTATTTAATTCTCTCTGTTGTATCAAAACTTTTATAACAGATGAATTAAATAAAATTAGGAACCAACATTGACTAACTATATTGTGAATAAGATAATACAACTAAAATAATACAAAATATCTACAATTATAATAATACAAAATATTGCTTGAAAAAAAAAGTTAATAAGACATAACAATAAAGGAATATGAGAGACATTACTTTCAAAATTAAAGGTAATAACTAATGACATAAAATGTATAGTATGAATATGATTAATCCTGTACTATTATAAGATGATCCTGTACTATTATTGATTATGTTGATAATACAACCAAATTTAAGAGTTATATTAACCTAAAAATTAATCAAACTTTATTGATATTAGCTGTGCTATCTACAAACATTTTTAAAAGGAGTATATATAGTTGGATGATACACGAATATGAGACATATTATTTTTATTTTAAAGTTTTTTAAAGTAAGGCAAAAATAAATAAATTGATAAATCATATATGGAGAGGATTAAAATATTTAAATAACTTTCTACAAGTTAAATAATCTTAAAATTATTCTCATATGTATAAATTATAATAATATGTATATTATATAGTAATTAATAATTTATTATTAAATAAGCTGTGATGGAATTAGTTTGCATGAACGCTATTAGATCATGAAAAGGACGCAGAACATGCATGTGCATGCAATAATATAATTATACACTACATTTTGTTTATATATTTATTAAGCAATAAACTACGCTTATTTATTAGTGTTTTAATAGATCTATTAATTATTATTTAGATTTTTGACAATAATTGGGGGCCAGAGTAGCCGAGTGATTAACCTGACATGTTTCGTATAAGAAAGAACAAATAATAATAATAATTTATTTATAACTTAGACACAGCTTTTTTCTACTTTTAATCATTTGCATCACTTTTTAATATATTTTATTTGCCTCGTAATAAATATTTTTGTGGCTACTTCAAAATTTGATTAAACCGTTTTTGCTATATTCTGTCGGTCTGTCGCTTAATTTTTGGAAACCAACATAAATATCTTAAAACTGCAATTTTAATGAAATTTTGATGGGAGGTCATAATTAGCCCATTGTTGGTCCTATATAAGTTTCAACCTTCTGCGCCCCATATGTTTCTCTTCCACATGCGCACGAACATACATTTATTTACACCTATATCTTCAAAAGTACTCAACTGATTAATATGAAATTTGGATGATTTTTCGAAATTAAACCACAGATAGCACCAGATATGTTTCAACCTCACTTTAAACTTTTGCTTAATTGATACTGCTTACATGAATTAATATAAAATATTAAAACAATTTTGATATATTCAAAAAAACGGTGGAAACAATTAAATCAATCAGGCAATAATGGCTTGTAAACTCATAAAATTAATGAACGACATGATAGGCTGCGAGGAAGCTATGTGCCACATTAATTGGCAGTCAATTTTATTATTTGATAAAACATTTATACGCGTGTTTAATAGATACTTTTTATATTTATATTTATGTCTACTGACATAAAAGAAAATGTTATCAAGTATTAAATCAGTGAAGAAATTTTTGTTATTCTTATAAAAATCTGAATATTTATACTATTACTTTTTCTGAGAGATTTAAGTAAAGGAAAATTGGTAGTTTTCACAAATTGACAAAAAAAAATCCTTTTCAAAACATTCCATATCATCCGTCTTCTCACTCATAAATAAAATTTGGATAATTTTGAGCATATCTCCGTTAGCTCTCGTGTAATAAAAGAAGTCTGTCTGTAAGGTCAAAAAACAAGGTAAATTGCTAGCTGCCAAACCCTCGCCTCGTTAAGGTCTGCATTAAGCCTTTCAAGAAACTTATCTTGTTTTTTCTTTTGACGAGGAAAAACAACCTCCGACCAAACAGAAATCTAAACACAGGGAAGAATATACCCTTAAAGAGAAGTTTGGGGAAGAAAAGGCATTTCTTTTTTGAAAAACATAGTATACTTTCTCTAACTTACTTGGTAAAAAAGCAATTTAGAAAAAATTCAACTTTGTTACTAAACTAAACATAACTCACTAATATTTAGTTGCTAAAACGTTGAACATGAGTTAAATAATGAAAAAAGCTAATATGATGTAACTATTCATAATTGTTTTAGTATAACGTTTTATTAAAAAAAATGTCTAAGCTCAATAATATAATTTAATTTTCACATTACTTATAAAATCGTGCAGAAAGAGTATTTAGAATATTTTTAATCACATATTTGTTTGTGTCAGTTCGTTGTGTGCTGTTTAAATAACAGCATTTATTTCCGAGGGGAAAAGTTTTTAGATATTTAGAAATAAACTCTTATTTAATAAATTAATTATTTGGTTGATCCATATATAGTCAGTTTGGAAACCATTTTTCAATTTTAATGAACCTATGCCAATGTCGTCCATGACATTATCTAGCCATAATCAGGCTGCGGTAATAATTTCGAATTATTTAGGTGCTCTTAAATTTATTAATTATCTATGAAGAAGGAGTGACTTGGTAATTATAGAAATCTTTGGCAAGGGGTCACTTTTAATCAAAACCTAAGAACGTGTAAAGATCCAGCAATATGAGATTAGTGGGAAGTAAAAAAAAAAAAAGTTTTCTTTATCTTGAAACACCCTTTTCTTTGAGATATGGTGGTTAATTTTCAATTATCGATAGATCTTAAAGAAAATAAATGGATTTCTGAATCACCATATAGATAGTACATTAACTATTTGTCCATAGTGTTTCTTATTACATTTATTTCATTGCAAACCAAAATGTTTAACTTAGAGTAAGAGCAGCTAGAAAATTATCTAGCTACTATATCTTCAAATATATATATATATATATATATATATATATATATATATATATATATATATATATATATATATATATATATATATATGCGATAAGCGGTTGTATTTTTGCGAATTATAGTATTCTTTAGATGAATTGTAATTTTTTGTCAGTAATACATAAATAATTTCTTAATAACTTTACCATTGTTCATCGCCATATAAATAAATGATAATAAGATATTACAAAAAAATGAGAGCTTTTTTAGAGTTTTCAGCACAAATTTAAAAAAAGAATGATCATAAATTATTGTTTTTTAAGGGAAAATGTAAGAGTAATTTTCTTGCTAACTATAGATTCCTGTCCCACCAGTTTTTGCAAGGTAGCAAGTTCCAAAGTAGTTAGAGAATAATTAGAGCTTTGCCACTTGCCCCAGGTGGAATAAAAAAAAACGCTCGATAACTGAATTTTACACTTCCAAACTTCTGACCCCCTTTGACAGGTAGTACATTATTGAAACAAATATGATGGATGGATTCCCTAGCAAAAACCCTAAGCTAAACTTAAACGCTCGTTTAAATTATGAAATGAAATTTGTATCGTTTGAGGTTATTCAAGTTTAAACTGGTGGGTAATTAAGAAATATTATTAAGTATGGATTCTGTGTTTGCACAATGAGAGCCATCAGGACTTCCTCATGGCAATTTTAAGAGACTACATGAATAATAAATTACCAAAAATGTCTGAGAGACTAACGACCATGGTCTGGACCTTAATAATGTCATTCCTTTAGGGCGGAAAGACATCGATCGCCTTTTATTATGTTCTCATCTAACCACAAATTTCAGTTTGATTTTTTTTTTTTTTTTTTTTTTTAAATCTAAAGGAAATAATTTAGAAAACTTTAATTAAAAACAATTACAATTTACAACCATAGACCCTAGAATTTAAAAGTTAACTAAAGCGTTATTCAATGCAGTTTAAGATGGCTAGAAGGTGTAATAACGAATAAAACGAAGTTTTCATAGAAAACGTTTCGATCCTGTTAAGGTCATCTTCAGTCCTTTAATTACTGTAACATATAATTTATTTTCACAAATTGATCCTACTTATTCCACTTTTTCTACAAATACTAAAATAACTTTACATAATTTGAAACATTTGTTAAGATTCAATTTCTCAAAATCTACATAATAATAAATTCTAAAAACATACTTACAAATTTTATTTGTCACGTCGAATTTTTCGTTAAATATTTGTTTTTTCTCCATAAGGCCCCCATACACGGTAAAACATTTTGCGCAAACATAGGCCATACACGTCAAACATGATGTTTGCGCAAACATTATGATTTTTGCGCAAACATTGATATAAATATACACGTTTCGTGATTATGAAAACCTCAGTTTATTTTGTGAAATTCTTGGGACAAGATGTCTGACTCGGAAGCTGCTTGTGCCCAGTTCAGGCAATTCACGATAAACGGCGATGAATTCACGCCAGAATTCTCTATATTTAACATTTGTTATGGCCATGATAATAATCTACACATTATAAACGGAACACAGGTCGAGAATGAAGCACAGATAATAAATGCATCACCGGTGATACGATATATGAATAATTAGAAGAAACCGGCGGGAAATAAAGAGCGGGAACCAATGAAAAGTCCTGATTTCTAGCGCGAATAGTTAAAGCCCTTCCTTCCCACTTCTGGAGAGCGGGCATTTCTCCCAGTAGGAGAAACTGGCGGGAAATAAATAGCGGGAACCAATTAAAACTTCCCCTCTGAATATGTCTCTCTCCATGAGCAACAGGCGGGGGAAAAATGATAATAATAATATTACTCAATATTATAAATAAACGGTGCAAAACTATTTTCACTTATCGAGGCTTTTTTTAAATTATATACTTTTACTGTATTAGTACTTAGTACACATATAAAATTAACTTTTTTTTTTTTTTTTTAATAAAAATTATTATTAATACCCTATAGACCTAAGAAAGACTGAAGAATAAATTAGATTAAAGGGTAATACACTACGAATATATAAAATTAACTTCTAAATGAAGATCCTGTCTATAGCAGTTACTTGTACAGTTGTCACATTGCTGTGGGGACATTAAATTGTAAGTATAAATGTTATAAAATTAGTTTGCTAGTTACTAGTTACAAAAATAATAAAAAGAAATAATTTAACTGGCCATTTTTTAATCGACCATGGATTCGGTCCCAAGCCGGCCGGTTAATAGGGCTAGTTAAAAAGGTGGATAGTTTTTGATTTCACCAAAATCGGATTTATTTTCATCAAAATCTTGAAAATAATATATCTCGGGAAAAATATTTATACTATTCGATGCATATTTAAATGGACTACATTTAACAATTTGTTAGAATAAAAATTATCAGAACCGTTTTCAATGATTTTTTTTTTTTGGTTTTTTTCAAGGTGTTTAGGGGTGGTGCTCCAGAGCTAAAGTTAATTTCTCGATTTTTCTTTGGGATAAAATTTTTTTGAATATGTAGGTATTCCAAATTTAATCGTAATCGGTTCAATCGAATTTCCGGGCTATTACTATACTTTCTCTTTACAATAATATATACTGATGCGTAATATGAGAAAGTAAAGAATAAATTATCTCCATTCTAGACGGGATTCGAACAGGATTACCTTGAAAAATATTAAACACTGTGTGCAAACAAGGCTATGGACGTTCAAACCGCTGTTTCCGCAAAAAAATTCGGACACGTCCGATCAGCTTCAAAATGTTTGCGCCAACACTCAAACAGCCTCATACACTCATACACCATCAAAATGTTTGCGCAAAACTTTCAGTCTCGACTGATTTTCTTCAAAAATGTTTGCGCAAACGCTCAAACATCCCCATAC
The DNA here is from genome assembly GCA_951217055.1 of Gerris lacustris. NCBI lineage: Eukaryota > Metazoa > Arthropoda > Insecta > Hemiptera > Gerridae > Gerris > Gerris lacustris. Next base: position 110,169,227 of record OX578276.1, read on the forward strand.
ACGGTCAAAATGTTTGCGCAACATTTTGATCGTGTATGGGGGCCTTAAGAGAATGTCAGATAAATGTCATTTAAAATAAATTATTTTTTAATTAGAATTTTATAATTAATAATAAACTACATACATAACATGCAACAATAAGAAAAAAATAAAACTATACTAACAATATAAATAAATACTTATAAATTGACTATCACAGTAAAGAGAATTAAATTAACCAGCACTACTATAATTTTTGTATAGGAACTATCACCGAGATCTTTGGATGATTACACTTAAATTTAATTTAATAATTATGCTCCCTATTTTAAAGCGTTATTGTTTAGTTGCATTGTCAATTAAAACATATTTTATTTTGCTTGAAGCTCCGGCACCTCCTCGTGGATTACGTAACGTTTTGAAAGAAGAAGGACCAGAGGCTTTTGCTAAGGCTGTTAGGAATAACAAGCAACTTCTTCTCATGGACACAACCTTCAGGTGAGAAATTATTGTGAGCAATAATTAGTAAACGACTTCTGGAGGGTGTAATAGAGGGAGTAAAGTACCCTGTCAAGTACTTATAGTAGTCATTGTACCCTGGCGATGAAGTTTGTTTCTGAGGCGAAGCCGAGGGAACCAAAATGTTAACTCCCGAGGGAGTTAGTTATCGCTCGGCTACAATTGATTTTTACTCGCGAGATACATATCACATTTTATCTATAGAAGGGAGAAAAAAATAATTTATGAATATTTTAATTTTAAATTATTTTATTAAACAAAAAGTAAATATTTTTATATTTATTTAAACAAAAAGTTATATAAAAAATTAACAATCACTAAATAAGTTTAATTATTTAGCGATAAAATTGAATTGTAGGTAGTAAATTTGAAATTTAATACTAAAATTTGATGCGTGAATCACCTGATAGCTGAGTCATATATTGAAGAGTAATTGCCAACTGATGTACAAACATATGCATTGGTTTATCTGCAGTAGAAATTATTATTTCACCTTTAACTTGTTTGTTTTTTTTTACTGATGAATCACCCCGACAACGGAGGAGATTACATTGTGAAGATGACATTATAGATTTAGATATTAAAAGTTAATAAATGAAAATCTGTATTTAGGTCCAACCTTACATACTTGTGTTTTATCTAGGGCATTGGTTCCCAAAGTGGGGGGCCCGCCCCCCAAGGGAGGTGTGAAGACAAGTCAAGGGGGGCGTGGGACCTCGAGATCGAGAAAGCTTTGCCGTCCAAACGTCTAATGCGATTATATAAAAATCCAAATATCAAACCAGTTGGAGAACCTCGCTGACTAAATCAACAGATACTTTCCTAACACATGTAATGACAACATTAACAAAATAACAATGGATCCTTTCAATGTCAACATAGATTCCCTGCCCAAAACACTTCAAGAACATGCTTTAGAAATAAAAAAAAAGGTTCTACTGCCGATTTTGATAAAAATGGACAAATCATCGTTTTGGGTTAAGCATTACAAAGTGTACCCCAGTATATCACAGCAAGCACTTCGATTGTATTTACCTTTTTCAAGCACTTATTTGTACAATAAAATATTTTTCAGCGCTTGTTGCAATAAAAACAAAGTATCGTGGCAAACTTGATGTTGCTGTGCTTGATTTTCGTTGTGCACTTTCTAATACTCATCCAAGCATAGGGAATCATGTAAAAAAAATACAAGCTCATCCATCTCATAAGATCCCATATAAGATCATCTGTAATAAGATTAACTTGTAATGTTATAAAAAAATAGTAATACAAATAAATGAATGGTTATTCAATGTAATAATGGATTTTTTTTTTTTTTTTTATTAACTCATAAAATTGTGTAAGGGGGGGAGGGGAGATTTATTCTTGACTGAGGGGGGCTTGGTAAAAAAAACTTTGGGAACCCCTGATCTAGGGTAACACTGGAAGGAATCATGAGAGTTCACGATTCCCTTTTTTCCATTACTTCCTGTTCAACCTGACTGTTCCATTGAGTAACTTTCCTCCATGTAAACTAGGGAGAAAAGTTCACTTTTCCTCCCCTCAGGAGATAAAAATGTTTACAAAAGAATAAAAGAAATACATTCCTCCACTATAAGTAACAATATTGTACAAACTTTCAACCAGTATTGGGCATCTCCAGTACTATCCAACTTAAATCATACAATATCAAAATTAAGCATTACTTATTAAAATTGATCAACTAAAATTTGAAAAAAAATAAAAGCAAAAGTTTCTTTTAACTATACTTCATCACTAATCAAGTAAAAACAAATTAAGAATGCAACAGGCCTTTCATTTCTATCTCTATCAATTTATTATAATTAATGAAAAAGTCAACCAACTGCTAATCTGTAAATTGGCATTTTCTTCTTAAAAACTTCTAAACAAGATAGAATAAGAAGAATTATAATATACAAAACTTCCTAAATGTTAAAAGAAACTTAAACATTAAGTGTAAAAAATCCAGATTTTTAAAATGTGAATTACACAAACTTTTTGATCTAATATATGTGTATTAACTTATTTACTTTACTGTTATACAGGGATGCTCATCAAAGTTTACTAGCCACCCGTGTTCGATCTGCTGATCTTCTCAAAATCTCACCCTTTGTCAGTCATAAATTCTCAAACTTGTATTCTCTCGAGAACTGGGGTGGTGCTACATTCGACGTTGCTTTAAGGTTCCTTCACGAATGTCCGTGGGAACGCTTAGAGGATATGAGGAAACTCATCCCCAACATTCCATTCCAGATGCTTCTTAGAGGAGCTAACGCTGTTGGTTATACAAATTACCCCGACAATGTTGTATACAAGTAAGTAATATAGTTACGATCGCTTCAATTTTAGTTGTTACAATCAAATAAACCATTTTAACCCTAATACATTTTATTTGTTGTATAGGTTCTGCGAACAATCAGTTAAGTCCGGCATGGACATCTTCAGGGTGTTTGATTCCCTAAATTACCTCCCTAACTTGATTCTTGGTATAGACGCTGCGGGTAAGGCTGGTGGAGTCGTTGAAGCTGCTATCTCGTACACCGGTGATGTTTCAGATCCAAAGAAGAAGAAGTACGATCTTAAATATTACGTGAATTTGGCTGACGAACTAGTCAAAGCTGGAACTCATGTTCTCTGTATTAAGGTTACATCACATTATTATTATACTAATATATATGGTTTATAAAATTGCTTGTGTAAATTCTCATTAATATTTCTCTTTTGTGCAGGATATGGCTGGTTTGTTGAAGCCACAAGCCTCCAAGATGTTGATAAGTGCATTAAGGGATCGTCATCCTGATGTTCCTATTCACATCCATACCCATGACACAAGCGGCGCTGGTGTAGCTTCCATGTTGGCTTGTGCTGAAGCTGGTGCTGACGTTGTAGATTGTGCTGTAGATTCGATGTCGGGAATGACGTCTCAGCCTTCTATGGGCGCCATAGTCGCTTCCCTTCAGGGCTTACCTCTTGATACTGGTAAGTAAAACTCATAATATAGTACCTATGTTTTTATGCAAATAAAGTTTCGAAACTAATTCGTATTATTTGAACAGGTTTCGATTTAAAGGATGTGTCCGCCTACTCAGCATACTGGGAACAAACGAGGACTCTCTATGCTCCATTTGAATGCACAACAACAATGAAATCAGGAAACGCAGACGTTTACATGAATGAAATCCCTGGAGGTCAATACACTAATCTTCAGTTCCAGGCATTTTCACTTGGACTTGGTGATTTGTTTGAAGATGTTAAGAAAGCATACAGGGAAGCTAATCTCCTTCTTGGAGACATAATTAAAGTAATTAATAATAAAGTTATTAAATTAGAGTTTATAAATTAATTGTATTTTAATAAATAATATATTTCTTTCTCTGTTGTTATATGCCTTGTTTTTATTTCCAGGTTACCCCCTCATCAAAAGTGGTCGGTGACCTTGCTCAGTTCATGGTGCAAAATAAACTATCCAGTGAAGACGTAATGAACAAAGCTGAGGAACTCTCATTCCCTAAATCAGTCATAGAATTTCTTCAGGGTGCCATTGGAGAACCTTACCTTGGATTCCCTGAGCCCTTCAGGTCTAGGGTAAGTGCAATATGTTTTTAAGTAGCTTCATAAAATGATTTTTTAAATAAAATGTTATCAGTTTTTATTGATAAAAGTTTATCACAGTGTCTCATTCTAGTAGTATAATATGTATAAAATATATTATCTTCATTACTATCCCAAAATATTCGCAACAAAATGGACACACCATGCAACTTTGTGTATTTAATAATCTTTCATATAATAAAACCATCTTGTTGCATAGTTCTTCTTAATTTAATTTTTTTTTTTTTTTTTTTTTTTTTTTTTTTTATAGGTTCTCAAGGACATGCCCAGAGTAGAAGGAAGGCCCGGAGAGAGCTTGCCTCCGTTTAATTTTGAAAGCTTAAAGAAGGACCTGCAGGAAAAACACGAGAAGGTTTCAGACAAAGATGTTCTTAGTGCCGCTCTCTACCCAACCGTGACGGACGATTTCCTCAACTTTAGGGATAAGTTTGGTCCAGTAGATAAATTGGGTACAAGAGTATTTTTGACTGGACCTAAAATCGGTGAAGAATTCGAGGTATAACTTAAAAGTTCAATCTTACTTTTTTTGACTAATTTTTAATATTATAATTTACCCCTGTGTGGATGCATTTATTCTCTTAGTCTGTTTTAATTGTCAGTGTCAGAAAATATTATAAGCAGTTATTAGTTAACACTAACACTTAACATTGAAAAAATAAAAAAAATAAATAAAACATGTTTTGAATGTATATGCAAGATTATAAGTACAGGCTGCAGATTATAAGTACACCTAAAAGTTTTATGTTGCTGTAGTTTTGTTTTATTAAGCTTAAAGCCATTTATATGCGAAGGTACTATCACTTCCCACATTGCTCTTAGGGGCATCCGTGCAAAAATGATCTGCTTGCTTTTAATGCTGGTTTTAAACGCACCAAATGTTAATCGTAGAGCTATTTTATACATGGAATTTAATATTTTTAAGACTTGTTGCAGTGTTATCCTTTTTCTTCACCGCCTCCTTAAAAATAAGACAGTATAATTTAGATGAAAAATTAAATATTGTTTTAAGACACAGCTTGCTGTTCTATCCAAGGACCATACGGAAGAATAGGGGCGGTAATAATGTCATTAGGCTTAAATCTGAACATAACAGTAATGTCGTCATCACTTCTTCATTAATATCAGAATTAAACGGAATAGATTCAGGCCTTAAAATCCTTATTTCTTTAATCTTAATCACCAAAGGATAAGGTATCTCCAATTTTTGTCATTGGCCTATTTAATTTTTGACTTTTTTAAGTCAAAACTCTCCCACCAGAGACTTGTTGTCCTCTACAAATCAGTTTAAAGCAGGGTCCATACTAATAATAATACCAGCCCATAAAAACCAAGTTTTTATTATAAATCCTTTATATTTTTGCATTTTGGTTGTGAGGGGGAAGTATTGGTAGAGAGTCTATGTGCCAAGTTTTAGCTCGATTGGACGACTGGAAGAGGGTTAACTAGCCCTATAAAGATTTTATATATACCTACCAATTAATTAATTAATTAAATAAATTTTTATTACTTAATTTTTAAATATTAATTAATCCATTCATTTTTAAAAAGATAATTAATTAAATTGAGAAATTAATTTATTAATTAATTAATTAAATTTAATTAATTAATTAAATTTAATTAATTAATTAATTTGTTAAAATGTTTTTGTATTGGTAGAGAGTCTATGTGCCAAATTTCAGCTCGATCGGATAAGTAGAAGAGGGTTAACTAGCCTTCCAAAGATTTTATATACCAACCAATTAATTAATTAATTAATTTTTTATTTTACTTTTAATACTTAATTTTTTAAAATTTATTTAATCCATTTATTTTTAAAAAAAAAATTAATTAAATTGAAAAATTAATTTATTAATTAATTAATTAAATTTAATTAATTAATTAATTTGTTAAAATGTTTTTGTATTGGTAGAGAGTCTATGTGCCAAGTTTCAGCTCGATCGGATAAGTAGAAGAGGGTTAACTAGCCTTCCAAAGATTTTATATACCAACCAATTAATTAATTAATTAATTTTTTATTTTACTTTTAATACTTAATTTTTTTAAATTTATTTAATCCATTCATTTTTAAAAAAAAAATAATTAAATTGAAAAATTAATTATTTAATTAATTAATTAAATTTAATTAATTAATTAATTTGTTAAAATGTTTTTGTATTGGTAGAGAGTCTATGTGCCAAGTTTCAGCTCGATCGGATAAGTAGAATAGGGTTAACTAGCCTTCCAAAAATGTTGACGCCAGGCACCCAGGCACTCCCCCAGGCACAAAAGTGAAGTTAATATAAAGGATTTAAAAATGTGCGTTGTGTGGGCTGTGTGTGTTGAATGGGGTGAGCGTGCATGGCAGTGTAGACGCTCTAAAAACAAAACTGATTTCTGATTGACTGCTTTTGGTAATTTTTTGTAGTAGATATTTACGCCGCAGAGTAAATTCAACACACAATGCAAATTTTTCTTGGTATAGATCAGTATAATGTGTAGCTTTCATATCGGGCTTTGTTATCCACTGTAGACCGAATTTCCTTAAACTACTCTGGTATCTTAGCAAGTGATTTTTTTATGAGCCTTATGTAGCCTTAAAGCTACGAGATAGGCTCTTATTAATTTAACTCAAGAAGTTAAATTAATTAGTAAAAATTAATAACCATGGGAAAGGAGAATAAGAAAGGATTTTAAGTTTTAATAATATAGAGACTTGAAGATTTCTATTTGTACGAGACAGGGAATTCAGAAAATAGTTACAACGGACTAAAGGCCACATGTCAGATATATCTCCTTGATAAATGCAAACCTGCTAGCTCGACGTCAGTAGGTAAAACCACCATTGGAGAGGCAACTTCATCATTATTAAGGGCTCAGCATTAAGGGCCTTCTCTTAGCAAAGGCAACAGGCAACGATCAATTCGCTCAGATAAATCAAGAACATAATTGTATTACGAAGGGGGTCGACATCAGGAGAACATTATGAAAGACGTTATCAGTACTGATAATCATTTTGCTTGTTTTGCACCAAGGAAATATTTTTTTTTTTTTTTTTTCGTTTTATTCGTATATTACACCTACAATAATACATTGTTATAAGTAATAGTGATGTTCCTGATTTAAATGGCATGGTAATCGTGATGTGAGAAACTGTCCATTGACAGCACTCACAATTAATAACATGAGTACAATATTTTATCTAGATTTTAATTTAATAAATCTCGTGGCCACTGCCTTTTCAGTCGTCGGGGAGGATTTCCGGGAATGGAATTAGTGGAGAGGTTTTGGACTAAAGGATTAGGGTGATGGGATACAGAATCGTGAAAGGATTGATACCTGGAGGTGGCTAGGTCAGAAACAAAGGGTACATTTAGGTCGTTATGAAGGATGAGATTGGAGACAAAAAAGGGAGCATTAGTTATTTTTCTGAGGATTTTAGACTGAAGGGATTGGATACGGTAGGAGTTAGAGCGCTTGGTACAACCCCATAATTCGATGCCATATGTCCATATGGGTTTTATTATAGTGTTATATATGAGAAGTTTGTTATGTGTACTGAGTTGTGATTTGTAATGTAAGAGCCGGTGTAAAAGTTTATATCGTCGGTTAGTTTCTTGTCTTTTGAGTTTTGTGTGGTGTGCCCAGGTTAAACGTCGATCAAGGTGTAACCCAAGGTAGCGGACTGTACTGGAATGAGGAATAGGGATTTGGTTTAGAGTTACAGGTTCGCAGATGCCATGTCTCAGAGCAAAGGTCACGTGGTTACTTTTACTTTGGTTTATCTTTATTCTCCATTTCTTCAGCCAGGATTCAAGGAGGATTAGATGTTGTTGTACATAGTCAGAAGCTGTACGTGGAGATTCGTGAGATGAAAGAATGCATTTGTCATCTGCGAAGGATGTGAGAGTGGTATGAGGATGTTCAGGAATGTCAGCTGTGTAAAGGGAATATAGAATTGGGGCTAGGATACTTCCTTGGGGTACACCTGCTTTTATCAGGAAGATTGATGAAGTGGAGAGGTTACAAGAAACGTGGTAAAATCGGTTTTCGAGGAAAGATTTTAGGATCAGGTAGTATGTGGAAGGAAGGAAGCCCTTTAGCTTCCAAAGTAAGCCGGCGTGCCAAACCCTGTCAAAAGCCTGAGCCTCATCTAGGAAGACCGCCGAACAGTACTTTTTCTGTTCAAGGGAGGAGGAGATTATATCTACAACTCTATGACATTGTTGGATTGTGGAATGGAGTGAGCGGAAGCCTAGTTGGTGATTGGGTATAATATTGAGGGAAGTAATGATGGGGCTAATTCGACGGAGCAGAAGCTTTTCTAGAATTTTCCCCATTACTGGAAGGAGGCTAATTGGACGGTAGGAAGACGGTAAATGGATAGGTTTGGAAGGTTTGTGGATCATTATTATGTTTGCAAATTTCCATGAGGTAGGGAAATAAGTTGTTCGCAGGACTGAGTTGTAGATGTAGGTGAGGTAAAGGATGCCTTTTTTGGGAAGGAATTTTAGGATGTTAGATGTGATGAGATCGTAGCCGGGGGCTTTATTTCGAGGTAAGTGCTTTATTGCGAATGACACGTCAGAGGGATTAAAGGCTTTTGGAGGAGGAGAGAGTTGGAGAGGAATTGAGAGGTCTTGGATTATATTTCTTGAGTGAACAGGATCAGAAATGTCAGAGTGAGGAGTAAATTGGTGTGATAGATGTTGGGCAAAATGTTCTGCTTTGTCCCTATCACTTTTTGCCCAGGATTGATCAGGTTTGAGGAGAGGGGAAGGGATGATTTTGTAGTTAAGGATTTTTCGGGTTGCATTCCAAAGGGATTTGTCTTCTGTAGTCAAGTTTTTAGTATAGTTTGTGAACTGTTCTGCCTTATATGCTGTCAGTGTAGAAGTTAACCGTCTAGTAAGTCTGTTAAAAGTTTGTTTGTCAGTCGGGTTACGAGTTCTTTGCCATTTTGCTCTAGCCCGTCTCTTGTCCGTTATTAAAGTCCTTATTGTCATTGGTAGTTGTACGTTAGTTGTGTTATAATTATGTTGTCTGTAACGTTCTGTTGAGTCCCATATACTTGTCTGTATTGTGTCTGTCAAAGTCTGTACAGCTAAGTCTATTTCGTCATGAGATTTTAAAGAAACTTTAAGGTCAAGTCTGTCTTCAACTAGTTGTCTAAACGTGGTCCAGTCAACTTGTCCGTTAATTAAGGTCTGTTTTGCTGGTAAAGAGGAAGGACGAAGGTCAAGGATTAGGAGAACAGCACTGTGATCTGAGGAGAGGTCGTGAAGGTTAGAGAGGTTTGTTTGTAGATTATTAAGCGGAGAAGTTACAAAGTAGTCTAGCAGATCTGGGAGTCTGTTCGGGTCTGAAGGCCAATATGTATAATCAGGAGGAGAAAGCACTTGATACCTTGAGGAAAGGATAACCGGGAGCAAGGAACTGGTACCACGAGGATTTCTTGTTCTGCATCCCCACTGAGGGTGTTTAGCGTTAAAATCTCCCCCGGCTATGAATCTAGGACCAAAGGATCTGAAAAGAGCGGTAAAATCTTGAAGGGTAACGGATTTACTGGGAGGGCAGTAAACAGCGGATATTGTGAAATCAAGAGGTAAGGAATTAAGGGTTATTGAGGTGGATTGAATCGATTCTGTAGGGGTGGAGGGGTGAAGAAAATGGGTGAGGGAATTTCTAATTAAAATCGCGCTGCCCCCCTGTGCTGTGTCATTTGGATGGTCGGTCCTGTACGTTTTGTAGTCTCGTATGTGAAAGTGTGAGCGTGTTGTGAAGTGTGTTTCGGTTAAAAGGACAATATCAATTCTTTTATCGTGAATTAGTGTGTCGAGCTCGTGTTTGTGTTGGGTTGCACCATTAGCGTTCCAAAGGAGAATGGATAGGGAATTTTGAGTTTGTGGGATCATTTTGGGGAGAAGGCAGGGAAGATTGAAACAATTGATGACAGAGTCTGAAGGATAGTGAGGAGGGGTTGAAGTGCAGATTTTAGGTCGGTTAGGAAGGAATTTAAGGTTGATTGGAGTGTGTTTGTGAAATCAGTAGTAGAGGAAGGGAGAGGAATAAAGGTTGATTGGTGTCTGTGGAGAAAAGGATGGGTAGTCTCTGAATTAGCAGCAGCCGCGTAGCTTGGTTTAGATGTAGGCTCACTGGTGGTTGGAACGGATGAGGTTGAGGGTAGAGATGGGAACTGCGTAGGTGAGGTAGTCTTGATGGGATGGGTTGGTAGATGTACTTGAGTTTGTTGTCGAGAAGGTATTTGGTTTTCTGCTGACGGGTAGTTTTTGTTTTTGCTTTTCAGGGCATTCTGGAGCTTTTTATGGACTTCGCATCCTCTATAATTAGCTGGATGGGCTCCCCCGCAAAGCACACATGTGGCTGGCTGATTTCGGTCAATTTTCTTGCAGTCAGAGGTGGGGTGACTTCCCGTACATTTTACGCATCTGAAGGCGTAATTACAATATCTTTGGGTGTGCCCCAGGCTCTGACATCGCTTACATTGCACTACCTCCTGTTTTTTGTGGGGTTCTTCAACTTTGATTTTACAGTAGTAAAGTTCTGTCAGTTTGTATATATTTTTGTTGTTGGGGTCAGGTTCCAGATCTACAAAAAACAGGGGAAGTTGGTTTTTTGTAGTGTGATGAATTACGTTTGTCACGTTTCTAGATTTAAACCCAGCTTTAAGTAGTTCTTCCTTTATTATTTCGGGCGATGTTGTTGGATGTAAGTGTCTTATGACCACTCTAAAAGCCTTTTGGTCTTTTTCTTGGTATGTATGGTGTTCAATATTGTGGGACTTCAAGTGATTTACCACGGCTCTAAAACCATCGGATGTTTTCGTTTGTATTAATACATCTGTTGATCTTGATTTACATATGAAATTTCCCGGTCCAAGGATACTACTAAGACTGCTAATAAGGCTGGTGAATATTGTTACATTTTTTATAAATATGGGGGGCGGTTTTACTGAAGTTGAATCTCCTGCTTCCTGGTCTGTTAGCAGAACACCAAAGGGATTTTTGGTTGTAAAGCTAGGAGTGGAACTGGGACCGGCTGCAATATTCCTAGGTGTATCGGTGGGCCGGAGAATAGTTTGATGTGCGGAGGGCGAGGGAGGTACGGGGGTATCGGTAGAGTTGGAGCTAGACGTAGCGGACTGGGTAGATGAGTCATAGTGGGTGGGGGGTGGCTGGGCCGCTCGCTTATTAGCAGTCCCCTCCTCTGAGGATTGAGAGCCTACAGACTGAGTGAGAGATCTTGATCTCTTCTGAGTCTTTTTCTTTTTTGACATAATATTATTGTTTATAATATAAGGTTGTTTACCTGTTGAAGGCCGCTTCCTGATAAGACTCGGCCGACCTGGTGAACCTCGACCGGCCAGCCTAATCTCGTTATAAAACGCACTTTTTAATTTAATTAGTTCGATTAAAATAAAAACTGCTTCGATAATAAAAATAACGGATATATACAATAAAAAATAAAAAGATCACACTGGAAAAAAATTTGTTAAAAACAATTGAGTTTTACTATTGTTAAATAGCAAAACAAGAGAGAGCCGATCCGCACGTGTCCAGAGTTAGAAAGGGACTCCCAATGACTCCAAAAAGGAAATATAGCATCGATTGTATTCTAAAGAATTTGAGAAGAAGAAAGAACACAAACTTTTGCTCGCAGCGCAGTTCGATTTCAAAAAGAGGTTGTTAATTTTGACTTGACAAGTTCTATTTGATAAATAGCTTCTAAAAAATTATACTAATTGGGGATGTAAAGAAAGAGATGTAAGTTTGTTAATTAGGATGGAGTGGTTAACAAGGTTAAAAACTTTACTGGAATCAAAGAAAACTGCATCTAACTGTGAACCTTTAGAAAAAGGTGGACCAAGATATGATAAGAAAGAAACTAAGCTGCTAGTTGTATATTTATTTTTAACAAACCCATTCTGGTGATGATTATGAAGAGGGTAGATGGAGGGTGCGTTTGAAAACTTTAGAAAAGACGCATTACAAATCTATAAATGGGCCTGTAGTTTTTAACATTAGAGGGATCGCCTAAATTATATATCGGGACTATAAGAGCTTGATTCCACTGGAAAAAAGACTTGAACATAGTACTTTAATCTGTTTAACCTGTTCTACATCTTGCTCTTCCTCTGCGTGTCGCAATGCTAAGGTATGCTATAAAATGCCTCAGAGCTTAGCGTTTCTCTTAACGTAATTCAGCAACCTTTATTCCAGGGACTATAAATCCTACTACAAGGATTTAATAGGTTATCTAGATTAATTATGCTCGTTGTGATGTAGTTGAGGAGGTATTATGCTCTGTATATTTGTCTATTGGCGGTACAGGTACTCCACTCCACATTAATGTCTCCTTAAAGAAATCTAATCCGCATTTTTTAATGAAAGGACAATATGTAATGTAATGTAATGTAATGTAATCCTTTATTTGTAAATTTGGGATGCAAAGATCTATAAGTAAAAGTCACTTTTTTTTTTTTTTTTCTTTTTTTTTCTTTTTTCCTTTTTCCCCTATTTACAAAATCAGCCATGCTGAGGATTGAAACTGGGTTAACATTTCTCTTCCCTTCTTGTTACATAATTTTATTTTTGTTTATGTTTTTATTTTATTTATTTATTTATTTTTTGTTGATGTTCTGTTTGAGCTATTTTTATAGGTTTTCTAGGTGGTAAACCTCATAATGAGCTCTTCCCAATCTCTTCCACTCTTGCCTATGAGCAGCTACTCGGGCCCAGGTTGCCCCTCCGCAGGTTTTCCACATTTCTTCGTTCCAATTCTTTTCCGGTCTTCCTCGCTTCCTTTTGTTGTCCCAGGGTCTCCATTCCATTATATCTTTACTCCAGCTGCTTTGTTTCCTCCTGATGACATGGCCGGCCCAGTTCCACTTCCTGTTGTGCACATTCTCTATAATGTCAATCAGTCCTGAGTTGGTTCTGAGCCATTTTTTGCTCTTCCTGTCCTTCCTGGTGTAGCCCATCATGTAGCGTTCCATGTTTCTTTCCACAACTCGCAACCTCGCTACTACCTTGTTACTTAACCTCCAGGTCTCACAGCCGTACGTTAGGACGGGTAGCACTGTTGTTTCCCAAAGCCTTTTCTTGAGGTCTGTGGGTGCTCTGCTCTTGAAGAAGCTTCTGTTACTCAATAGGGCTTTCCAACCAAGGTTTACTCTTCTTTGAATTTCTGCGTATTGCCCATCAATACTAAGGAGGTGACCCAAATATAAGAAGTTATTAACTTTTTCTAGGGGCAGGTCTTGGGTGCGGCGATCACTTTCTTCATTTATAATCATCATTTTACATTTTTCTAAGTTTATATTTAGGCCTATTTGTTTGCTTTTTTGCTGAATTTCTTTTAGCATTAACTCGGCTTCTACAACTGATTTAGCAATAAGGACCTGGTCATCCGCAAACTCTATACGGTTCAGCCACTCCCCATTTACCTTTATTCCTTTTCCTTCCCAATCCAATGATAACATAAGGTCTTGGTAGGTAGTTGTAAAAAATTTTGGTGAGGGCACGTCCCCTTGCCTAACTCCCCTGTTTATTGCGATTTCAGCATAGTCTTGGTCGAGAAAAAATGTAGCGGTTGCTCCGGTGTATAAGGATTTAAAAATGGTGATAATACTATTACTTACACCTTTGCTCTGTAACATCTCTATTATAGTACCAATTTTGATTTTGTCAAATGCTTTTTCATAATCTAAAAAGAGGAGGACAACCTGAAATTGGTAATCTACAGCTTTTTTTATAAGTTCGCTTATTACAAAAATGTGATCAATAGTGGAGAAGTTTTTCCTAAAGCCTGCTTGGTGTTTGGTTAGTTCTGCGTCTAATTTGTTGCTTATTCTATTAAGTATTATTTTTGAAAAGAGTTTATAGGGTATTGACAGTAAGCTTAAAGGTCTATAGTTTTTTAGTTCTTTTTTGTCACCTTTTTTGTGTAGGAGAATTAGTTTTGCAGTGCTCCACTTGTCTGGTAGAGAGGACTTCTCGAGGCATGCATTAAATAGTTTTACAAGGAAGAGTATGATAGTATTTCCTCCTGCCTTAATTATTTCCGGAGTTATGTTGTCAAGACCACCGGCTTTACCTTCTTTGAGTGTTTTCACTGCCCATTCGACTTCTTCTCTTAGGATTGTAGGTTCTTTGAGTTGTGCAGGAAAAGCTGTTGTTGTAGACTGTTGTTGTGAATTTAAGGCCCATTCATCATCTTGGTAAAGTTTTTCATAGTAATCTTTTATTCTTGTGAGGATGCCTTGCTTATCACTTATTTCGCTGCCACTTTCATTTTTTATTGAAATTATTCTGTTTCTTTTTGTTGGTGTCGGTTTCAGTTTTCCTCCTACCTCTAATGCTTTCCTTAGCCTTTCTTGTCTGCTGTTTTCAAGCCAAAGAGTTAAGTCAGTTCTGATTGCCTTGCAAAGGGTTGCATACTCGGTTTTCCTAGACAGCTCCCCCTTAAGTTTTCTCCGTTTTTTCATCATTTGTTTTATTATTTTTGGCGGATTCCTGCAGTTGATCGTTTCTGGTTTAATGACTTTATGCCTTATCTCATTTGAAGCTTCTGTTATTACTTTTGAAAATGTTTCTACTGCTAGGTTTATATCCTCGATTTTATCTCCCCAATTTATTAGGGAAGTAATCTTTCCTTCAAGTCCATTAATACTTAATTCTTCTGCCGAGAGTTTTTTCAGTTGCTTGTGCCTCTTTCTTTTAGGTTTCCCCCAGGAGAAGTTGATTTTTGCTCCCACTGCTCTATGATCACTACCGATGTCGATTTGGCTGATGACATTCACTTCCTTAATTAGTGCTAAGTTGCTACATATAATAAAATCGATTTCATTTCTATGCTTACCATCTGGGCTGATCCATGTCCATTTGTCTTCTATTTCGCCTTCAAAGAAGGAGTTTGTTACATATAAGTTGTTTGCTTCTACAAACTCTATGAGTCTCTCTCCATTTTCATTTCGATTTCCGACTCCATATGGGCCTATCCCTTTTTCCATCAACTTAGTCCCTATTTTTGAGTTTAGGTCCCCTATTATTAGGGTACGGTGGCACGAGTGGTCTTCTATAGCTTTTTGTAGGTCCATGTAGAAATCTTGAACTGTTTCTTCATCTGCTGCTGATGTTGGACTGTAGACCTGGATTACTCTTAGTTTTGCTTTGCTTTTGTCGATTACTTCGACACTTGAAATTCTGTCTGTGTAGCCTTTCAGTCTTGTTATTTTTGTGATATTAGATTTGTTTATTAGGAAGCCAGTCCCTCCTATTGCTTTATCATTTCCATTGTAGTAGAAGACTACATCTCCTTCCATATCTATACAGCCTTCTCCTTTACGGCGGACTTCGGCAAGGCCTATTATGGTCCAACAGATGTTATCTAATTCATATAGCAGTTGAGTAAGTTTTTCTTCGGTGCGCAGAGTAAGGCAGTTATAGGTTATTACATCCCATTTATTTCTCTTCTTAAAGTTGTTTACCTTTTTGTTGATAGCAGTTATATTCACTGATTGCAGTGGCTCTTTTGTATTCGTCCTGTGAGGTTTTTGATTTTCTTGTGGTGGGCTCAGATAGGTTAATTGCTACTTAGCTGCGGCATCGTTAATTTGTTCTTTAGATAATGGTTTTTGCTGTGAGTTTACTGGTTTATTTTGTTTAGGGGTGGGGTCATTTTTCATTGTGAAGAATCGTTCAATACTGCTGTTACGTGGAACAGATTCGGTTTTTGCTTTTTTGTCTTCTCTTACTTCCTTACTGTCATTTCCGTTTCTTTTGTCGTTCGGAGAAGTCTCGATGCTCCTCTGTCTTTTCCCTTTTGGTAACGGAATCGTTTCGACTAGTTGATCTAGTGTGTAGTGTATTCCATCGACATAGAGTTTGTTGTACTTCATAATTGCTTTCTGTCCGTTTTCTCTGAAGTAAATGAGATATGGTGTAAGTTCTTTTCTTGTTAGCCTGATGTCGGCCGGCAGATCCTCTTTTATCTTGATAGTCGCGTATTTTTCGTTTCCAGCCAGTTTGTATTTCTCTTTTAATATGTCATTTCTCAGTATATTTGATGACAGTTTGACTAAAATTACTCCTGTACTTGTATTCTTCGTGTTTAGAATGGTTATGTCTCTGATATCATATTTACGTATTTCTATTCCAAGGAAATCTATTATATTATATACTTGGTTTCTTATTTCATTTCTATCAGCCGCCTGCATGCCGATTATGACAATGTTTTCTCTTCTTGACCTGTTGATGTGTGTGCTCAGACTCGCGATGTCTTTCCTTATGTCCACTATCTCTTCCGCTGTTTTCCTGGATTGCTCCGCTAGGTGTTGCTCCAAATTGTCGATTTTCCTCACTATTGTATCCAGTTTTTCCAATCTAGACATAATTTCATCGAGTTTTCCTTCCATTCTTGGTTAGTGGAACGTGCTGGGTTAACTTGATAAGGGCGCGAGCCGGTGATAACAGATCGTCGGTTATGTTTTTACGAATTTTCTTATTATTCCGAGAATTTTCTTATATATATAATAATAATAAGAAAGGACAATATTACTAAGCCATAAAGAATAAGGAAAATAAAATAGCGAAACATCGAATTGTCGTGAATGAATTGTGACCGCCGAACAAAAAATATATTAAACTATGCAATAGGAAATGCAATAGCCTGTCCTATCCATATAAGTAGATTGTCCATAGTTGTGATCCACAAATAAATAACAAGTAAAACAAAGTACCTAAGAATAACAAGTCCAAGTAATAAAGCCGACAAGCCTCCTGAATTTGCGGATTCTCGCCATGCCAAGATTTATCAATGAGTAAATCTGGTCATAGGCTGAACTATAGCCCAGGAGCCCAAATTCAGAGGTGCGGCAAAAATATCTTTTGTGGGGGAGAAGGAAGATACTCGTAAAAATAAACCAGAAGCAAAAATCGAAAACGTCGACCATCTTTGCCCAGGGCGCAAGGTACCTAAAATTGCGGCCTGATTCTTGGTAAGAAGTCTAAAAACGGCGTCTTTAATATTATCTAAGCGAAATTACTTAATAATTATTTTTTAAATTCCATAACTGTGGAGATAATAGTAGTATAGGTATACTATTTATATAGGTATACTATTTAAGCAAAAAATTAAATTAATTTAAAGTGAAATCCATACATTGTGTGGTGTTCCCCAGGTGTTAAAAGTTAGCATGAATAAAAAAATCAAATAAAAATAATATTTATAATATTTTGCTTTATTAACATATCTTTGATTTTAAATTTTATAAAATTAAGCAGAAAAGCACCAGGAAGCAATTAGTTGATTTAATTATACCTCGATTGATTCAATTACATCATAATGTGGATTTGTCGCTTCAACGAAACAGCTGATTAGCTTAATTGCAACAACCTAACATTGCCTTTTAAAAATTACGTAATTTTTACACTTTAACATGTTAATCAAACTTCTTAATCCTTCTTTTAAAACGTTATATACAGGGTGTCCCAGCTAATATGGAACAGCGAAATATCTCCGGAACCATGATAGAAAGAAAGATGCGGATTTCAGGATTCTTATGGCTATAATTGCGCTTACAGAAAATATGCTGAATATTTTCTGTGTTCAGCAAAAGTGTGTGCAGATTACATAATAGAAAAAAATCGGTCCGAGACAACTCAGACAAACTTTCTCACATACAAGCTCATAATTACTTAGCCCAGTGTTTTCTATTTATTAATTTTCGTATTTAAATTTAATTATTATTGAACATTTCATGAAAATTTATCATACAAATAACTTCTCCTGGGCGGGGAATCAAACCCGGGCTCTCTCCGTCCGTGTTTTAAGCTGTTTTCTCAGGAACTAGATTTTTCCCGGGAAAACTGCTTATATCGTTTTATTCGTATTTAAATGGACTACAGATGAGAATTTTTTAATCAAAATTGTCGGAACCGTTTTCGAGAAAATCAGACATACAGACATTTTTTAAAAACCACTCTTTGGGCTCAGGGGAACTCAAAACGTGTAAATCCAACAAAATCGAATTTTCGTGCCATCACAATACTTTGAAAAAGTGAATAGGAAGCCGTATGTTTTTTAGACTAGACTTGGATTCTATGGCTAAAAATAAGAATTCTTTACTCTTAGAAATTTTTCACTCCGAGCATTTTGCCGTGAAATCCAAAATCCATTATTAAAAAAATGCTATTTTGCTTCCGAGCTTACCGAAGGTAACTGAAGCTATGTGATCGTTCTGAAGAACAAAACATTTTCAGGTCTCCGATTTCAAAAATTCCAAGACAGAAATCCGTTTCAGACATCAGGGAACATTTGTGGTTCCGTGTCGGTCTGTCGTTCAATTTTTGCGGACCAACATATCTTAAAAACTACTCGTTCAATTTTAATAAAATTTGGGTGGTAGGTCATAATTAGCCCATTGTTGGTCCCATATAAGTTTCAACCTTCTGCGCCTATTTGTTTCTCTTCCACTTACGCACAAACATACATTTATTTACACCTATAGCTTCAAAAGTACTTATCTGCTTTGAGTGAAACTTTTATAATTTATCAAAAGTAACCCGCCGATAGCCCCAGATTAATTTGAACCGTCTGCGCTCATTAAGTTTTGCTAAATTGATACTTTAATTCGTGTGAAAAATCAAACAATTTTGACAGATTAAAAAAAACGGGGGAAACAATTAAACCAATTAGACAATAATAGTTTGTAAAAGCATAAAATCAATTAAGGTGGTGGATAGGATGCGAGGAAGCTATGTGCCACACCAATTGGCAGTCTATTTTTACGTTTTGAGCCATGCTGAACACTTTTTTTTGGAAAAAAAAAGTTACGAATAAGGTATGTATCTTATACTGGATTTGGATTCTATGACTAAAACTAAGAACTTTTTGTAACTTTAATTTTTTCCTAAATCCATTAGTTTAGCTGTAAAATGGACTTAAAGTTTCAAGTTAAGCTGGTTCAGTGCTCTCCATACGGCAAACTAATGCTTGGAGCGAAAAATTTCCTAGAATAAAAAAATCTTTTTTTAGTCATAGAATCCAAATCTAGTCTAAAAAAAATAGAGTTTCTTATTCACTTTTTTCTATTATGTAAACTGCACACACTTTTGCTGAAGACAGAAAATGTTCAGAATTTTTTCTGGAAGCGTGCATTTATAGCCATTATCGAACCCTGAAAATCTTTTTATCTATCATGGTTCCGGAGATATATCAGCTCGGACACCCTGTATATGTAAAACATGGAGATACAAAATATAATAAAAAATCGAGCGAATAGTTTTTAAGATATGTTGGTTCGCAAAAATTGAGCGGCAGACAGAAATGGGACCAAAAATGTTCTCTGATGTCCAAAACAGATTAAATTCTTCTGTCTTTGAATTTTTTAAATCGGAGCAAAAAAATCGTTCTTCAGAACAAAGTAATTACGATTGTAATGGATAAATTTTAACAGCCTGCTAATAACTGTGACACATAGCATCTTTGCTTCCTATAGCGTATGCTTAAATAATATTATGCTTTTGCAACCCGCAATTGGGCTTCCCCCTGAGCTTCCGATCCTCCGAGCATACCACAGGTAATGACGTGATCGTTCTGAAGAACCTACATTTTTTATGCCTATACGAATTCAAAAATTTCAAAACAGGGGACATTTTTGGTACCGTGATAGTCGTCTGTCGGTCTGTCCACAATTTTTGTTAACCAACATATTTTAAAAACTATAACTTACGGGTTTTAATTAAATTTAGATGGTATGTCATAAAGCACATTGTTGGTTCCATATAAGTTTTAACCTAAACATACATTTATTCACACTTATATCTTCAAAAGTAGGTACGTTTTAAATTTGTATAAATTACAATTACATTTATAAATTCAAAATGACTCGTAAATTTTGATAAAGATATTTATAAATTCCAGTGTAATCTAATAATTATATCAATAAAAAATAATACATTAGAGATAATAATAGAATATTTATACAAACTATTAATACCAAATTAGACTATTATTCTATTAGACTGCTCCTCAACACTCGGGAAATCTTGTAGAGGAATACAACAACAAATTATTTATCTATTTTATTGATCACTGATATATGTATTTATTTAACTTAATAAAGCACTTCTTTTAAAATAAATTATGTTAAAATAAATCAATAAGTGAACATTGTGATTAACTTAAAAATACTTTTGAATATCAATAGAAGATATATTTCTGGCAACATTAAAAAATTAATAAAAATAAATAATTAAAAATAATAATAATAACTATAATTTTTGTTATAATATAACAATAATTAATAATTTTTGTTTCTTATATTTTTCAGGTCACTATTGAAAAAGGTAAAACACTCGCTATCAAAACCTTAGCAATGGCAGAAGATCTTACCCCCAGTGGTGACAAGGAAGTTTTCTTTGAAATGAATGGCCAATTAAGATCTGTCTTTATTAAGGATACGGAAAAAGCCAAGGTACATTATAATAAGCATAGCTTCATTTAACAATTCAAGAAATTGAATTTTGTTTTGATAAATTACATAAACATTTAAAAATATTAACAACAATTAAATTAAATATAAAGATTAAGAACAATTATGTACTTAAAGACGAAAAACATAAATACGAATTAACAATACAATTATTGCTTTCCACTGATGCCAAACTCAATTTTTTCCCCCGGTATCATAGAAACAAATCGCCCAAAACATAAATCGATAGATGGTTTGACACCAGGTTACAGTCTACTAAGTTAAGTAAAAACCTACAGTTAGTTAACCCACAGTATTTAGTTAATAAATTTGGCAATTGCCAAATTTATTTCAAATCGGACAAGCCGTACTCAATTGATGTTTCACAAAACTAATGGTAATTATATTTTTAGTTTAATCATCATAAAACGGGGTGAAATATTTTTCTATATCATTAAAAAAGTTTTGTATACAAATGCGCCGAGTCCAGTGACTTAGAAAGAGAAGGACAACTAAACTATTGAAGTACTAAGTAGGAGTTAGAGATATCCTACAATTTTTTGTCGGCAAAGGAAGGAGATATTTATCTTGGACTACATTCTCTTTCCGTCTACGGCGACCCAGTGGATTTTTTAAAAATATTTTACGCCTACTCCTCACAGTTTTTTTGGGTAAATGCTATCAATTTTCCAGACATATTGTATGTTTTTGAAAACAAGAAGATTTGGCCTAAATGGTGAGACTATTACTGCGTTTTTCGACAAAATCGCAATCAAAAGTTATTTAATTATGAAATTTTCCAATTTAATATTTTGTTCTTCTATAATTGAAAATTTTAAATACAATTAGATTTGTTTAACCAAAATTTAGTTGAACTAGAGCAGTCTATAATCAAAGGAATACAAAATGTGTGTACACGTCTTGTAAAATTGATTGATTGATTTTGTGTACATGCAAAATAACATGTCAAAAAAACACGCAGCAAAATAATAAAGTGTCAGCAAAACATCAAAGTATAAGCAATAGTTATTTATGTCACTAGGCAGCAAAATGGAATTTTGCTGACAAGTTTTTTAAGTTTTAGTACCGAGCCGAAGGCGAGGATAGGCTAAACAAATTTACAGCTGAGGCGAAGCCGAGGCAGGAAATTTACTATTTTACGGACGAGGCGAAACCGAGTAAGGAAAATTACATTTTGACTGACGAGGCAAAGCCGAGGCAGGAAAACGTTAATTACCTGCTGAGGTGTAACCGAAGCAGGTAATCTTTAAACGAGTCAGGAATGTTTCCTTTGCTGCATAGTTACATACAATATTTTATCTACTAACGGCAGAAAAATTACACTAAAGATTTTAGTACCTGATTTAGAGGGAAATAAACTTTCCTTGTATAATGTTGCAATTTCGGGTGGCGTGTTATCAAACAAGTCTTCAACGTCTTACACAACATCATCATCCATATTTTTATTTAAACTTCAAAAACCTAATTAACAAATTTATCAAAATAATAACAGAAAACTATTAAATTATCTTTCTTTGATAGATAAAAGATTTAAAGCAATGAAAGTTATAAAAATCGAATTGGTGACTCAAAAGTAAAGCCGAGGCCACACATTGGCCGACATTTGCCAAATACCTTCCAAGGTTCCAAGTGTGGCCGCTCTACCATTGTCAAATATCGTCAAATGTTTGAGTTTGGAAGGTATTGGAAGGTTGGTCGAAGAGAACGACCAACCTTCCAATATCCAATACCGATACAAAGGAGCCGCCTTCCTTTCCCCAACACCCAAAACGTCTGGCCACATATTGGTCAAATATTCTACAACATCACGCACATAATATACAATATATAATATGGATGTATTATCGTATATCATTAAAAATAATCGAATTATTCTATAGAAATTATTTAATTAAATGTATATTAATATAGATTACATTAAATAAGTAGAAATTAATTATAGAAATAATTATTCTATAGAAATTAATTAATTAAATGTATATTAATATAGATACATTAAATAAATGTATTAAATTATTATATACAATAAATTAAATTTTTTATGCAATTATAATTCATCATAAAATTGAAAGTAATCATGATTTTAATTCAATCATGCCTGTTTATAAATAAATTATTAGTGATATATATACGAGTTACATTCTATCGAGAACTTTTAGATGCTGATTGGAAAACCCTTTTGCTTAAGTATTTTCCTTTTTTATCATTAAAAGGAAACTAACTTCCAATTTTGAATGTTCTAGACCAATAAGTTGCGCAGATGTTTATGACTGAATTAATGCAATTATTTTTTATCTTTTTAAAAATTAAATTAATGTTTTTGTTTAATTTAATAACCGCGGGCTGCATCCAGCAAACGAAACTGATAAAGATGATATTATGTGAGCTGATGAGAGTGTTAAAATACCTACAGCAATATTATTATTTCAACTCTCACGGGCGCGGGAGAATCCACGTAGTGTGTATTGGAATCAAATATTGGCCAAGGAACATTGGGCCAATGTGTGGCCAGCCTAGTCATTGGTGAGTCATTGCAGCAGTGGGAGGCAAATGTTGGAATCAAATATTTGTGAATGGGTCTATTGCCAAAGGTCGGCCAAGTGTGGCCCAGGCTTAAGTGTAATGACTCGAAAGTTCAAACAAAACAATCAGTGTTGCCACTTATTTATTAACAGCTGTTTTTTATCTCAATTTTTAAAAATAATCACTGTAAAATAATAATATTAGTTTTATTATTATAATTTTTAAAGGTATTTTCAAAAAAAAAATAAAAATATTTAGCAGAATATTACGCTTAAATATACAAAAATGAACAATGTGGGAGAGTTCATAACCTGAGATGTAGTAACTTTTTCTTAAAATTTGGCAGCCTGATTGTTATTTTGCTGACACTTTGATATTTTGCTGCGTGTTTTTTTGACTTGTTACAAAAGAATCAAGAAAAATGACATTTTGCAGATTGAAAACACAACAACACACATTGAGTACAACAATGCCTAATTTTGCTGCCGTGAGTTGATAAAATAACAAACAGGCTGCAAAATTAAAAGAAAATTTTACTACAAAAAGGTTACTACATCGCAGGATATGAACTCTCCCACGTTGTTCATTTTTATATATTTAAGCGTAATATTCTGCTAAATATTTATATCCTTTTTAAAAATAACTTCAATAACACTGTTCTGCAAAATTTAACGAGCTTTCGGGCCCCAGAAAATTGTATCTGAACTTTATGTTTTCCAGGTAGCTAAAACCGAATTTGAAGTAAAAATTTCTCCTATACGTACAGTTTTCCCGGATAATGCGCCTAAAGTTCGGAAAAATTGTGTTTTTGTCCCAATTTTTCGCGCAAAAAATTTCGTAAAAAAAAAATATATTGGGCGTTTGAATATCTTTAAACTATACGAAGAACACGAATCAAAAGTCAAAAATAATTGTTGACCTTACTTTTTTAAGAAAAATGAAAAATAATAATAAACAAAATTGATTTTTCCTCATATTGAGTTTTTGTATTTCTATTACTTTTTCAGTGGTATAACAAATGTTTTGATAAATGGGGGGGGGGGGGGGGGGGGGATATTAAAAAAAATTGGGGCAAAACCACAACTTGCATGTACTCTTTTTAGTATTCTCCCCATTATTCTTTACCCTAATAAACTATAAATGAATTAATAACGAAGGTATACCTACTTTTACATAATATGGGTAAAAGTTGGAACAAATAAAAATAATTTATTATGGTTTATTCTTTTGTCGATTCCTTATTTTTCTACTTAACTCAAACTTCTAAGTCTTCAGGGATGAAGTTAAAAAAAGTGTTTAGTGTAAGTTACTCAATCCCAAACCATTTTATCTAAAACTCTTTGAAGATTGAAATATTACACTGATAAAGGCCTGAAGATGCCCAGGTATGGGTGAAAATTTGCAGTCAATAAAAATGTTATAAAAAAATAGTAATTTTTTTTTTTAACTTAATCCCTGAAGACTTAAAAGTTTGAAGTTTGAGAAAAGTAAAAAAAAAATAATAATAACAATAATTTATGATAAAAATCCGTTTTTATGATTGTTTGAAGCTATACATTAAAAGCTAATTCATTTTACTTATCCATAGGTACCTGTAATTACTACGTTTTTATTAGCTTGCTTTCTTGTTTGTTTGTTTGTCCGGTACAAATCTGGCAATCGATTTCTAACTAACTTCGCGAATAGCTAGACATTTGAAACTTTTAGCATAGCTCAGGACACGATGACAATGCATTATTTTAATACTTTTAGCCATCTTTCAGCAGAATTTAATTGGTTTTCAGCAAATTTTGCTTTATGGAAAGTTAGTTCGGAAAAAAACCGCAAGTTATTTTATTTGTTTTGCCATCGTCCCATATTTATGCAATCTTCATTTTGACGGGTTTCAAATTTGTGGTTTTTATGATAAATAAGAGATAAACATTGAATGACAGCAAAACAGGAAATATATCGATTATATTATTTATCGATTATATTATTTATATTATTTCAAATATATCAATGGCACGGTTTAGATTTGGTGTTGGGGAGATCCGTTGTACAAAGATTTGTCCTTTTATAGGTGATCTCAGCTCTCTAGACTCTAGATGGTTGTCATTTATGTGAAGTTAATAAATTCGGAACTATTTTTTTTTTTTCACTAACATTATATATTATACAACAATAACAATTATATTATCAACATTACATACGATTTAAAAATTAGTATATAAAAAGTTCTTTTTATCTTGAAATTATTTATATATTCAGTCTTCTATTTCATCACTAATTTTAAAAATTGATTAATTAAATCTTTCACATTCTAATGCTTTATCTATACTTACATTTCAGCTTATGCATGTACATCCTAAAGCCCAAAAAGGAATTAAGGGACAAGTTGGTGCACCAATGCCTGGAACCATCATGGAAGTCAAAGTTAAACCAGGAGACAAAGTTGAAAAGGGTGCTCCTCTGATTGTCATCTCAGCCATGAAAATGGAAATGGTTGTTCAAGCACCTGTAGCAGGTGAAGTCAAATCAGTTGATGCAACAGTCGGAATGAAACTTGAAGGTGATGACCTTCTCGTAACAATTGAATAAAATAATGAAGGTCTGGGTCCTTGGAGAAACATTCCTTTATCGATGTCTGTCACCAAATCAAACAGAAAGAACAAGAAGCCTGGCAAAAGATTAAAGAAACACTCAAAACATCACTTTTCAGTGAACATTTTTAAGAAAAAGGAGGAAGAAATATATTGTTATAATATAAGGAAACAAACTAATCATATACATTTATTACTTTTAAAACTAGGTAAAAAGTGTGCACCCTTCAATAAAAAAAAACTCAAATAAATACCATGTAGTCTAAATGGGGGAAAACCCCTATATATTTATTAAGTGTTAACTTTTATTATTTTAAATTTAAAAAGACACTAACTTAACCCTTTAATCATATTTCATGGTATATATTTTATTAATAGTATAATATTTTCATTAGCATGGACCAACAGTAATTCTTTAAATTGTGATTTTTAATAGCCATTGAATTCTAATCAATAGATTCAAAATCAGTAATTCAAACCTAACATTTCCCTCTTAAATCATATGTTACCAATTTATATAATTGCTTAGTTATACCATAAGAGGGAACCGATTTAATATTTACAATAACTAATTAAATTTGAAATAAAAATATAACTGCATATAAAAACAATTGTGATTGTTTTATTTAATTTATTAATTCAATTGTTATTAAAAGAGAAAATAAGAAAGCTATTTTGTTTGAAGTGATGGCATCTAATTGTAATTAAATACTGGGCTTTATCAGTGCCAAAATATAATTGTATGATATTATTGTCAGTACTCAAGGACGGTAAAATTACACACAATAGAGACAATTACAAACTTACAAGTCTGAATATAACATTATTATGAGACTAAATGTATCCCTTAAATGTGGTATTCAAAATAACCAGACAAAAAATATTGCCTATTTATAAATTCGTTTCTTTTTACAACTTAGAAGACTTAGGTTATTTTAGTACTTAATAGAAATAAGATATATTTATTTTTAATTTATATATTAAAAAAATGGATGTAAACAAGTGCCAAGCCTTAGCAGCAAATTTAGTTGTTTTTCCATAATGGCACAATATTAATGCAATTCAGATTTACTCCATGTACCTTTATATTTTATTTTTACCTTTTAATTTCCTCAATCTAAATAACTGAATATTATCTTAGTTCTAGAATTTTGGGTGAAATCATCACAAAATATTAAAAATAAATACCCAATAAAAAAAATAAGTAGTGGATCATTTTCAGTAGAATAAATAATGTGGTTGGCCACCTAAATATAATTTTAAAGTAATTTGGTTAAAAATTATTTAATAGCTAAAACTTTTTTAAATTAAAAATAATTATTGACTTATGTTTGTAATATAAAAAAGGTATAGATGAAACTGAACCTCATACAGCTCTCTTTAACATATATTTATAGTAATTTGTAAATCTGTATTATCCTTTATACAGTTAATTATTAGCAAACTTTTTTCAATAATTTTCATTACATTAAAAAAGCATTAGTTCAAATATCATGTTTATTTTATTTAATTTATTAAATTTTACCATCAAAATTAATAACATATTTCACCCTCAGACAAATATTTGAATTCGACAATATATGAACAAGATAAATTGTTTTTAGATTGATAAAATTACAACATATAATATTAAATTATATTTTAATATAAGATATTGCATATTTTTTTTAACTTAATATCTAATTAGAGGTGCTTAATAACAGTATAAAATGAAGGTGCTTAAAAAAATAAGAAGAGGAAAGTAATTTTCTAGAATAAAATTGAATGAAATAAGTGTATTAAAATGATATTAAATACTACATTGAATTTGCTATACTCCAGATGAGATATTTAAAACTAAAAGTGTTTTCCTGAAGAAAATGATAAAATCTTCTTTCTAATTTTTTTTAGAAGCCACCCAGTATGTTTGTAGTATGAATAGATACATATTATATATACTTGCTGGACCTGTAGAACACTGGATAGGTTTCCATTCCATTCATAAAGGAATGTATTCCCACAGTTCTAGGCAGTGTGAGTACTTTTTGAATTTTATATTCTTCAATTCTTCTACAAATTATGGAATTTAACCAAAACTGGTCCACTGATCCTCAAATCTTGCAAGTATCGATGGTAAGCACTTCCTCATTTTACAACTTACTAACCTGCTGTAATAACCATTGTATTGGCAGTGATATTTATTCATTCATATGTTATCAATTTAAAAGAAACGTAATAATCTCATTTAGTTTAATACTTTTGATAAATAATTTTACTTTTCTTTTCATTCTTTCACAATTATTTTCTATTTAATTCCTAATTTAAAAAGACTTTAATTCTTAAAGTATTCATTGAAAGTTCATCTTCAAGTGGACACAACACAGTGAAGAAGGTGCTACATCACTCATCACACAAAATCTATGAAAATCAAAGCAACAGAGTTAAATGGGGTAAAACACAGTGCAATACGGTATTATCAATTATTACACAAGAATCAAAACATGTTAATTTTTGCAAATGTCATTAGTCCATGCAAGGTCAGTTCCTCTTCCTCTCACTAATTGGTCCACTCAATTAGAAAGAGCAATAACTGTTGTGCTTGCTACATCAGTGTGTGACCCATAATATCTTGTATAATGAGTGATAATTCCGTGATGTGTAATCTACTTCACTGCTGTGTAAGTACTTTAAGGCTATTGGGCAATTAAAAGACTAGGCTTTCTTTTACAGTGTTGTACACTTTCTTTTTTTATCATCACAAATTATAGACACACAGTAGTTCGTTAAGTTTTTCCACTTTTATAAAATGTTTTACATTTAAATATATTTATACATAAAAATTGTTAATAATTATTAGATTGTTACATATTAAGATTGTTTGTTATTTTTATTGTTTTTAAAATAAAGGGTAACTTTATGCAAATGTTAATGGTGGTTTTACAATTCATTCCTAATTCTTTTGTCTATGTGTAGGCCTTATTGCAAGATAAGATTTACTGAATAGAAAGAGGCCTGTGTAACCAAGTGGTTAGCACACTTGTAACTGTGTCACCAGAAAACCTAGGTCTAAACATCTTCAAATCTGGTGAGTTATTAATCCCAGAGAGGTGAGACATGGTTGACTCTGATCTCATTGATTAGATGAGTAAAGTGTCCAGATCCCTCATCCTATAATAACCTAATGTGTTGATCGTGAGGTAAAAGAAAGAGGAAAAAACAACTAATGTTAATGTTTAACCCTTCAGTGTTCACGCTTCGTTTTCTTATCAGTTACGGAAGGATCCAGAATTGCCGTGTGGATTAAATTACTTACCATGTCTGCCGGCCATCAATGACTCAAGAGGGGCATGACGTTGTGGGTTCAATCCCTTGCCATGGTGCTCTGATTTATATGGCTCACTAATGATCACATCATAATTGGGTGGTACATTGTACAGAGGTATGATGTGTAAAGTAGCTGGAACTCTCCACCTCGAGGCCATATTATAGTAAAATGGCCTTTAAGCCTATCATAATAGCCATGTTTTACCACATAATTTTATGGCCATTATAGGTAATTTTTAGCAAATTCCATGGATTATAACCAACTTAACTTACTAACTCCGTGGCATAACAGCCCTTAAAGGGCCCAGGTCTGCCAAACGCACGATCCTACTTAACTTTATTAATAGGCCAGCCCAGTCTCCTATCTGAGCTACCAAGGCCCCCTTTCCAAGAATAAAAATTGCCGAAATGGCAAAAAATAAAATGTGGCAAAACATGGTTCACTTTGTTGGTTTTGTAGAGCCAACTATGAAACACCATTTCTTTCTTTGCTTCTGCTCCAGAATACTTTTTTCATGGTTTTTTTTTTTTTTTTATACAATATTTGTTTTCCAAGCTTAAAAAATGAAATCGGAATATGTAATGAATGTCAGAATTCCATTCCGACATAGGGTAACACCTGCATCGCTAATACTTTTTTATTCTTGAGATTATAGAATCAAAGAATAGAAAAGGAAAATAATATTTGAGAATGACTGTAAAGAGGATAAAACAGATGTACAGTAACAGCACAACAACCATCATTCATCAAACAGAGAATTTTTTTTTTATTGAATTAACATTTGTATGCATATTAAAAAAAACAAAAAAACTTTCTGATTTCTTTTAACACGTTTAATGTAAATAAAGATTTTAAAGCTATGTAAGACTTAAGGCTCTACCGCCCTTTGAGGTTAGAAAAATCATTAAAATGGAAATTTTATTGGTTCTAAGCTAGATATAAAAAATCTAAGTACAGGCTTCATTCCTAATTTTAATTCTGCACAATTTGAGCCCTATTTCAACTCCCTACAACAATAAATACAACTATTTCAATACGAGTTTTATCGTTGTATTGAAATGGCGCCTGTACTATTTATCATAGGAAGTTGAAATAGGGCTCAAATTGTGAAGAATTAAAATTGGGAATGAAGCCTGTACTTAGATTTTTGATATCTTGCTTGGAACCAATAACATTTTAATTTTACTGTTTTTTACTGTCTCAAAGGGCGGTAGAGCCTTAAAGCTTAAAAAGTTTTAACATTAAAGCCCTGCAATTCCTTTAATCCTAATATAAAATGCAAGTCCTTGGTAAATTTTGACACTTTATATATCTTGGACTGCACTATTCCCTCTAGAGATAAGAAGATATAACTTGTCTTAATTTTAGTGGTGCAGAGAAGAGTTTTAATAATGATTGGAAAAAATGTAGTGTCTTTGTGTAACCATTAACTTAGTTTATAAATTAGGAAATAACAAGAGATGCGGCATTTTTTTATTAATAATCAATTTTTATTGAACATTATATAAATATTAACAAATATTATAAAGCAAAAAATATTTAATATTTTTCAACACAAAGTTACTTTTATTTACATAAGAAGATGTTTACAAAGCTATTGAAGTCTACAGCTATACTGTAAATAAGATTTTTATTTGATAAATCTAAGATCAAAGAACAACTCTAAAAAATGCCTAACTAATGATCTCTTTCAACCATTCCAACTCTAACTTTTAGCTACAATATTTTGAAAATGTTTAGGTGCCATGTTATGATATAGATTATATTTATTTTTATGAACGTAAAACATAGTGTCATGGAAAAATAAGGCAATTACAAACTTATAACTTTAACAGTATGAAATTTACCCAGTAAACAATAATCAATAAAACATTATAAAGATAATAAGTTAATAAGAGAGGAACATTAAAGCCAAAATTAAATTTCCTTCATAAAAGAGCTTCTTAAAAAAAAAAATTACCTATGTAACCATTAAAAGTAAATTTGAGCATCCTTTGGAACCTTCTTTTGTTAAGATATCTGTTTATATACACAGGGATACCAGGCATTGGCCATATGACTACTACTTAAATAGGTAGGTCATTAAGTGAAGAGTGTCTGTACAATCAACACCCCCAACAACAAATGTGTCTTAATGCATAATAACGACAAATATTAGTAGTATTCCTTTTTTTTTAAATAAAAAAATAGTCCTATGATATACATATAATGAGATGTTTTGTGTTATTCTTATTTTTTTTACTACTATTATTAATAACTATAACATGAAAAAACATTAATATACAACTTACATCATAATAACTACTAATAGTCATATATTATAGACTTTTATTTTTTAACTAATAATTAAAAGTTTATTTCATACACATGATTTGAGCAATACATTTATTTATAAACTCATGGAAGTTTAAATAAAAGTATAATTATATTTTTTAACATAAAGATTTAACAAACTTAATTTTCTAATTGATAGAAATAATAGATCCACAAATGTGTTTTTATCCAACTTATTAGCGTCTCATCATGAAAGAGGGGTAGTTCAATTACCAAACAAAAAATTGTTAGTAACAATTGACCAGTCTCGGCTGTTCTAAAGCAGCGTTCTTTAGATAATCTACAAAAGTAACAGACTTAAACTTAAGGTATAACGTAAGGTAACATTAAAAATACACTGCCAATTAGAGTGGCACATACCACTCCTTTTCGCGTCCTATCGCATATCCTTTAACGATTTTAGGCTGTTAACATCCATTATTGTCTAACTTATTTAATTTCCCCCCAAATAAAGCCTGGTCGCCTAGTCTCGAGGTCCATAGGCCCGCTGTGCTATTGAAGAGGAAGGTCAAATAGAGAGGTGGGGGAACCAAGCCACCTCCAATTCCCCACATCTATCTCCCTCCCCGCGTTCTCTTCATAATAAAAAACTATTAATAGTTTTAGCGATCTTTAACACTTCATTGTACTTAAAAAAATGTTTGTCTCATTGAATAGATGAAGTTAGATTTTTTCCCTGACCTAAAATTCCAATTTACATTTGAAGTCCACATTTACGCGAGCGTCGCTCGCAAACGCTTGGGTGGATAACGTTGTCCACCGACATTGTCCTGGACATTGGTAAAATGAACATGTCTACCAAATTTCATCAAAATCGTTCTACTTTTACTCAAGTTAACGTCACACGTTTCAGGGGACTTGGATACACAGACCGACAGACAGACAGACAGACACGAGACCAAAAATGTTCCCTGGTGTCTAAAACGGATTTCTGACTTAGAATTTTGAAAATCAGAGACATCTTTTTTTTGTCCTCAAAAGTGAACACAATACTGAAGTTACCTTTGGTAAATTCGGAAGCAAAAAAAAGAATAAAATAAAAAATTAATGAATGGAATGCAAAATACCTATAAAAATATCTGGATGGACTTTGAAAGTGCAAGTGATGTATTTAATTTTTTGTCAATTCATTTTCTACTACTGTTTTTTTCTATGTCTAGCTCTTGTGTATTTTTGTCATGTTTAAGTTTTCTTTTTTTAGTATTTAGTTCACAGGGTGGGTTTGTTACCTTTTTAGCAGGTAATAATCCTTCCTCCTTTTTGTCTTAATCTCTTTACAGCCTGTAGCTTAGCCTTCTTTTTTAAAAAAAATGTCTCATTTGTGCTTTTGGAGTCCATACAGTATTTTTTACAATCTAATGTTACCTTACATTATACCTTAAGTTTAAGTCTGTTACTTTGTTTTTAGATTATCTGAAGAAGGCTGCTTTAGAACAGCCGAAAACCGAAACCGGTCAATTGTTAATAACAATTTTTGTGTAAAGACATTGTTTGGTTATTGACTTACACCTCTTTCATGATAAGAAATAATAGACAAATTTATTAAAATTATTTAAGCACCAAAACTAACTGTAAATCGTAATTGAAAAGTGTGGCGCAAAGTGTTACTGTTCTGGTAAGCCCTACTACATCAAAACAATAAGTAATAAAAAAAAGGTAACCAGATCTCTATAACTATAACATGGCTAACAAGATTAAAAAAAAAATACATAGCTTATATTAATTACTAGCTCAAAACAAAACATGAAACAATGCTGAATATAAAAATTGCAAGAACATAAAAATACATTTAAACAACAATAAATTTTAAAAAAGCACACAGAAACTTAACAATAATTATTATAGATTCTCATTTATTACATATGATTAATTTTTACAAAATATTACAATAATACATTTGTTCAATAATTTTGTCTTTTAGACTCAATTATATATTTTTCTTTATTAGTTGAACTACAATTAATTACAAGTTTTCTATAACAATTCCAAAATAACAAAATACACTGCTGCTTGGTCTTTAAAGTACGAAGATGCAAAAATTTGCTGACTGTATTATGTTATATAAATTAATCAAACAATTACATAATTACAAAGAAATATAGACACTTTTAAAAAAATAGAAAATAACAAAAATAAAAAAATAATTAAGGCCTCTCAAAATAAAATTATTAAATAACCCAAATAAACTAAATCTACCTCTTCTAACTACTAAATTCTCAACCCTTTACTTATGCCTGTTCTTTACTAATACAGAGTAGCCCTAGTAATTTTATCTTATGTGTGCCAGGGGTTCAAATTACAAAAGACTAATAGGACTAATTATAAAGACTATTAGGATAACCTTACTAGTAGTATTAGTAGGTTATGGTCTAGGGTAGGACGGACAAACCACTTGTTCAAACGTAGCAATTAGGCCATATTTTAAGACCATTTTAAGAGCCCTGTGGTGGAGAGTTCCAGCCAATTCACACATAATACCTCTGTACATTGTACAGCCAAAGTGAGTATGGTGTGGTCATTAGTGAGCTATATAAATCTGAGTGTCAAAGCGAGGGAAAAGAAGAAGAGAACCCCTTAGTGGGTGCCCTTGCTCTGTTCCGTCCTCGATTCATAGATTTAAATCAGAGCAGCATGGAACAGAATCGAACCCACAACTTTTCCTTGACTCATTGATAGCTGGGCAGGCACCTAGCACTTTTCCAGTTAGGATTAACAGGGCTTTTTATATAAATTTCTGGATTAAATGCACACTTAGAATTAAAAAAGCTATATACATAATGAAGAAGAAGAAAAAAAAACTATTGTCATTTTATACTACTGGATTAGATGAACTTATAATGGGCAGGCCAGTAAAAGAGATTCCTTAAAGTAAACTTTTAATTTTTTATAATGCCAAATCAATATAACAATGCCAAAAATCAGGCAAATCATATTTGCTAACATTTATTATTAATAATAATATAGTAAACAATGCAAATGTACATATAGACTCATAAAAAAACTAACCACTTTTCCATACATCCGGGAGTAAGTAGCAGGTAGTGTTGCCTACAAGGTGCAGAGAGCCCGTGACTAGTACATGAAGAGGACCCTGTTCAAGAGATGAAAGGTAGGATATCGTCTCACTAACAGAAGTAAATATTTTACCATCTTGGCCACTGATATCCTTCCATGAAATGGCATTCTTTGAACACATACTCATGGCTTTGCCATTAGAGTCTTTCACACTTACGTTATCTAAAAAATATAAATAAATAAATTTAATATTAATGAACACATTGAATTTTAAACTTATACACATTATATAATTAATAAATAACTGTAAATGAGGCATGAAAGTGATGACATAAATATTAACCCTTCGTGACACAGCTATAGTGGACAAACAATGAGGCACGGACGGCGTACTTTATGTGCAATGCATTTTCCAAACCATGAATTGGTTAAATCCAGATTATCTAGATTGCGTTTTGGAAATGTTGAACTAAAAAGTCAATTAAAGTATTACATATTTATTTCTCAATGATATCTTTAATTATAAATTTAAAACTACTATAAAAAAGCAGTAATTACTCCTTCAGCATCCTGACTTAGTATCGGGCTTTCAACCCTATTAATTATTATTAGTTGTCAAAGTCCTAAGATAACTCCTCACAACCATCATCCTAATCCGAAAACTCATGCAAAAACCAAAAAATATTGATCTGAAGGCATAATTTCTCTATACCAGACACGGTGGCACGGCACATGGTGGTGAGCATACAGTTCACCAAGACAAATACACACAGCAAAACAATGCAAACCGAGGCCATAATCAAAGCAGACTGTTTCATCTGTTTTAGGGGGTCTCTAGTGGTAGGGTAAAATGAGGTTTTATTAAAAAAAAAATGTTTTTAATAAAAAAAAATGGGATGTATGAAACATAAAAAGTTTTTTAATTTTTGGCAAAGAATAACTGGGTTTTTTAAAGATTTTTTTTTTTTTTAACTTTTGTAGGAGGACATAAAAAAAAAATCAATTTTTAAGAACTCAAGGCAGAAAGATTAGATGAATTGGTATAAAAAAAAAAAATAAATAAATAAAAAAATAAATACATATTTGTACTCAGTACTTAAGTGTTTTCCTCTTTCATTTAACACCCCACCTGACACATTTCCACATAAAAAGTTACGTTAGACTTCAACCCTATTGTATTTAATAAATTATTTTTTAGGGCTTCCCTATATTTTTCTTGTTTGGGTTATTACACTTGACATAAGTGAAAAGTTTAAAATTATTGTATAAGGTACTTTCAGAGATGAAGGTGCGTTAATGAAAGATAATCAAACACATGCAATTATAAGGGTGCTTGGTTTTGCCAATGGACCCCAAAAAAAATATAATTTAGTTAAAAAGTAACTATAATAGATATTTCAGATTAATTTTTTTCTTTTTATTACAGGGCTAAATACAGCAGCCAATAAAGGCACTAGTGCCAGAGACTTGCCACAAAGATAAGAGATAATAAAACAAATAAGTTAGCTGACAAACTACACTCTTTTGGCTCTTATTTGGACCCACTTTACAAACTTCATCTTCATGGTTTTTCATGGAGAGTTCCAGCCACTTCACACACCAATGTACCACCAAAGAGAGTGATCAATAGTGAGTAATGTAAATTGAACCCAAACCTAAATCCGTACTCGATTCCTAGATGGCAGAGCGGGACAAGTGACTTTAGCACCACTACACTGGTTCTAATCAGATAATAGATAATAATAAGTCATTGGTATGAGTTAGAGACTAAGTTTTGCTAAGATCTACTTGGGAGCAGTCTAGAGGCTTTAATGTGAAACATAGCCTTAGAAGTGTGGCAACACTCAGATCAGTGTGAGCCAGACTTCCCCTTGCTACTCCTTGCAGTTTCTTACAGCACAACTAGGAGAGACAAGATTAGAACTAAGCTTCAGCCATCTTATTATTTTATATTATTATTTTCTTTTTTTTTCAATTATTTTATTTACTAGTGATAACAGTTTCCTTTAATATAATATAATATCCTATAACATTTAAGTTTCTATGGGTGTTTTTCTAAATTTATAATAACGGTTTAATTATTTTATTAAGAAACCATATTGCTCAAAACCTTACTTTATCTAGAGCTTCAGTTCATCATAGCCATATCTTACAAGGAAGTCCTTGTATATGGCTAGAACTTTCTTGATGAAATCAACCCTATCATAATAAAAAACAGTTTCAAGAAATGAGGAATAACACCTTGGGAACCATGATTATGACAACTTCAACTATCAAAAAAAACTCATAGTGAACAGTTCTGTTAAATATACAAAAATCATCATGAGAGATGCTTTGAAAGTGGTAGAACTTATGGGATCGTCTTAAGTAAAATCTTTTGGAGTTTTTGTACTGTGGCTGGGTCCAAACAAAGATAAATCATTAATTGATCTTCAGAATAAAATGAAAGAAAAATAAGTGCAGCAGACCAACAACTTCAGAGAAAACCAACAGTGTTCAATAGGAAAAAGCATTACTGCAGAAATAACTCAACATATTATTATTTCTGAAAAGATCCATACAGAAAACAACATGACGACCAAAGTCTGAAGTCCCCCAAGGCCTAATGCTCAGCCTGGAACTCCAGACAATACGGGGTTACATAAATAGACTATTATTATTTAAATAGACTACTTTTTAGAATTTTTTTTAATCACAATTGTCGAAAGCATTTTTGAGAAATAATTTTTTTGAATTTTTTTCAGAGTTTTCTGGGGTAGCACCCCCAAATTTAGAGCCAAAATTCATTTCTCAATTTAGCCTCAGAGTATAATTTTTTTTTAACCCAAATTTTGTTTAAATCGGCCAAGTAGTTTTGGCTCCATGTGACTGCACAAACGACAAACGCCAGATAGACTTTTTTAAAAACCACTTTTTTGGACTCGGGGGACCTCATCATAGCCAAACCTTGTGTAAATCCATCAAAATCTAATTTTCACGCCATCACAATACTTTCTCTTTATATGAGGAAGTAAAAATTAATATTACATATTGATAAAAATCTACCATTTAATGGGTTGCTGTCGAGTAAATTCGGGCAGAAACAGGCCAAACTAAAATCACAATTATTAAGAAGCTCCAGGAGAGGTTGAGCATCCCTTGACCCGGTCAGGTTAAACACCAAAACTTTCTTCTCACTAAAAACAAATTATTAAGTCACAAGTTAGATAAATGAAAGTAAAGAGTTGAGAGAAATAAATATTAGTGGTAATAAAGAAAGTTTACGCACGTTTTAGGAGTGACTTGTTTGAACCATTGGACACAGAAGGCCATACTTTCATCTGTGTGGGCTCCATCAAGATAAAAGGTAACTTCTCCTCTAGGGACAATTTGAAACCTGCCTGGCCACACATAGCTATCCAAACCTTGCTTAGTCCTATCATCCAGTGATTGAACAAAATTCTCAACAGCTGTAAATTAAAAAAAAAAAACAGTAAAAATTATAGAGCTTGAACCTAGTTAATAAAATCTTATTAAATGCTAACTACTAAAGGATATCATACCAATAAAATACTTAGACACAATTGTAATAGTTATATAGCATGAGAATAAAAATATATATTACCGTAAGTATTTAAATGAGAGGAATTATTTTGAATATGCATCCATGCATGAGAAAGTTGAATGGCTAAAGAACTATTTAACTCTAGTAATTTATTAGCTGTTTTCAAACAGGCAAGGTCAATTTTTCTATCAATCACAAAAAGGTTGCACTGCAAAAATACAAAAATTGATCATTAAATTAGAAATAAAGCAACAATGAGATTATAAGGAAAATGAAACTTTTTTTAGGGATTTAAAAATGAGATATTTTACTTTTTTCTCTTTAGATCTTTCTTTTAGAACTTGCAAAGCAGAAGGGGGTTGGTCATTGCAAGTAAAGGCTAAACAATCTTCCTTCATAATACCTGCTTTATTCCACGCTATATCCTCAATCGTATTTCCAAGGACATTTAGATGATCATATCCCAGAGAAGTTACTCCAACCACACTTGTCTTTCTGACTAACAAAAACAAAATATAAGTAAAGCAGTCATTACTTAGGCGAGAAAACTGACATATTTCAAAATTTGTATGCCAAAATACTAAGAGATATCGTATAATTTGTGAAGTAATTTTAAACTTTGAAAGTTAAAATTTAATATATATATATATATATATATATATATATATATATATATATATATATATATATATATGTATATACAAATAAGTTCTTCAAAGTGTAAAAATATTTAAATCCAAATATCATTCTTTTTGTCACTAGTTTAAATAATATCATTTAAAATGAATGTTAACCAATTAAAAAGAAAATGCAAACCTTAATGTATTTGTGCAGTCATACTCTCCACCAATGCCTACTTCAACAATAGCTACGTCAACATTTTCTGAGATAAATACTTTAAATGCCATCACAGTTAAAATTTTGAAGTATGTAGGCATATCATGCTCATCATCCTGAAAAATAGTGTAAGGTTATCAAAAGTGAATAACTCAAGTAAATTATAAAGAATAATTAGATTCGTGACTCTTTTAAGGTTTTATTATGTATTTAATATACAAATCTAATGAATTGTACAATACAAATGAAATTATAGTCAATAATAACAGGTTTAAATGTATAACAAAAGACAAGATCCGATCATCTCAGGAACAATATGTCTAACCCATTAAGTAAAGGTCATGGACACCCTTCCGGGGCCCGCTCTTACACGTCTGGCTAGTTTACCCTCTTCCAGTCGTCCAATCGAGCTGAAACTTGGCACATAGACTCTCTACCACAAAAACATTTTAACAAATTAATTAATTAAATTAATTTTTTTTTTTATTTATATTACTTAATTTTTTCAATATTTACTTAATTAATTAACTCAATATTTACTCAATATTTACTTAATTAATTAACTCAAAGGTATTTTGGGGGGCCTCAAGCACCCCCAAGCCTCATTGAGTCATTGTCACTGGTAACGCACCCTCAACAACCTGAAGTAATGTTCCTTTACAACATCCAATAACTATAATATATAAACATAACATTCCAGAACATACTTTGTTATTATAAAGCATTTGGTAAACTTCCCAGAAGTATTTAATAAACAGATCATAAGGAAGAGGTTTGCCATTAATTCGTATCCTTTCCGTAACTGAGAATAAATGAGGAGATGAGTAAAATCCTGTAGTATAATTGTGTGAGCGAAGTATGGCTTCTGTTAGGGCACAGGTAGAGCCTTTACCTTTTGTACCAGATACATGTATTACCTTTCCATTAAGCTTGTCTATATCTACATTGCACCTAAAAGTAACAAAAAAGTTTAATTAATAGTTTTATTTAACTTGTATTTCTGGGTTTAGGGGATCAACAGGATTAAGTCATTTTCTATGATTTAAAAAAAATAAAAATGCAAATCCTCCATATTACCAAGGAGACGAAACTGTTTAAAAATCTGATTTAGAAAGAGGACAAACTTGACACTTGCATAAATAATATAATTGCCAACCAATGACATGTTTCTGTAGAGGGCTAAAACAATTTCAGTGATTTTTATTTTGACAGCACCAAAAATTCAAGCTCTTGTTGGCTCCCCACAACAGAAGTGTTTGTTCTCATATAAATCATAATGTAGTACCTCATTGCTCAATAAAATTAAGTAAATAATACTACGTAGGTCAAAATTATATATGAGTTGTTAGTTAAAGAATGCATACATATCATTTTATGATTAATGATAAATGATTAAGGAGCATTTGTAAAGAAGTTTTTATTCCTTTTTTTTTTTTTGTTTATTTTACTATAATTTTATTCACTGAACACCTGACATCCTGCTCCGGATTGCTTCAGCAACGAATGAACGTAGAAGGACAAAGCTCTCACAAGGGGCAATCTTCTCTCTATTGGAATGCTAGAGCAGGGAAAACCAGAGCTCAAGGTGAAGTGGACACCCGTCCAACAACTGACCACGACCAATGCTGCTTTACTTGTTGCAAGCCAAGTGCTCTCTACTACAGGCTATCCCAGGCCCCAATGTATAACTGTAGTTGTTACTTTTGATACTGCGATAAAAGGAATAAATAAATAAATAATAATAAAAATCTTAGGATTTAATAAAGTTATTGGATGTGATATTTTCCAGAACTTACTGAATAAATTTACACGAAAATAGATCTGAAATAGATCTATTTCCTTAATAGATAAATGGATCTGACTCCAATAGCTAATGCCATTAATTTTAATAAATATTTATTTTAAACCAAATTATAATTATTATTCACTACGGGAAACAGACAGTGAAAAATACACTCCTGGCGCTGGAGTGTATTTTTCACTGTCTGTTTCCCGTAGTAAATAATAATTATAATTTGATTTAAATTAAAATTTAAACTTTCCGTAGTATGAAAACTACAAAAAACTTAAAAATTGAATAAATATTTATGTTTAACAAATTATTAAGAAATATAAAAAAGGTGCCAACAATTCATATTGCCTGTGTTAAACTGCTGCTATTACAAATCAAAATATTTAAAAAAAAAAAAATCCATTGTATCTGAATTACTTAGTAGAATAGGTTTAAACAAAACTGCTATTAAATAATAAATTCACTGAACAGTGAACACCTGGCATCTTGCTCTGGATTGCTTCAGCAACGATTGAACGTAGAAGGACAAAATATAATAGATTATTATATTTATATTAACTGGAAATGTACCATAGTATTTCAATAATTTTTCTACTTAGCTTAAATGTGGGTTTAGCCTAATCCCCCAAGAATCCACTACTGGACAAAATATCAAATAGTTTTACAAAAAAAAAAAAAAAAATTAGAAAAACCTGAGTATATATTATACCTTTTAAGATACTTATAGGTTAGGGCTATGTTAGGAGCTTGACAAGCTTTACTTGGCTTGATTTTACTCAGAACTGCTACATTAGACTGCAAACTGTTCAGCACTTTTATCACATCCTGAAATAATAAATCATTAATTGAGGTTGTCAACTTTTAATTTATTAGATTATTTGACCTTCTAGGCCAATATTAATTTTGAAGAGTTGAGTTTCAACTGTATATCTACCTTCACAAAATATATTAATAGTACATAGAGGGTGAGTAATAAATTATTGTTCTACCTTAACACTTCAGCTTTAGAACCCCTTTTGAGCCAACCTCCCCATCTCAAAAAATTAATAAAAAAAAAACTTACTTAGAGCCAGTGGCTAAAATTCAAGAAACATGGAACATGCTTTAGCATCCATTAATAACATAATTATAACATGACAACATAAATACCAAGAACACGAATGAAAGAAATGCGTGATAAATCGAGAGCTTTCCAACGAATAGAGAACAATTTTTCTCCATTGAAAACTAAATATGTTTCATTTTCCTAGAAACGGCTTGGTTGAACTTGAAAATCATTAGAAAATTTTGTAACTCTTACGCGGCACACATCCGCGTTCCCCATAAACGTGACACTTTTTGGTAGTTAGGTCAAGGCTAAAGCATGTTCCATGCTAAAACTAACAATATTAAACAATAATATTTTACTAGGTAAGCTGAGTCTCAACAAAAAAACTACCATTGTCAAACACTAAGCATTGTCTTATTTGGTGTAAGAATAAAAAGCCGATAAAAAAGAAGTACCTTAAGGCGGGGCGGGAACCTGTAGTGTTTTCGTAGTTAACAAATAGGGCCTCTATTTTAAGAGATAGAGAGCTGATTTTTTTTTCAAAAGATTCACAACTAAATCCCAAAGGGCGGCTAGTTTTTAGATTTTTTATATTTGGTTTATTTTAGCCCTAAAAAAGCTCTAAAAGTCAAAAATTTTATTTTCATGAACGAAATTCAAAATTCTAAAAACTAGCCGCCCTTAAGAAGCATTAGTAGATGCCAAATATGTAAAAATTATTTTAAAATAATTAAATTTGGAGGCTGCATTTGTTAACTACGATTTGACGGGACAAGGCCGTCCGCTACTGAACCTGGTGGAATTTTAATGTACTAGTGAATTAGATTCTATTCAGATTGAGGAAGGGAATGAAAGGTGGAGTGTCATGTGTACCGAGTCCCGGGTACTCCCACCCTGACTGCCTCTAGTTCTAACCCTCTTCCTTATCTCTTACTTATACCAACACAACTTATACACTTTAATGAACTAGTATAATGTCTTCGATTTCAAAAATTACAAGACAAAAATCCGTTTCAGATATCAGTTAACTTTTTCGGTCCCTCTGTCTGCATCCATTTTTTTTTTAACTAACATAATTAAAAAACTGCTTATCTAATTATAATAAAATATATTATAATGGTAGTTCATAATTAGCCATTGTTGGTCCCATTTAAACTTCTACTTCTGCCCCTATTTCTTTCTCTTCCACAGTGTTCAAAAATACGTTTATTTACACTTATATCTTCAAAATAATGTTCTGATTTTCAAGAAATTTGGATGGTTTACAGTTTACAGTAGTCCTAAGATAGCTCAAGATTAATTTCAACCACCTGTACCTGTGCTCATTAAATATTGCTAAATTATACCTATAATAAAACCAAATTATTTATTAAATTAACCGCTAATATATAACAATAACCGCTTTCTATAGTGGGCTATATTGGTACTCTCACTACAATTTTGGCAGA
Source organism: Gerris lacustris (assembly GCA_951217055.1). Classification (NCBI taxonomy): domain Eukaryota; kingdom Metazoa; phylum Arthropoda; class Insecta; order Hemiptera; family Gerridae; genus Gerris; species Gerris lacustris. The sequence continues at coordinate 110,212,256 of OX578276.1, forward strand.
TTTTTTTTTTTTTTTTTTTTTTTTCATCGTTTATTATTTAGCTACAACTATAAAAATTAATTATAACAAGCAGCTTGTTCGCATAAGGTATATACAGCACAGTTACATCACAGATTAAGAGATTCCACCCAGTGGTGGTACTCCAATAATTTGGATTACAATAATATTAGTCTCTTAGATGGTCACGGGGCCATTTTCTCTTTAGGCGTCGCCTCGGATTGCCAGGGATATGAAGAGAGGATAGGTTTTGGACAAGAGGATTAGGATGGTGGACGAGCTTGGTGTGGAAGGTCTTGTAACGAGAGGATGCTAGGATATGGACATAGGGAACATTTAGATCGTTATGTATTATACGGTTGGCCACGTAGGAGGGAGCATTACATATTTTTCGTAGGATCAAGGATTGCAGCGATTGGATCTTATATGAATTTGATGGCTTGGTCGATCCCCACAGTTCGAGTCCGTATGTCCAAATAGGTTTTATAATAAGATTATAGATGGTCAGTTTGTTAGTAAGTGATAAATTAGATCTGTTGTCCAAAAGTCTGAGTAAAATCTTGTATCGTCTTTTCATGTCCGTCCGTTTTAGTCTTGTGTGTAAATTCCAGGTGAGTCTTCGGTCTAGGTGAAGTCCTAAGTACCGCACTTGATTCGAAACTGGAAGTGGATGATTATATAAATATACTGGAGGGCAAGTAGATCTTCGCAGAGTAAACGTGACATGTACACTTTTGTCTCTGTTAAACTTGATACGCCATTTTTTGGACCAGTTCTCAATAGATTGAAGGTGCTCTTGAAGAAAATCGGAGGCATGGTTGGGATCTGGATTTACGGAAAGGACTGCTTTGTCGTCGGCAAAAGAGGATATGGATGTGGAAGGATGTTCTGGAATGTCAGCTGTATAAATAGAGTATAAGATTGGACCTAGAATGCTGCCTTGAGGTACACCTGCCAGAATAGGAAAGGAATTGGAGTGACAGGAACCCTGTCGAACTACAAAATTCCTGTCACTCAGATAGGAGCGAAGGATAAGGTAATAGGTTGGGGGTAGGATTCCCTTGAGTTTCCACAGAAGTCCTTGGTGCCAAACTCGATCGAAAGCCTGACTTTCATCCAGAAAGGCTGCCGAGACATACTGCTTATTCTCAAGGGCGGATGATATTTCATCTACAACACGGTGACATTGTTGAATAGTAGAGTGTTCTGCTCGAAACCCAAATTGGTGATTAGGAAGAATATTTTGGGATTTGAAGATAGGATACATTCTGCGGAGGATAAGTTTTTCCAGGATTTTACTAAAAACAGGTAAAAGACTAATAGGTCTATAGGAGGAGGGTAGGTGGTGAGGTTTTGAAGGTTTGGGAATCATAACTATTAAGGATTTTTTCCATTTGGAAGGAAAATAAGTTGTTCTAAGGACTGCATTAATTATATATGTAAGAAATAAAGTAGCTTTTTTGGGAAGGTGTTTTAGGATGTTTGTTGTTATTAGGTCGTGCCCAGGGGCTTTATTGTTCGGAAGGGATTTAATAATGTATACAATATCAGATGGGTGAAAAGCAGGAGGGGGAGGTGTCAACTGGAGAGGAATATCAAGGTTGCTATCAATCAAATTTAAATTATCGGGATCATAAATATCTGGATGTGGAACGAAAACAGAGGATAGGTATTTGGCGAAACAATTGGATTTATCCTGATCAGACTTAGTCCAAGTACCATCGATCTGACGCAGGGGGGAGGATATTATTTTATAATCTAAAAGTCTTTTCGTTGCTGTCCATAAGGATTTGTCTTTTGTTGTAAGTAATTCTGTATATTCCTTAAACTTGTCTCTCTTAAATTGAGCTAGTATAGATGTTAGATGTCTACAAAGTCTGTTGTACGTTCGTTTGTCTGTAGGGTAACGAGTCATGTGCCACCTAGACCTAGCGCGGCGTTTCTCTGTAAGTAGTAATTTTATATGGTTCGGTATGTTCGTCTGTTTGTCTTTTTTATCAGATATTGTTAGAGTTGCGTCGCGTACAGTCTGTTGTATGATAGTTGTAAACGAGTCTACAGCTTCATCAATCTGTCTTGAAGTTTTGAGAGAAGTTTTCAGGTCAATTGAGTTGTCTAATAAGGATTGAAATTTGTCCCAGTCAATAGGTCCTTGTATAAGAGAAGGTTTTTTGGGTTTAGGGAAAGGTTGAATATTAAGGGTAAGGAGTACAGGACAGTGGTCTGAGGATAAGTCATCTAGAACTGAAATTTGGGAATGTATATGGGAAATATTAGAGGAGATAAAATAATCTAATAAATCTGGTAACTTAGATGGATCATAGGGAAAATAAGTGTACTGAGCAGGAGCTAGGATAGAAAATTGGGATGAGGATAAAGTGTTGAGCAGAACGGGACCTCGACGGTTTATCACTCTACAACCAAACTGAGGATGCTTCGCGTTGTAGTCGCCACCTGAAAGGAATTTAGGGCCGAGAGTGGAAAAGAAGGAGGAGAACTGAGCTTGAGAGATTTGCTTATTAGGGGGGCAGTAGACAGAAGCAAGTGTAAAGTCAAAGGAAGTAGTGTTAAGTTTTACAGCTGTAGACATAAGGTATTCTGAAGGAACAGAAGGAATGAGTGTATGTGATATCGAATTTCTTATCAAGATTGCGGTACCTCCGTGTGCAGTCTCATCCGGGTGATCGGTCCTATAAGTTGTGTAGTCGGTAATAAATAAATTAGATCTTGAGGTTAAATGAGTCTCGGTAATAAGTGCTACGTCAATTCGACGGTCATGTAGTAGTAAGTCAAGTTCATCCCTGTGGAGAGTCGAATTCAATCCATCAGCATTCCACAAAAGAATAGAAAGAAAATTTGGTGAATGGTTCATTTTGTAAATAAAGCGGGAATAAAACTAGATATTATAGTTTGAAGGATGGGTATAATAGGAGTTAAAAGGGTTTTTAATTGGGTAAACAGATTAGAGAAGGAAGAAAATAGTGCTGAGAGGTCATTTACTGAGGAGGGAGGTGGTACCTGAGAATTATTTGACCTTTGGCCCCGGACTACATTGGAGAAAGTTCTTGGAGCCTGTCCTGATGGTGTGGAGGTAGTGTCCTGTTGAGAGGGCTCTTGGAGTGGCGGAAAAGTCTGTGGATCACTGCTTACTGGAGAGGTCGAATTCACTGGAGTAATATTTCTTGTTTCACCTGACATATTTTGACGAAGTGGAAACCTAGGTTTACTACGTTTATCCTGGAGTTCTTTATATTTTGAGCAACCTTTATAGTTAGCTGGGTGGTCACAACCACATAAGGCACAGATACAGGGTTCGGTGCGAGGGCGGGGACAGTCCTGTGGCGCATGATTTCCTGCGCATTTAACGCAGCGCGGCAAGTAGTGGCAATATTTTTTTGAATGTCCGTAATTTTGACACCGTACGCACTGTACAATATCTTTCCTGATATGGGGTTCCTCTACTGATATCTTAGAGTATGCAATAAATTGGACATTAAATATTTCTTTATTCTTAATATTAGGATTAAGATCTACAAAGAATAGTGGAAGAGAAGTTTTTGTGCCTTTCTGTTTTATATTTGCTACATTACGAACTGAAAAGCCCTTTTCTTCAAGTTCCTGCTGAATCTCTGTGGTGGGGGTAGATGGGTGCAAGTTACGAAGAACTACCCTAAAGGCTTTATCTTCCTTCATTTGGTAAGTATGAAACGGAGCTCCAATTTTTTCAAAAAAGTTTACGGCAGTCCGAAAAAAAGCTGGAGTTTTGAAGTTAAAGATGGTGTCTGAAGTTCTGTTTTTACATGTGAAAGTGTCTTTCCCTACCGTTTCCTCTAACTTCTTGCATAACTCGAGGAAGTTTGCTACCTGTTTAACATAGATGGGAGGAGGCTTAAAGCTTTTGTCGGTCTCATTTTGTTTATCAGAGGTATCTTCAGTTGCTAACGTCGAATATGGGTTTGTCGTGAAAAATGTGGATTGACAATTGTTTGAACCTGGTAAGGCAGTAGAGGCGGAAACTTGATTAGTTGTACTTGTCTCATTGTTAGAGGCGTTACTTTTTTCCTTTTTATTCGGTGGGGATTTAGTTACCGAGCGAGTGCGTTTTGTTGCTTGTTTTTGCCTACTTTTTTCTCTCGTTCTCATTCGAGGAGATTGAAAATCAGTGTCTGAAATTAAAGATTCTAAATCTCCTCTTTCAGAATCAGTGATATGTTCACTTGCGTCCATGTCGGTATCAACTTCCGACATTGAGTAGAACGATAAATAAAAATAAAAATAAAGCCTAGGAATTAAATCTCTAGGCAAATTGTTAGTAAACAAATATGATTTACCGTTTTTATCGTAGCTGTAAAAGAGTTGAGATATCGGCGGTTTGTAAATAAACAAGCCGGAGTCCGGCTGGGGAGACCTCCCCCACTCTTCTCACGCTACTGACTCTCAATTAAAAGAAAGAAAAAAAAACTTTGAAAATGATAAAATATTCTTTAAAACGAAAATAAAATTACACTACATTATTGAAAAAAATAAAATGAACTACTATGCCAAAAATTAAACAGAAATTTGCGATAGAACTACGTGAAAACACGATGTAAAACAAGAGCGATGTGCACGTGGCAGTGTCTACGATCGGACTGAATTCGGACTGGCAGATTTATAATAAAAAAACCGTTCCGCGCCAACTCAAACAAACTTTAAGAGTTAATAATTACATAGTCTAGTGTTCACTATTTATTAGTTTTCGTAGGTACATTTAATTATTTTAGACTATTTACCATACAAATAACATCTCCTCGGCGGGAAATCGAACCCGGCCTCTTTCCGTCCCAGTGTAAAGCTATTTTCTCAGGAACTAGATTTTCCCGGGAGAACGGCTTATATATTTAGATTCGTATTTAAATAGACTACATTTTATAATTTTATAATCAAAATCCTCGGAACTGTTTTCGAGAAATGATTTCTTTTTACTTTTTTTTGAGTTTTTGGGGGTAGTGCCCCAAACAGTTTTTGGAACTAAAATTAATTTCACAATTTCGCCTGGGGGTAAGAGTTTTTTGAACATGTATGCCAAATTTCGTCAAAATTGGCCCAGTAGTTTAACCTCAGGGGACCTCAAAACGTGTAAATCACACATCGCGCCATGAAAATATTTTTTCTTTATACGAGAAAGTAAAAAAAGAAAATTTAAATAAATTAGACAATAATGAATTGTAAAAGTATAAAATCATTAGAGATTGGCAAATTACTGATTGGCAGACAATTTTTCTTTACACTAGTTTGGCCAATCAATTATGTATTCATTTTACTATAAACCTGACAAGATAACAAATTTTTCTTTCGAGCTTACAGCTTACCTAAGACAATGTAAGTTATGTGATGTTTAATGTTTCCGATTTTAAGACTTCTAAAACAGAAATCCGTTTCAGACATCAGGGAACATTTTTGGTTTAGTGCTTGTCTTTCGCCCATTTTCTGCGAGCCAACATATTTCAAAAACTGCTTATCCGATTTAATGAATTTAGATGGTATCTAGTATTTAGAATTCAGATAGAATTAGTCATTGACATTGTTGGTCATTGTTGGTCCCATATAAGTTTCAAACTTCTGCTCTCATTAGTTTCTCTTCCACATGCACGTAAACATACATTTATTTACACCTATATCTTCAAAAATACATCTGATTAAAATGAATTATAAATATTTTGTCGAAAGTGGCCCTCAGAAAGCCCCAGATTAATTTAAAACGACACTGCTCTTTAAATTTTGCAAGTTAAAAAAGCAAGGTTATGACAATTTCTTCATATAATTATATTTTTGCTTTTGCCAACACCAAAATCTACAAATAATTTAAAATTATAGTTCACGTTAATGCTTTTAATTTTTATTACAAATAATATACAAAAACAACTTAAAATTGTAAAAAAAAAATTTGTATGAAATTGTTTGGGCATAATTACAATATTTGAAATTTTTTCACCATCACTACTGTAACAAAATCATAATAGACCAATAAAAAGTCTTTTTAGGGTTTCATTGGTAAAACAAAAAAAGAAACCCTTATGGTTTCGTTCCTGTGTCTGTCTGTCCGCCTGTCGCTCTGTACGGTTCCAATAACTTGTGAATCAAAAGAGATAAAAGCATGAAACTTTCCAGTTTTAAAGATCGTTTTGACGCGCACACAAAAAAAAATACAGCGAACTGAAAATTATTAGCTGTACAAATTCAAAATGGTGGATAATTGACGTCACGCGAGTGGGGTATCAAATGAAAGGTATTGAAGAGTATAGATTACTACTTTTGATAAAGCAACAACATTTTATAAAAAATCAGATGAGTACTTTTCTAGATATAGATGTAAATAAATGTATGTTTGTGCGCATATGGAAGAGAAACAAGTAGGCGCAGAAGTTCGAAACTTACGCGGGACCGCAACAAAGGCCTAATTATTACCTATACGATCCATTTCATTAAAATCGGGCAGATAGGTTTTATGATTATGTTTCGCAAAATTGAGTGATAGACAGAACAACATACAGAACTAAAAATGTTCCCTGATGTCTGAAAAGGATTTCTGTCTTAGAAGTTTTGAAATCGGAGACAAAAAAGTTTGTCCTTCACAACGATCACATAAGTTCCGTTACCTTCGATAAGTACGGAAGCAAAAATATGGGTCATGCAAACGAAAACTGAGGTTATAAAAATAGACAATTTTCCCTTTTTTTCTTGGGCTCAAAGGGTGATTCTTGAGGTTATTGCTAATTATCTCGATAAGTATATTTGAATTGAAATATTACAGATCAAAGTTTAAGATCTTGAAAATACACATACATTTAATTTTTTCTAGAAAGAAAAAGTTACTAATTGGTCGAAATATAGCACAAGAAAATTAGTTATAATAAAGAAATTAGCAAAGCTAGAGTTCTCTCAACTTAATTAATTTCAGATTTTCAAATTGCATCTTATTATTTCAACAGTTTACGCAAGTTTATTGTTCTTAAAATTTGACTGATTAAGGTCTTTGAAAATGGTCAAAATAGCTCAAATCTTCAAAACATTATAATAACTGTGTAACGATTATTGTTTATATTATATGTTATATAAATAAAAATAGATTTTCGGCTCTTTCGACTATATTGTTAAAGAGCTGTAACTCAAAAAACTGTAACTTACAAAAATTGTCAGGACTGAAAATATATTTTTTTTTTCTCTACAAAATCTTTTTTGTTTAACATCTCGGTGAGTTTAAACCTTTATGAATTTATGAACGAAACACAAATTACATCGCATGTCATTTTTTATGGTCTTCAAATTTTAACTCTGGTTATATTTCTTATTATGATTTGTTAATATCTAGTAAAAACAAATTAAAAGTTAACGAGGAATATATGTTTTAATTTATATGAAGATTTGAGTGTACGTACATTCGAAGACTTAATTTTTTTTGCGCGTTTCGACTGACGCACAAAAAAAAGTTTACTGAGCTGTAATTAGTAGGTTTAAAAATTCATTTGATTTGAATGGTTAATATAAATTAAATGAACAATATTTTACAGTGCAAATAACTTAATTGTTGTTAATTTTTCTGTTGTATTTTTTTAAAAAATTACGTAGTTTCATAAAAAATTCCAGTTTGAACTTGATAAAAATGTTAATTTTTATTCTTTTCCACTATTTTACTCCATAGCCATGATCCTATCGAAAAAATATACATCTAACATAAATTAATGCTAGATTCCAAATCCCATAAGGATATTCATAGAAGTACACTTCCCCAAAATTTGAATATTTTCTTGAGTCCTAAAAATTACACAGCCCAAATTCATATTTATTTATTTATTTATAAGAAAATTAAATTCAATTTACACAGAAAAGAAGGCTTCTACTACCAATTCTATAACCATAAGATTTCAAAGAAAAAAGTATATAATAATTATATTATAATGGTCTGGGTCTGTCAATTAGTGTGCCACATAGCTTCCTCGGGGAATGCTTTCACAGTCTATATTATTGTCAAAGTTATTAAATTTTCCCCCGTTTTTTAAATTTGTCAAAATTGTTTTGATTTTAATTGAATGAATGTATAAATTTGACAAAATTTAAAGATCCTAGACGGTCTAAATTTTGCTAGAAGCTACTTCCGATAAACTACCCAAAACGTATGAAGATATAGGAGTAAATAAATCTGTTTGTGCGAATGTGGAAGAGATGCAAATGAATGCCGAAGGTGGAAACTTATATGGGGCCAACAATGGACTATTTTTAACCTACCCTCGAAATTTCATTAAAATCGGGCGAGCGGTTTTTATCACGTGTTATTCGCAAAAATTGAGCAACAGACAGACACGGAACCATGTGTTCCCATGATGTCTACATCGGATATCTATCTTGGAAAAAAAAAATGTTTGTTCTGCGGAGCGATTGAGTACATAGTTTCCGTTACTTTCGGTAAGGATGGAAACAAATGATAAATTTTAGTTATATGTAAATGAAACCATGGAAAATAGTGACAATAAAACGACATTCAAAATTCAGGGTAAGCGGTCTAAGGGGTACAAACGGTAACGGTCAGCCACTAAAACTTGAAAGCCTCCAAAGACAAAAAAAAAAAAAAAAAAAATTAATGCGAATACCTAGGTATTTTTGTTTTGCCCGGCCGCTAAATAAGATCGTGTTTATTATTGTTGTTGATAGTGAAATGTAGAAAAGAGAGAGTGCGACAATGTAAGGTTTGATTAGAAAGGGAACTACTCATGGAAGGGAGATGTTATATTTATTATGTCTTTAGGAAGATAGAAGAGGGGTGAAGGTCAAATGATGCCGCGATTATCAGACCCATCTAGCGGCTGAAGGAGGCAAGATTTTCTGAAGAAATCAGCGACCGGTGCGGTAAATCGGTATACTAATTGTAGGAGAAGGGACAGCGGATTACGACGAACTATATCACGTAGCCCACCGAGTATGAGTTCGACATCGCTTCCCGCCCCGCCTTAATGTAATATAATTAGCATGCATTATTTTTCCAAAAAAAAAAAAACATTACAATATTTGATCACACTTAAAAGCAATCTGTATCATGCAGACCATTATCAAAACTTATAATTGTTCATCTCCAGAATTAAGGTAAAACGCTAGCTTAATGTCACCAAAATCGTTTTAGCCGAAAAAGTCTTCAAACATGTTTTTAAAACCATATGCAATATATTAATACAAGCATTAGTGCCAGCATTATTAACAGCATATTACTAACCCTTAACGACTCCCACCACAACATTAGAGCCAGCAGTTTACCACAACTGTCTGGGGGTGAGGGGTCATGTCAGAGTCGTATTACAGTAACCATAAACCACAGCTCTCTCGGCCCATTTCATCTTTATTTTTTCTTCTTTTTCCATCCTGTTAAATTTACAATGTTAAAATACAATGTTGATGGACATGCACATTTTAAGGTCCCTTGGGTCCAAAAAATTGTTTTTTTCTTAAATATCTGACTGTTGTCTGAGGAGACTTGTGAAGCCTAAACTACTGGGTCAATTTCAAAGAAATTTGGCATACATGTGAAAAAAATCATACCCTGTAAAATTAGTTTTAGCACTACATTGGGCATATTACACTGGTCCCCTAAAAAAAATTAAAACAGTTCTGACTATTTTGAGTAAAAGATTCTAAAATGCAGTCCATTTAATTACGAATTTACCCAAGTAAGTCGTTTTCCAGGAATAATCTAGTTTCTGAGATATTGATAAAAATCTAAAGGCCAGGTTGGATTCCCCGCAGGAGGAATTATTTTTTTTCTATATTTCAATTAAATGTAACCTTGAAAACCTGAATCAACTAACAAATGAAGGAAAATTAGGACCAATACTAAACAAATCTTTAGGGACAAAAATAATACATAAAAATTTGTATGTAGATAAATGTATATGATCATAAAGTTCAAAGGGCTCATTCTTTGTTTAAAAATTAAACTTAAAAACAAAAGAAATCATCTTCGAACTTATGTAAATTTTAATTTAAATCAAATTATAATTATTATTAACTACGGGAAACAGATCCCGGCACAGGAGTGTATTTTTCACTGTCTGTTTCCCGTAGTTAATAATAATTATAATTTGATTTAAATTAAAATTTAACTTTCCGTAGTATGAAAACTACCAAAATCTTAAAAATTGAATTATGTAAATTTGTTAATGAAAGAATATGAATCATTGAAAGATTAAAACACACTGAGATCTGACTGCAGTTCTTCATAGTAATGGGGGGGGGGGGGGGGGGGAGGTGAGGTGAGGTTTATTTTCTGAGAAAAAAGTATGTTCCCCGAAACACATGCCACAGCCCTAGTCGTTCCACGAAAATTATTTAATCTATTTCAACAATCTCAACTTTGATCACAACAAATGGGAAATTTTTAATGAATTGGTATTAGATGGGCCCGTTCCAAGCAAAGTTGATCACACTAAGCGGTTGATAAAATTAATCGTCATTACATTCAGCGGCGTTCACTGAACTATATTGTCCAATATTAAACATTTATATAATAATATTATTATATAACTGTAATAACCCTGGTAGTTGATCGAGACTATAACCCAAAAGAAAAAAAAAAAAATATTATTATACCATTCTCATCCCATATTAAACATTTATATCACCCTGCACTTTGCCCAGGCTTATGCTAGGTGCTATAATATCTGAGGAGATGCTTTTCTAAGGCAAAAATAATGCACTATCTTGAATGGCATGTGATTCGGGGTTGCTAACAATAAGGAAAAAATATGAAATCATGTTTCAAACAAAAAATTTTACTTAAACAAATAATTATTATCTTGTTAAATCATAAACGCATGCAAAGCTAATGGAAAAAATGCTGCAGATGCCTTAAGAACAAAAATCCTCTTAAAGCTTTCTTACCAATTTTGTTTTTTTTTTAACTTAAAAATTTGAATTTAAATCAAATTATAATTACTATTAACTACGGGAAACGAAATAGGGAGCCAGGGTGGCCGAGGTCGTAAAGACACCGCGCTCAGCTATCACTGAGTCAAGGCAACTCGAGGTCGTGGGTTCGATCCCGGGCCGTGATACACTGAATGCATCTATGAATTGCGGACGGAGCAGGGCGAGGGACACCCCCTGTGGGGTTCTCTTCCCCCACGTCGTCTAGTGGGTTCGATCCGTGTCATGAAATGTGATCTGTATCTATGGTTCGAGGTCGGAGTAGGGCGAGGGGACCCCCTGAGGGGTCCTCTTCCCCCACACTTTGAAGCACGCTCATATAGCTTACTAATGACCACATCATACTCGCTTCGGCGGTACAATGTACAAATGTATGATGTGTGAAGTAGCTGGAACTCTCCACCATGGGGCAAGTAAAATGGGTCTACTATAAGGCCTGATTGCTAGGTTCGAACAAGTGGTTCGTCCTACCCGTCTAGTAGGAAGTACTAGGTAACTACTAACTACGGGAAATAGACAGTGAAAAATACACTCCAGCGCCGGGATTTGAACCACGAGTCTTCTGTATTTCCAGTACAGATGCTCTTACCAACTAAGCTACGCAGGAGAATGATTTTTCACTGCCGTAATCGATGGTTCTTAGTTGGTAAGAGCATCTGTACTGGAAATACAGGAGACCCGTGGTTCAAATCCCAGCGCTGGAGTGTATTTTTCACTGTCTGTTTCCCGTAGTTAATAATAATTATAATTTGATTTAAATTAAAATGTAAACTTTCCGTAGTATGAAAACTACCAAAAAATTAAAAATTTGGTTTAAAAAATATTCTATTTGTCAAAAATGATTCTAGGAGAATCACGAAACGTAAATAAATATCAGGTTTTGTCAAGATAACTGAAATGAGAAATGAACATAGTTCAATAAAACTGTGAGACATGTACATATCTATATTATTTTCATTTTAAAAGTGAGCTGTGGAATATTGATCAGCAAAATAATAAGGTAATAATAATAATAAATAATAATAATAATAATAAAATGTAATAACAGAACCAAAACAATAAATATGATGTGAAGTCCCTTTAATCTACTTTAATTCTGAACGAGATTCAACATTATTTTCAATTATGAAATGTTGAACTCAAAAACTATCAGAAAACAAATGTCTCTATGAACAATAAATAAAACACTTTTAACAAACAATTGTGTTAAAGAAGTATTTCATATAATTAAAAGACTATATCATTTAAAAATTTGTAAAGATGGACAAAAATTAAAACAAGATTTGACATAGAATGCTATAATTGTTTAAACCAAACAATTTTGTGGTATATATCGTATTCATGCAGATTTACAGATAGTGAAACTAAAAATGTTCTATCCTTTAATCTCTTTAGTGCCACTTTATATTGTCCCAAGCGCTTGATTAATCTCTTACCAGTCACTTTTTATTACTCATATTCCACAACAAATATTCATCTCCCAAAAACTCAAGCAATATGACCAAAATAGAATGGAATGAAATCCTTTAAATATTTTATCAACTTATAATTTATAACTTCCAATTTTAAAACCAGCCCAAGCTGATTGCAAATCCAATTTTGCAGAATTAAAGAAAACATACAATTAACGATGATCCGTAAGAACCATCCTGCCAGCCCTCGCTAATTAAAAATTCTTCATTAATTAGCTGAAACAAATAATAGAATACTAGAGTAGAATTTCCTTTATAGTCCAGGAGATAGCGTGCAAAAAAGTGTCTGACTAACATCAAGCTAGAATTTTGTATACAAGTACATATTCTTACAATTTGTAAGAATATGTGGTCGGCTAAGTTCATCTGCGGGACATAGCTTGGCAATAGACATTTGAAAAAAACAAACCGGTGGAGAGCGGCCATGTCTCACCAATTATGGTGGACAATGTGATTTTCATGATCCTGAGTACAGAATTAGTCAGTAGACCAAAAATCAAGTCGATGTTATTTTCACACTTGATAGGTTAGTTTTTCAAATATTACTAAAAATCAACGTGGTCACCTGTCGAGGGACAAACTAACATCAACTTGATTTTCGGTCTACTAACTAATTCTGTTCTCAGGATCATGAAAATCACATTGTCCACCATAATTGGTGAGACATGGCCGCTCTCCACCGGTTTGTTTTTTTCAATCGCCTATTGCCAAGCTTTGTCCCGCAAACGAACTTAGCCGACCTCATATTCTTAAAAGGCGCTAAAAGATTGACTTGTATACAAAATTCTAGCTTGATGTTAGTCAGACACTTTTTTGCACGCTATCTCCTGGACTATTAGTTTTCTTTCAATAGAAAAACAATTCTTAATACAGAACTAATGTAAACTAATATAAATAGCATAATGAGCATACCTATTTCTTAAATATACAAAAAATAAATAAATAAGTCTCCTAATAAGATCTTTTGTTCAATTTTTATTAATTTTAAAAACTAGACCAATTTAGAAAATGTTAATTATTTTCCTAAAGCACATTAAATATCAACCCACCCTCCTATAGTATAATTTATAGAACCTTAGAATGTTTTGCAAATTCCAAAATTATCAAAATCCTTAAAGCCAACATCTTACATCAGTTTAATTAAACATTAATGAAATAAAAAGAAGAAATAATTGCTAATCTACTATTTTACGAAAAAAAGCTTTTATAAGGCTAATAGCAGGCATTTGAAAAATACTCTGCCAATTAATGTGACACATAGCTTCCTCGCAAAGAAAATACCAAATTAAGAAAAATACCTCGATTAAAATAATCAAAAAGTTGGAACGGCGCGGCACTGTTCCAGTAAATATTTAATAAAGTTGAAGAAATTTAAACATTTGTTGGAGAAACAAAGCCTCCAACAAGCACCAAAAGTTAGCGCACATAAAATTAATTTAATAAACCAATATAAAACTGCAACCAAATCGTATAAACAGTTTCTTTTTTATTTTACCCCCCTCAAAACTAAAAATAACACAAAATAGAATATAACAAAAATTAATCTACTATGCAAGAGCTTTTTAACGACATACATATTATTATAAAAGATTAACTTTAACATTTGTACCCCAGTACTCTGAGGTACCAAAATTATATTTTTAAAATACAAACAATTCAAAAGGGCATTCATTTAACTAATAAATACATATAAATAAAAAACCTAATATCAAAAAAGTATTTAAACCCTTTAACCTACAACAAAATTATAAATCGGTACAAAAGTACATATACAAAATTTTCAAAAAATCAACAATTAAAATAGCTTTAATGTACATATCAGGGCCTTTAAAATGATATACGACACAATATTAAAAAACAAAAAAGTGGTCACGTGACACAGCGCACGGGAAAAAGTTTACTCGCATATTCTCAGCAAGTAGGATGAACTAATGAAATAAAATATACTTAATTTAAAGAGCATTAGTGTGAGATTCAATCGCCGCAATCAGAAATAAAATCGGCCAACTATTATAGAAACTATGACCATTCAAAGACAAAAATGGAAAAAAATAAAACCAAAAAATACCAAAACTATCACCATCTAAGGTACAACCGATGATGATACGACAAAAACTCATAGGACTAAAGTTGTTGATCTTTTAAAATTAGTTACCACTTGTACTATCCATTTTCTAATACGACTTACCGTTTAGCCGAAATAAGCCCCCAAACCAGCTTAAAAATCAAGTCACCCATTATTATTTTTTTAAGGGGGGAAGAAGGGGGAAAAGTGAACTTTTTATATTTATTTTTGTTCACAATATGGACGTTGCGCGTCGAATGACGCAAACCACAAGTCTCTAGCTCTTCTGGAAGTGGGTAAACATTAATGTCAGTCAGTGAGTCAGTTAGCCATGCGGCTTTATAGCATAAGACATATTAATTTAGCACGTTTTAAAGTGCGCAGAAGGTTGAAATTAAGCATGTGTTATCTGCAGGCTACTTTTTACAAACCATAAAAATTTCATAAAAATCAGATGATTACTTTTAAAGATATGGCTGTAAATAAATGTATGTTTGTGAGCATGTGGATGACAAACAAATATGAGCAGAAGGTTGAAACTTATATGGGACCAACAATGGGCTACTTAATACCTACCACCCAAATTTCATTAAAAATGGACGTGTAGTTTTTAAGATATGGTGGTTCGCAAATATTGAACGACAGACCGACAGACCGACAGACAGACACGGAACCAAAAATGATCCCTGATGTCTGAAACGGATTTCTGTCTTGGAATTTTTGAAATCGGAGACCTAAAATTTTTTCGTTCTACAGAACGATCACATAGCTTCCGTTACCTTCGGTAAGCTCGGAAGCAAAATTATCCATGTTAATACAAAAACAAAATTAGTTAGTATGCACTTCATGACAAATTTGTATTTACAGTTTACATAATCTAAATTATGTAAATAGAGATCAAATAAAATATGGTAGATAGTAACAACACACTGTGGTAAACAAGTATCAGTATTAACAGTACATTATAGAGGACCACACGAAGGTAAAGTAATTCCTACAACAACAGAATTCAAATGTAAGTAAATATTATTCTGAGAGAAGATTAAAAACAAAGGTATATTTGCATTCTACTGTACAATTACTTACTTCGGCCTGCCTTACACAATATTCCAACCTTAGGATAAGAAAACAGTAATAACAGTGGAAAATGAAATGTTAACCATTGCTGGTAGAAAATAAAAAGCATAATGCATAACAATGTTTATCAATAGTGGCTTATCAATAAAATAATAAGTAAATAGTTATTTATGTAACTAGGCAGCAAAATGGAATTTTTCTGACGAATGAGATTAAGTTAGCCTCCGAGCCGAAGGCGAGGACAGGCTATGGAAATTAACTGCCGAGGCGAAGCCGAGGCAGGTAATTTATTCAATTGACTGCCTCGGCTTCGCCTCGGCAGTCAATATATTAATGAGGCAGAAATGTTTCCTTTGCTGCCTTGTTGCATACAATATTTTTCCTACTGCGGCAGAAAAATTTTTCCTATAGATAATACTTATTTCGTATCAAAATAAATTTAACTAATATATAATTTTTATTTTAACATATATTTTAAACAATCTTTTTAACAAATATAATTTAAACTATTTTTTTTTAAACAAATATTAGATTTTGTAAAAACTCATGTTTCTTTTTTTAATTTTTTGGGTTGTTTGTTATTGTACAATTGGTATTGTTCGTGATAGTTATAGTAGGTTGTTGATATAAAATATTGCTTATATTATCAGTGTCTTTAATAACATACGTAATTTCTTCATTTTGTTCACTGGCATATACATAACTGGTACTTGCAACAGCTGGTGGTTCTTGCAACATAACATTAGTTGGAGCTGGATCTTGTTCTAGAATTCGCTGTGCTATTTTATTCTTGTTTGAGAGCGAATCTTCAAGATACCCTTCTGCAACTGTTGCTGACTTCCAACCCCCATGTCTTTTTAAAGTAGTCATATTAGCACCGGAGTTGGCCAGTAAGGTTGCAGAAGTTCTTCTTAAGCAATGTCCGGTATATCTGTCGGCGTCCGGAAGATTTAGGTAGTTTGCCACGACTTTTCCAATCTCACCTAATTTATGAACCCCGACAGATTGTTTGGTACACTTCCCATTTTTATAAAAAATAAAAAAACGTTTGTTTGTAATTGCTGGATGCCCTAGATTAATATATTTTTTGCACAACTCTAAGTAATTGATTTGACTTTGAGGTGGATTTATAATGGTAAAAGTTCGTGACACTTTAGTTTTCGATTCTTGTATATTAACAATTATAACAGCGTCATTAATAACTACGTCATCTATGAGTAATTTGACTAGCTCATCGCAGCGACATGCGCCAGAGATGCCCATAATTAAAGCAACCTTTATCATTAAATATTCTTCATCTTCTGCTTCTAGTAAAAATCGTTCTACTTCTTGCTTACTTAAAACTTTGGACTTTTTTGGTTTATGGTTTATCGATTTCCTTTTTAGAAAAGTAATTACATTATTGTAATTTTTTATGTTGATATTCTCTTTCATTTGTAAAGTTGATTTTAACATAGAAAATATCGACCAGAGTGATGAACCAACTCTGGTTTGGGATAATTCTGTCATGTACGCTAACATAACATTCTCGCTTATATTTTTAATTCTTTTTGTTTTACACCAACCTTTAAAAGTTTCATACTGCAGTATCTCAGAATATGTGTACTGAAATACTACATATTTATGTTTTGATTTTAATATAGATGACTTGTGAGAATATTAATTATTTACAAAAATGTAGTAATTTGATTTTATATAGAACTTTATTATGAATATAACGGAAAATGATACAAATTTTAAACATTATATGTTAATTAATTAACTCACGTAATTTTTCTAATAGGTTTTATTAGGTTATTAGTCCAATGTCGAGTTGAAGTTTCGATGATGTTCAAGTTGCTTCTTCAGGCACTTATATAAAAACTTCAAATGAGGAATTTTATGTTATATGTCCATGTTTTTTAAATTAAACCATTGTAAAACTTTTCACTGTTTGAATCCTTAGATTTGTATCAGAGAGTTAGGGTAACTTGTGATTAAAAAATTAAATTGTAAATATCATGATAGCAGTTATGATCTTGGAGATTAGGATCACTATATAAGCAATTCGCGCACTAAATGAGGTGTGATCTTCAGCGCCAGCCAACGTAGTATGATGTCACCCATCGACAGATGTAAAAAATTCGTAGGTCAGCCATTTTGGGCAAGTGCTTTGTATGAGTAATTAAATTAAATTCATTTTTCTCTTCTATGGAAGATTTGCTGTTGCCGTTGAAACGTAAGTTGCTATCTGATATCGTTTGAAAGTAATTAAATTAAAATGTAATTAGCAGTTGGCTAATAAGTTAATTTTTATGTTTAGGGCCTTAGTTGCGTAGTTGCTTAGTTGCATATTGCGTAGCGTGGGTTGCAACGTAGTTTGGATGCATAGTTAGCTGTGATTTCACAAAAGTGAAATTTCTTCTCAAGGGACAAGCAGTTGATACTTGAGTTTGTATCTCACTAAGTTTAGAGAGCACCTCAGCTCCACTTCTCTTCAGAAAAAAAAAAAAAATTATAAAATTTTTATTAAGAAAATTTTACTTAAAAAAAAAAACCACATGGTTATTAGTTTTAAGAAAGCATTAACGAATGTAAAGTTTTTACATGAATGAAGTTATTTTAAAAGTTAAACAAGTATTCATCTTCTCGCTTTGAGATTTTTTTTAAAAAAAAAAAAAAAGAAAAAAAAAATTGTTATTAATTTTTTTTATAGTAAAACGTACTTAGACCATTACGCATGAGATGAATCTCATTTTTTTTGACCATTTCATTTTAATTAGAACATTAATGAATTGAATTAATGATATTTCATATTTTATTAAAACTAAAGTATTCTCCTGTAAATCCAAGGTAGTTAGGGATATGTAAAAGGATTCATTTAACCTTTAATAATTTGATATTTTATTTTACATGGATATTTTTTATAAGTGTTTTAAGAAACACATTTACTGTATTTAACTATATAAAAAAAAATAAAGCCTAATGCGAATTTAAATACAAGAATAAGAAAAGTTATATGTAAGTTTTATTTGTGACTTCTCCTTTTTTATAAAATTAATTTAATTATTTTGAGCTACCCGACTTATATGATATAAGGGCATACCACATAAATTGTCACCCGGTCAGTTGACTAGACGAAGATACCACATAAATTGTCGCCCGGTCAGTTGACTAGACGAAGATACCACATAAATTGTCGCCCGGTCAGTTGACAAGATACCACATAAATTGGCGCCCGGTCAATAGACAGATACCACATAAATTGTCGCCTGGACAAAGGACTTGAATTATTTTTTTTATTCCTACGGGAAACCACAATACACTTGTAAATATTTGCTCGCTGTCTTTGCTGGTAATAAAGTCTCTTTCGAAGTTGATGCAATATTTGCGATTTCCGGGGGTGTATTTTCAAACAGATCTTCGACATCTTCCACTATATTCATAATTCTCATATTAAATGCAAGTATTTATCTTATAAAAATAATATCATTGAAGGATTTAAATTTAAAAAAACAAGCAAAATATCAAATGTAACAATTATAAAGAATGAATTGGCAGAAATACAGTAAAAACCAAACAAAATGATGATAATTGTCGAGCTGCAGTGTTGCCACTAATTTAATTTATTTATGATTATTTTAAGACCTACTATTTTCTATTCCTTTTTTTATCTTTTTACTCCATTCTATTTTATAAATATAATCTATAATAAGTATTTATAAACCTTTTTAAATAAATTCGTAATATTTTTAAGGTAAATTGTTAAAATAATTTAGGTTAAAGATAATATAAAAGAATAGGTTGTTTGTTTATTTATTTGTAGCGGGGAATGTGGGTGTGGCTTAGCCTGGAAAAATCCTCAGCAAAATACGATTTTGCCGCCTAGGCAGCAAAATCGCATTTTGCTGCGTATTGCAAAGTTTTCTTGAAACCTCAGAGAAATTAAACTTTCATGCCTAAAAACAGTTCAATAATGCGTAATTTTGCTGCCGCTAGTAGGAAAAAATAATAAATGTGTCTAAGAACACCTTGTTACAATTATGATTATGTAGTTAAAAAAATATGTTAACAGGATTAGGCCTTATTATAACTTACTGGGTGATATATTAAAATGTTTAAACATTTTGAAAACGAATTACTAACTATTTCTGCATCTAAACATACATTGATAGAGCATTAAAACCTCACTATTAGGTTATGATCTAATTATATATAAGATTTATTATCCAAGTTTGTTGTTTGAAAAGTTCTTGGCTAATAATCTAAAGGTGACATTATGTTAAAAAATTGCTTGGCCTTCGTGGGCAGGGCTAGGGGGCAGCTTCTTGTAGGATTTATACATTTGAGAGATTATATCCCTTTATCAAAATACTACATTTTTAAGTTTTAAGTAGTATTCATACTACGGAAAGTCTAAATTTTAATTTAGTAGTAGTAGTAGCAGTAGTCTTACTTCACACATCATACCTCTGTACATAGTACCGCCGAAGCGAGTATGATGTGGTCATTAGTAAGCTATATGAGCGTGCTTCAAAGTGTGGGGGAAGATGACCCCTCAGGGGGTCCCCTCGCCCTACTCCGACCTCGAACCATAGATACAGATCACATTTCATGACACGGATCGAACCCACTAGACGACGTGGGGGAAGAGAACCCCTCAGGGGGTGTCCCTCGCCCTGCTGCGTCCGCAATTCATAGATGCATTCAGTGTATCACGGCCCGGGATCGAACCCACGACCTTGAGTTGCCTTGACTCAGTGATAGCTGAGCGCGGTGTCTTTACGACCTCGGCCACCCTGGCTCCCTATTTCGTTTCCCGTAGTTAATAGTAATTATAATTTGATTTAAATTCAAAGCCATATAAATCAGAGCGTCACGGTGAGGAATCGAACCCCGTCTCGTTCCACTCATGATTCAGTGATGGCCGAGCAGACGTGGTTTAACCCACACGGCCACGCTGGCTCTCAAATTTTAATTTAAATCAAATTATCATTATTATTAACAAAGGGAGTCAGCCAGAGAAAAATAGACTCCAGTGCCGGGACCTGTCCCTTTGTTAATAATAATTATAATTTGATTTAAATTAAAACAAAATACTACATTAAAACGAGTTTCTCTCCACTTTTCTGAGCCCCTCCCCAAAACGGGTCGTTCTCATTTAATTCACCAAGATCTTTCCTTATAAATGAATTTTTTTATTCATCAAAATACAGGTATAATGGGGACCGCACTATATGATCACTTTGGGACCCTAACCATGTGATAACATTAACCGACTTATAATAAAGAGCAAAAGGTACCACTAAAGGAAGTAAAACTGAAATCAAAACAAAATTATAAACATCATTGTTTTCATTACATACACTAAATGATGTGATGACATATTAGCTAATAATTTGAATCACAAAGCACATAATTTTAAATAAAAAATTGTTTAGCAATAATACAAAATAAATCAAGTGCCACAGCTCCAGTCATTTCCCCAAAAATTCTAATGATCTTGACATTAATTACAATGATAGAAATATTTCTGATATAAATAAACAGAAAATGTTTAATTCATTGGAATTGCATAGGCCCGCTCCAAGCTATTTTGATCACACTAAGCAGTTGATAACATTAATTGATAACATTCAGTGTGTACTGAATTTGGAAATATACAAGGCATTGTGTGGCTCCATTATTGAAGCAAACGTAATGCAATAAATATTAAATATTAAGAAAATAGTTAATCATAATGAGTTGATAGTTAAAGAAGATAATTGGAATAGAGAGTAGTGTAGTTGGGCAGCCTTCTATTTCGCGGACATCTCTTTTTCAAGTATAAAAAAATGTATCACTTCACTACACAAAAACTTCTACATGTATTAAGTTGGAATTTTACAAGCAGGTTTTAATAGTAGGTACATGATTAAGTATATATTGCTTTATTAAAATCAATGCGTTAGAATGTAAGATATTGGTAAAAACATTATTTGTTCTTATTAGACGTTAAGATCCAATTAAAAAATGTATACTCTAGCCGAAAAAGTTCTTAACTCAGGCATCTTAGGAAATTAAAAAAAATGGGGAGGGGAGCCAATGAGAGCTTGATATTTTGGCAGGTAGTAGATAGGGCAAACTAGGCAATCAAAAATATCACTGGAGAGGAGGATAACAGGCCATCAGGCAAACAAGCCTAGTGGTTTTATTTTTCCCTCACCTAGGTTGGCCAATCTGAGTGTCAAAAATTAAAAACTTTTTTGGCTGGAGTACAGCGATCTTTATTGTTGTTGGTTTTACTTATTAAAAAAAAAAAAAAAAAAAAAAAAAAAAAAAAATGTTTTGTCACATCAAATAGATGAAGGTAGAATAATTTCCTATCCTAAAATTCCTATTTTAAATTTGAAGCTGGAGTAAATACAAGTATTGCACATGAACAATTAGACGGAGATAATACTGTCCATCAAACTTACCCTGAGTATAGGTAAAAGGAACATGTAAACCAAATTTTACATCAGTCAACTTTTACTCAAGTTATATAGGTCACATAAACCTTACTGGGTTAAAGTGAACTGTACGGTGCCATCGAAACCTTAATTAATTTTGTACTTCGATTTGGACCTCTACCTGGTCTATATGCAGCAGGGTTGTTTTTCTTCAGAAAATGAGAGGGGCACCCCAAAGCGGCCATTGAAAATTCTAGGGCAAAAAAATAATTGTGTACTTCGATTCTGTAAACAGCACCGTACAATTCACTTTTACCCCTTACTGACACAAACAGAGAAAGTGCACATTTTGTAATGCAATGTCACTTCAATAATTTCTTACATTTCTACACTTATCAATACAGCTAATCTGACTTTTTTACATAAAAGCTCTTGCACTTCAGTTATACCAATTTTACTATTATTACATTGTACCAGTGACTCATGTAAATATATAAGACAAATTCACAGAATCAGGACAAAATCTGGCTTAAGAAAGCTACTCTGATAGGAAGGCTTTTGCTAAATTTATACCTATGTAGGTCGGAAGAATGAAAACTTCGTTTATGAAGCAATAATTATAGATGTTATGCAATATCTGTGGATTCTTCTTTTTAAATTTACAATCCATCGAATATCCTCTTTACAGGAAACAAAAAACAACCTGTTGATTTAGCTTAACTTCTGTTTTAAAACCTACGATATCATCAAAAATAAAGATGACACATAATAAAAAAGGTAAAATAAACTAGATAGGAACAAAATAAAGATCTGAAGCTATTCATTACATGTGAGGTATTCACCAATTACTTACTTTTTCAATTATTTTTTTATAATTCAAAAGCGTTAGAAGAAAAGTGAATACTCACATTATAACGTTGTTCAACCGATAGCTCATCTACTTTGATAGTTTCCATCCTTGGATAAGAAGAATAGCAACAGGCGTGTTCACAGTATTTCCCTGACACTAACTTCGTAATAGATTTCAGGAATTTAATTCCCATGTTTAAGTGGCTCATGCCGCCTCTATCAGTTTTTTTTTTAATTATCAGAATAGTAGGGTTGGGACGGGACATCGATATATCGGACCAGCCAGATTAATATCGGACCAAGAAATATCGGTATTTTAAATCGATGATGATCTTTCGATATATCGACAACATCGATATTTTCCTGCAGAAACATCGAAAAGATGACATTAGGACCATCGATTAGGAAATTAAACCCTCTAAGTAAAAAAGAGAAAGGTCGTCCTCGTAGGAAAAATCGTCTTGGTCGTCGTGTTGGGTACGATTGGACGTTCTTGATGTCGATATTTTCATTCGATGTTTTGTCTAACATCGCTGTTAGTCCACTCGATACTCAATATCGATATCCTAACCCTAGAATAAAGAAGTCTTGGCATGAATTCGTCCCTGAAAGACCCAGGTTCAACTTTAACTACACTGATAGGGAAGTATTATTTTATCACTGGTTTAGTATTATGATTAAAAATCATAAAGGAACTTCATCACCAAATAACTCAAATAAGTACAGCATATTTAAATTACTGTTGCTTTTGTTTATTATATTTATTTCATAGGAGAATTAGTCCACCGGAGGTATTTATCTTTGTATTTACTAAACAATGAGTTTCAATGATGAAATATTCATTGACCAAGTTTACTCTTTACAAGCAACTTTTGGCAAACTCCAAATGCAACTAGTTAAATCCTACTAAAAGAATTCGACCTTCGAAAACATTATATTTAAATATATACAGGGTGTCCCGGGTCAGGACCGACAAACTTTGGGATGTGATAGTACAGTTAATTTGGAGTAAAAAAAGTTCTATAAACCATAGTCCTATTCTCATTTGTTTTTTAGCTATCTTATTTTTAACCATTTTTTGTAAAACGTGACTTTGACTTAATAAATTGGCAATATCATTTGAAGTAATTAAGCTAGAATGATAAATGATATACCACCTGAAAGAGCATGAAAAAATCTTAAAGATAAACATCATTTCAGCTATTAAATTTCATTTTTAGTCACACGTTAATTCGTTAGAACTTAAAAATAACAAAATTTAATTAAAAAAAGAAAATGTTTGAGCTTGTATAACTACTGTTTTGTATTGGATAACTATGGGTGCAAAACTCCTTAAAGTTGGCGCATTTACTAAGCTTCAAAACGATACTATTAAATTTAAAATATTGCAACTTAAAGTATCCGAAATAGTGATGAAATTCCAAAAAAACATGTCCTACTGTAAGCGAGATAGGGTTGGGGGAATGGGAAGTGCCCTGAAAATGCAAACGTCAGGTGTTTTTTTTTTCTTTTTCTTTAAAGTTGCTCCAGTATAATAAAACGTTAAAGTCAGAGTTTAGTCATAGTACCCGTGCGGTACCAATGATACTACCGACATGAACTGATGAAGTCATAGCACCTGATGAATGTTATAATTATTAAGGGTGTAATAATTTATTTTTATTACGATAATTAATTATTGTTTTAATAACATTCTTTGTAACATAACCAAAATTGCACTGTATTAATTGAAATATCTTATTACTTTGTTAAAAAAACAAAACAAAAAAAAACATTAAAGATGAAATAGAAAAGTGTAATAATAAAATAAACCGTAATTACTATAATAAATGTTCATAATGGTGCCCTCCTTCATTCATACAAATCCACAATTTTTAAGTCGAGATTTTCTGCATTTTATTGGAGTCGCTTTTTGGTCATTTATTTGATGAGCTCTGCATGTATCCTGTTTATTAGCTCCTCTTGACTGTTAACCGGTATTGTAAACCCCAAATCTTTCATCCATCCCCCCAAACAGAAATCTAAAGGTGTAATGTCTGGTGACCTGGGTGGCCAAGCAACCGGTTCTCCTTTTCCAATGCACCTATTAGGGTAGTGCTGAATGCAGCAAATCTGTACTTAAAAAATGTCGGATGTGTATTAATGAAGAATGGCACCATATTGAACATTTATTATAGTAATTACAAAAGTGTTAATTGTAAGTCGGTTTATTTTATTATCACACTTTTCAATTTTTCTTTAATGATTTTTTTTTTAACTAAGTAATAAGATAATTCAATTAATACAGTACAATTTTGGTTTAGTTACAAAGAACATTATTATAAAAATAATTAATTATCGTGATAAAAATAAATTATTACACCCTTTAATAATAAGATAAGACCCCTTATAAGACTTTATAAGATTTATCAGGTGCTATGACTTCATCAGTTCATAGTATCATTGGTACCATGACTGGTACCACACGGGTACTATGACTAAACTCTGACTTTAACGTTTTATACTGGATCAACTTAAAAGAAAAAGAAAAAAAAACACCCGACGTTTACATTTTCAGGGCACTTCCCATTCCCCCAACCCTATCTCAGCTTACAGTAGGACATGTTTTTTTGGAATTTCATCACTATTTCGGATACTTTAAGTTGCAATATTTTAAATTTAATAGTATCGTTTTGAAGCTTAGTAAATGCGCCAACATTAAGGAGTTTTGCACCCATAGTTATCCAATACAAAACAGTAGTTATACATGCTCAAACATTTTCTTTTTTTAATTATATTTTGTTATTTTTAAGTTCTAACGAATTAACGTGTGACTAAAAATGAAATTAAATAGCTGAAATGATGTTTATCTTTAAGGATTTTTCATGCTCTTTCAGGTGGTATATCATTTATCATTCTAGCTTAATTACTTCTAATGATATTGCCAATTTATTAAGTCAAAGTCACGTTTTACAAAAAATTGTTAAAAATAAGATAGCTAGAAAACAAATGAGAATAGGACTATGGTTTATAGAACTTTTTTTACTCCAAATTAACTGTACTATCACATCCCAAAGTTTGTCGGTCCTGACCCGGGACACCCTGTATATAACATCAGCAATTATACTAGACGTTAGGGAGCACAAAAAAAAGTCGCCGAAGACAGTCACTCGGAAGTACTCGGGAATCATCGGGTACGCTCCACAGCCTACCTCAACCCCCTTACGCTTACTCCTCTAGAACTTTAAACACGCACTCTTTCTTAACTCTTCCCTTTACTTATACATATAATGTTTAACGAGATCATAGATTAAAAGAATGCTAATTACGTGGAACTACTAATCCTCTTTAATTATTATAAACCAAAATAAAGACATCTTAAATAAAATAATTAATCTTTTACAAAATTGATAATAATTAGGTTGCTTTTATTAGATATTTTAATGCATATTCCATTTTATGCATTACATTATTATTAAATACATATTTCATACTGCCAATTATTAATATAATGTTTATTAATATGATAAATAATAAACTGAAACTGAATATCTTACATATTTAGCATATTATTTATTATTTAAATATTTAATTAAAAAAAAATAGTTATGTTGCAAAAATCAAACCAACCTTCTTAAATTAAAATAATACTCAGATTATGTTCTAGATTTTATAATATTCTACGTAAATATATTAACATAATAATTTTTTTAATTTAAATCGATTAGTAAGAAATGGTTAATATGACCACAGGTGGATCATGTTATGATATTATAATATTAAAAGAAAAGGGTTTTTATTAATATCTAATAATAATGTTATATGTTATGTTTATATTTTAAACTGCTGGGAATTCTTAGAATACGTGGTGTCACACCAAAGAAGAACCTCTCTCCTAATCAGTTCTACATTATACTTTCTTGTAGAAAAAAAAAGATTGACTTCTTGGAGGGGGTTCTTATAGCATTTTTATCTAAAATATTTTAGTTGCGTCTCGTAAAGAGAAGATAGGGTTGAATGCACTGCACAGTATAGACACTAGTGGTGGGCGGGGCTAGACCCGATCGTACTCGACTGTCTTTGCTTCGGCTTTCTTCGGTGACTTTTTTTGTGCTCCCTAACGTCTAGTAGCAATTATCAAGTAAAGCATTTCTGTAATCTGTTACACAATCAATTTATTGAACAAGTGCTATTGAGTAACTCAAATTTAAAAGTTAGTTTGATTGTCTAATGATGACTGGCATAAAAAATTAACCAATAATGAAATTGGGCACACAGATCCATCAAAAATATATTAATATAATCTGAACCTCAAGAGTTTTTATATAATAAGAGTAAAAAAACACAAAAGTAAATGCAATAAAATTAGTTCAGAATTAATTCGTACCTTGGAAGTAAAAGGGCCAATATTCAAATTTTATGATATGTCCACCATTGATCTAACCCTTACCAGTTCTATCAGTAGAAAAAATCCAATCTCAATCTCCCCCTCTACTACATCCTCTGAGTTAGAGATTATTAAAAGAGGCCAATGTAGTATATTGCTTGGATTGGAAGTAAAAAGGCCTATAATCAAATTGTAGAATTTGAGCATTGGCCCTTCTATTTTCAAGGTACAGGATTATTTTTAAAGAAAAACCCATGAAAAATATGCATATTACAATATTAGCCGTCAAAATATCAGACATTTTTCAGATCACTCTGGCTTCAGCACCTTCCTTCACAAATACAGGCCGTTTTTCTGTCAGTGAAGGGGAAACTTCTAACCAACATTGTTCTGAATATTTTCAAATGTTTACTTAATAAAATTGTTAATAACTCCAGTTCTACTTGATATTTTTCAATAAAACCAAGCCTACATGGTGCGCACGCGCACCATGTAGGCACACACCACTCTGTTCGCACCACTATAACAGCTTTGTGCCTATAAAGTCGGATCAGCGGGGAAGACAGACATACATACATACATGCAGACAGACAGGAAAAAAGTTAAGGCCAGTTTTGGTTATAGTAATTTATGAAAGAATAGAATTAATGCCTTCAAATTACATATTTTTCATGACTTTACTATCAGTAGTATTAAGTGTCGTTCAAACATTGCAAGCTTGTCTGCCAGAGGGATAAATTATACCATGTGAGTTTATTGTATTTAGAATTTAGTAACCATCCCTAGAATGTCCTGCAAAATATTGTGATACCTAGAAATTGGAGAAGAAATTGGGAAAAATAAAAAAGTGGGGAAAACAAGTTCTAGTATGTTTTTTTAAAATTATAAACTGAACAGCTCTAAAACATATAAAATAAGGCAAACAAGGAGTTGATATTCACTTAAGTCTTCAGACGATGCTAATTTAGTTCACACCATACCCAATTGGTAATTTAGCCACACACGTCAATGTGACATTCACTATAGATACTAAAACTTTATTATTGTTGAGGAATTAAATTAATTCATATTTTACCATTTTGGTAGTATTCATACTACAGAAAGGTTAAATTTTAATTTAAATCAAATTATAATTATTATTAACTACGGGAAACAGACAGAGAAAAATACACTCCAGCGCCGGGATTTGAACCACAGGCCTCTATATTTCCAGTAGAGCGCTATACTGGAAATATAGAGGCCCGTGGTTCAAATCCCGGCGCTGGAGTGTATTTTTCTCTGTCTGTTTCCCGTAGTTAATAATAATTATAATTTGATTTAAATTAAATTAATGATAATTTAATGCGTACACCTGTATAATAAATTTTATCAATTTTTATTATATTATATCGTAGAATAAGTTTTTAAAGATTCCATTAGGTTATTTATGTTGTCTCATTTTTTATAATATTAGCAGAAAGACGGTGATATTTGTTAAATTAAATTTTGAATTATGTTTTGTTAATTTTTTTTTTTTTTTTATAATTCTCTATGACGCCCTCTTTATGGAAGCCAGATATACTTAAACACTAACTTCATTATGACCAGTAAGTGATTTTTTTGTATTATTAAGAAATTCTATCCTTTATCACATGATTTAATGACAAGAAATAGGAACTTAGTTACATACAAATTAGTAAATTAACAATAATAATTTTATTAGTAAATATGATAGAACATCATTAGAAGATTTCTAATTTTAAGTAATTTTGTATGTTTAATGTTTAGAAAAAAGTTGACCAAAGATGACTCTGCATATGAGTCGAAAACGTCTCAAGATGAAATAGTTGTTTTGCTTAAGATAACACATCATTTGATGGATGTTGAGTAATAATAATAAAAATATATAAAATAATACATAAAAGTATACGATCTATTTATAAAACTTTATTTTACACAAATAGAATATTTGTGTATAGTATGATTGTATGAGAGGGCCGAAGCCAGTAGTATACTTCCCCAAGAACAGTCAGGCTTTAGAAAATCCAAAAGCTGTATTGATAATTGACTACCTGACAAATAAATTTAATTCTTGCACAATTGAAAATAAGTATAATGTTAGTACAAAATTTAATGGTTTATACTATATTTATATTTATTAACTTTTTTACACCAGATAAATTGTTTATAATATTTTAAATTGTTATGTTAGATAAATGTGTAATATTAATGTGAAAGTTTTTGTCTAATCTAAAATTAAAAAACTTTTTCAGGCTTGAAAATGTCCTAAAATAAGGACGAAATATTGCTAAAAAACGTAGTTGGTTTTTATACCCCTGAAGACCTTAAATAGAAATCTCTTAAATTGAAAATTAAAGGAGACCGCATCAAAAAATGTATTGATAACATTTTCATGATTACAGCTATCGCCAGATTTTCACCTGCAGAAGAGGCAGTTTCGTCTATGGATTGTTTGTTGACTTAAAAAGGGCAATCGACTCTGTCAACCACAGTAAACTATGGTCCAAGCTCTACACATTAGGTATTAGTGCAAGGATTTTGAGTGTTCTTAAGAACCTGTATGATCAGGCGGTGATCAGAATCAAGCTGGATGGCAAATTCTCGGAGAGAATATGCTTAACTGAGGGAGTTCTGCAGGGTGACTCTCTTAGTCCTTTGCTATTTATCTTATTTTTATCGGACATAGTAAGCTATTTCCAAAAACATGAGGTGAGAGGCTTCACCCTTCACAACTTGTACAAACTGTTCATTCTGCTGTTTGCAGACGACATTGTCATCCTTGCCGACAGCTGGCACAATCTCCAAAAAAAGTAAAACTCCTACAAGCATACTGTTCCTTAAATGGCCTTAAAATTAATTACGATAAGACAAATATTTTGTCTTTTCACAGATCTCCATACATGGGAAACCTGAAAGCTTGTTATTTGGACAAGGAAAATTAAGAGTACGTACGGAAATATACTTACCAAGGAATCCAATTTTCTTCAACTCTTAAATTCTTATCCTGCAGTAAGATCATGAAGCAAAAAGCAGTTCAAGCCATCCACAGAGTCATGGATATTCTTAGGTCAACCAAGTCAGATTCTTCTCTAATGAAGCAACACTTGTTCAACTCAGTTATTGGCCCTACCTTGCTCTATGGGTCTGAAATTTGGGCGTTGAGATATCTACGCGAAATTGAATGCATTCAAGTCAATTTTTATAAGCGTACCTACCAATTGCCATGGAACACACCAAACCACTTCATCAGATTAGAATTCGGGCTAAAGCCTTTAAGCTGTACCTTTTTTTCTCGGGCTCTCAATTTCTGGAAGCGGATCGTGAATAGCCCGGCGAATAGTCTGACTAAAGCATGTTACTTTACTATGGTTAATTCTGAGAAGAATTCTAGGAGCAAAATAGAATACAGTTGGTTGACTCAAATAAAAGACCTGGTGTACAACACTGATTTGGACAGTTATAACTTTGAAGAAAGCCCAGAAATAAGTAAACAAAGTATAAAATCTAGTCTAGAAATATGGTCCAACAAATGTTTCTCACAAGATATCGAAGCTGTTGTGGCATCCTCCTATAATCCCTTCTACAGGCGGATATGCAACTTTAACTTCTCAGGTGAAGATCATCTCAAATTAAGATTAAAGATGCCTATGATTAGACAGATTACTCAACTTAGATTAAGTAACAAACAGCTGCTCAGAATTTTCCTGAAGGGTATTAAGTATCAAATTGATTCGGATGCCCTTTGCACAATTTGTAACAGGCAAACAGACGAAACAATTATTCACTTCTACTTTTCTTGTCCCATTTATCAGGACCTAAGGACCCACTACATAGCACAATATACTAGTAAACACACAGAGCTAAGTCTAGCTCTAACAGATCTACTCAATGATCTGACCTACAAGAAAATTAAAAACATATATTGCTATACGAGCGAAGCGTTAAAACTAAGATCCTTCATCCTGAACGAGTAACTACAAGAGTAGACTAGTCACTAGTTAAACTACAATCCCAGGGCTTGTAAGACACCTTTGCGCAAAAAAATTAAAAGGTGAAAGAAGGAAACATTCATATAAATATTATTTTATATAACATAAAAATTTTAAAATAATGTTGTAATTTTTATTTTTCAAATTAATGTGTTATGTAATATCTATGTAAGGACTCTGAACTCCCATTTGTACAGTTTTGTAAAGAAAACTTAAACAAATACACAAATACTAAACGATTCCGTCTAGGCAACTTCAGTTTAGTGCATCATGTCTTTAGAAACGATCGCGGCGGGGCTGCATATTTGGTAATTGCTTTACAACTTTGTAGAGGAGAGAATTATACGTTGGTAGTAAAGACAGTGACGGATCTAGGCCCCTAGTCTATGATCTAGGCAAGCATTTTTTTGGGCGCCCCCCCCCCCCCCAAATAAAAATACAATTTTAAAAATAAATTTAATGTACATTATTTTTAATATTAAAAATAAATTTAATGTACATTTTATTTATAAATACGTTAACATATCTTTTTACAACGTGAAAAAAAAAAAAAAAAAAGCATCCAATTAAACCTATTAAAAAAAAACTGTTACTAAAATTTAAAACTTAATCTTTCGTGCTTTTCTGATCGCAAAAGACATAATAATGTCATCATACGAGAGCTGAGAAGCTAACTCGTGTCCGATGTTGATAATACTTAAATTTGATAGGCGTTTTTCTGTTGTTAAGTTTCTTAAAAATGTTTTTATCAGCTTTAGCTTGCTGAAGCTCCATAGAAAGTGAAACAGGCATGGTAAGAAACATTTTAAGTGCCATTGTTACATTTGGATATGCATCTTGAACGCCATTTTTTAATATTTCTGTAAACATATTTATTGGTGTTGCTGTGGCCATGGCCATATTTGGTGTCAAGTCGAGTGCATGATATTTGAAGCTAATATTGGCCAATTACCAATTCATCCTTATCGAGATCTTCTTTATAGAAATTTGCAAGCTCTGTTGCACGAATCTTGATATCCTCATCTGTCATTCCTCCAACTGTGTTCTGTCTAAGAAGCCAAATAACTTGTTAATTGCTTGTAAGGCACAAAACCTGGTTGGTTCTAAGTGAACTTAGAACCAGCTAGAAGATGAGCCACTCTTCTTTCTTTTTTGTCTGCAGTTTCTTTCTGCAGACAAAAAAGACTGTAGAGAGTGGAGACTGAACGCAAATTTTTAATTTTCTTTTTTTATATCATTCACAGTACAATCGTACTTAATTGATAACTGCTTAAACTTATAATTTTTTACTCTATTGTTTTTATAAATATTAATTTTGTTATTCTATAACTCGGGGGAACTATGATAGTCTTCAATGAACAATGTAGTTTTATCTATATTCCACTCCATGTCGCATGCTACAAGATGCACTGATCCGCTGACCGTTGGGTAAGGGCGACATTGTTCGACACGTTAAAACTTGTCGAAAGGTGACGCATGCGACCCGGCAACAATCAACATGTAGCATGCGGCAAAGATACATGTTTCTTGTCGCTTCGTGTTCCTTCGATTGAAAGACTGTGTGTAGCATGCGTCAATGCCGCATGCTACATGTTGCCTCAGTGGAATTGCGCCTTAAGAGGTCCGTTTAGGGTTAGGACCTCTAAATAGGAAATTAAAATCTTGAAATCTTCTTCTTACTTAACCATATTGTTTTAAGGATCTTCCTGAACTGCACAGTGGAAAAGATGGTCATAAAGAGACAGCATTTTCTTACAGAAATATGTGATGTAAATGAGGCAAATTACTTCATTTTTAAGAAAGTGTAATGTTTCACTACTCTAAACCCTCAGATGAGTGTGGTCTAATAGAGGCATGAGGACGTGTGCACCTCTTAGGACTTAATCTTTTTTAATTCCCCACACAACAGTTAAATAAATACAAAGATGAAAACATATTAGCAAAATATTATAAAATTAATTGGTTTAATTTTTTGTTTTAAATTAAACATTTTTTTTTTTTTTAGTTTCATAATTTGTAAGCACAAAACCATTCAGTCTCAATGTTCATTTTATTTTTTATACTTATTTTTTTCAATCCAGATACCATATTAATTTATTTTGCATTATATTTACCAATTATACTTAAATTAGCATAATAAAGAAACTAAAGTTAAAGTGATACAGACCCTTTCAGTCAGGGCAATAATAGGGGCACAGATTTGAAGAATACTCACGCACTATGCTAGGCAGTATTGGTTCTAAGATAATAGGAAGAAATGTAGCTAGAAAAATCCCCCACCATTCAATCACTCTCATTTCTATCTAAATTTCACTTTTTTTTATAATTTGGCGTTCCCAAGGGTTATAATGGGTTAATAACAAAATACATACCTGTATATTAATGAAATATTGAGGGTTAGTTAGTTATCCTCATGAAGTCCACCCCCCCCCCCCCCAACAAAAATAGTGAACCTAGAATCTAGGCTATTCAACACTACGACTCACTGATGATAATCAACTTAAGTAATTGAAAAAGGTCTGTTTTAAAGAATACCATATCGAGGTTTTTGCACAATGAACCCAATAAGTTGGTATAGACTAATTTCAATGTTTCAGTTTTATTTTCTTTGAGTTAATCTGATTGTTGGGTCGTATAAAACAAAAAAGAGAAAGGGAAATAAACACGACAATTTTAAAATTAAAAAAAAAGAAAATCTATTATGAGAAAATTAAGCAACAAGAGCAGATGCTGTACTGGATTCATATTTCCAGTTGGGTGCGAGGGTACCCTTGGTTTTGTAGTACCTGGCCAACCTGTGGATCCTGGACTCAACAAGAATCAGCCTGAATTTGGAATCCTTGTCTTTCCTGATAACACAAATAAGAAGAAATCAAATGAATGTTACATAGAATTATAAGATTTTGTCTTAATTTTACTTCAAAATAAGATACTAGTGTTCATGTATTGAAACCAATATTTATAATGTGTAACATTACAAAAAAATCCATGTTTAAATAACTAAAAGAGAATCAGGAAGATTTTTAATTTTACTGAAAATACATTATTGTTGGTTTTGGATTCAATATATCTTTGGAAACTTTTTAATTAGTTTTATTTAAAAGTTTAACTTTTTCCCTCTTTACTACTCGGCTAAACCTGCCACCTTGGGACTAAAGTAAAGGCCGGATGACAAAATGACCGGTTAAACCAACTGTTTCCTGTAACAAGATAATAGAAAACTGATAATACTTTTAAAACAATACGGTACTCCGCACAGAAATATGTTGATTGTTCAGCTATAACAGACAGGTATTGACAGATATCTTCACAAAACAGTGGTAAACAAAGTTTTTATCTTTTATAAACAACATCAGAAAAGTCACATGGGTGTCATAGGAGTCTCTCCCAGCAGAGCAGCAAGTTGAACAGATAATAGGACTTCTACTGTGTTGGTAATTTAAAAATTTAACACCTAATATGCCAGCTTACAAATTTTGAAAAATGGTCCAGGTAGAATATTACTAAGTTACAGTTCTCCGATTTCTTTATAAAAGAGCCACATATCTAAAATTTAATTTAATTACTTTAAAATAGAAAATTCATTTAATAGCTCCTTATTTTTTTGTTTCTTTAAGAATTTTCTAAGATGTCACAATAATGCAATTAGTTAGCAACTTAAAATTAATTTAAGTAATAATATTTATTTTATTCCTAAGCATTTAAATTTAAATAAAGTTTAATACATTTTTAATATTTAAATTTAAAATAAATAAATAAAAAATAGGGTTGTTATTATATACATACAGTAAGGTCCTATTACTATTACTAGACGGGTTAAAAGAACTAGCAATTAGGCTTATTTTACTCGCCCCGAGGTAGAGCATTCTGGCCACTTCACACATCTTACATCTGTACAATTTAACACTCAAGCGAGTATGGTGTAATCATTAGTGAGCCATATAAATCTGAGCATCACAGCGAGGGATCGAACCCAGACATGGTGAGTAAATTTAATCCACATGGTCATGCTGGCTCTCTGGGTTATTATATAAGTATTGTGCATGCTTGATTAATGGTGTAGTTATAGAATTAATAATTAATAGTTTTGTGTTTAGTAAGACAATATATAATCTATTTATTCGTATTTATCTATGTTGTTAGAGTTTATTGTCACTTTACTGTTATTATAATGTAAGAGAAATTATCAATTGCTATTTGCCGTCATCTCTAGCATTGATGTTGATATTATTTTTATTTAATTATTAATTAAGGAAATTGAGTATTCTTATCCTATCTAATTACTTAAGAAGGGGCTAAAATCACACAAAGAAATATTGCTACTAATGATAAAACCTATTAGCCTACACTCCAGCCAAAAAGTTTTTAATTTTTGACTCAGATTGGACAACCTAGGTGAGGGAAAAAAAACCACTAGGCCTTTTATCCTGAGGGCAACACTCCTCCACATTGATATTTTAGTTTGTCAAGTAGGCCTGATCTACTACCCACCTTTCAATGACACCCCTCCCTTTTTTTATTTTCCCGTGCTCAAAAAACTTCTTCAGCTGGTGTATAAGTCAGAGTAACAAAAAAGTAATACTTAGATTATGAAAGATTAAAGACTACAACAACTAAAGGTGACAATGACAGTACAAGAATTTTGATATTTCAACTAAAAATAAAGAACTCTATCAGAAAAAGTGACATCCTAAATCTGCTAAGGACAGCAAGAAGAAATAGTAATTTTCTAATCAATCTTACTCATATTCAGTAGCAAAATATACCTGTTCTTTTCAAGATGTTTTCTGATGGCCACAGCCTTTTTGATGAGAAAATACAGATCTTCAGGCAGGTCAGGAGCAAGGCCCATAGCTTTCATAATCCTTAAGATTTTGTTTCCGGTGACAAATCTTACCTGCGCCACTCCATGGGAGTCCCTAAGTATAACACCTGGAATATTTCCAACATGAATAATATATATTGTCAAAACATAATATTTAAAAAAAAAAAAAAAAATATAGATAAATAAACAAATAAAATAGATAATAAAAACCAATTTGTGATGGAGTCATTCCTTTCTTAGCAAGTTTGAAGATTTGGTCTTTAACGTCATCAGCGGCGAGTTTTAGCCAGGTAGGCACACTACGGCGGTAAGGCAAAGCTGATTGGGAAATACCCTTGCTGTAAAAAAAATAATAAAATCAAATCAAAATGTAACAACAAATTGCTCTGTGGTATAGACACATAACTAATCATTTTATAAATTAATCATCATACCTAAACTAAAATATAAAATACTAAATATGATGTAACTGTTATCAATAATCTCATGACCTAAAAGAGTATAACACAATAGAACAGGGATTCAATAAAATGTGGTTTACCTTTTATAAAATTCAATTTACGATAGTATTGTGTACAGTATCTCTTATCAAATTTAGTCAAGTGAAATTAGAGGGAAAGTAAATGTAATCAACGTTTATTAACTTTAGGAGCTTTGGAGATGCAGTTAAATTAACATAAACCCTCTGCTTTTACATTTTAGTACCAACCAAATCATAACTCAATTTAAAAATAAAATTAAATGTATGCATGTCATTACCCAATTTATTTATTGGTATTTATCTTGACAAGAGAGGGGAAAATATTAATAGGCAAAACATACTTGCAGTCACATTTCCAAGATAAAAGAATATCAGTTAATCTTTAAAACAAGAGTTTGCAAAATTGATTGTGTTAATGTTGATAATGATAAGGAGACAAGGAATCTCCTGTGGAGAATAATAAAAAAGGAGAAAAATTCTGCTAATGTTGGTTTCATCATAATATGTTATACGTAGAATTTGACATGCAGCACACAAGAAAATTATATGTGTTACTATGTCACTGTATTACTATAACAATTAGAAAGAATACGCAATTCTAATAAACTGTTAAAAAATTAGGGTGCAATCGGAATCACTATCCAGAGCAAACGTCGGATAGTATGGTCAGTCAACCAGCTGTTTGTTGTGGTTAGTGTCACATTCTGAGTAGTAGCAAAGGAAATAAAATACACTTCGTTAGCAGTTGGTCATTCAGGTTAGTGATTCCAAACGCACCCTCATTGAATTAAATTGGTTCTTAAGTAAGCACTATGTACTAAAGAACTTCTTACTAACTTCATAAAAAAATGTTATACCCCTTTAAATAAAGACTGACCAGTATTATCTGAACAGATTAAGTGAAACTTTACTGGATTAAATAAATAGAGAGAGAAGAAGGTTCTTTATTTTATTTCAGCAGTAACTCCTCAATCACCCCCCTTAAACCCGCTATATCTGTTCAAATTAAACTTTTCCATTGAGGTTAGAAAGCTGATGTCTCATGTAATATACACAAAAGTAATATAATATACACCAAAAGTTATTTTCCAACTTAGATTTTTTAAGCTATAAAGATGGAAATGTTAATGAAATGCCTAATATTTGTGAAATTCTTCTATCTAAGACAGTAGATTTCTACGAAGTAATGGAAAAGGGGACACAACATCCATAAGTTCATTCACTATAGGCAAGTTAAGAAATTAAATTATTTTAATTTTCTATATATTCGGGGCGGGTTCAAGGACATTAAGGTAAATACAATTAGACGCTGAGCATGTAAAACCACAGTTACAGTTAAACTTAACTTAAATGCACGAACTTTTATATTCATACTATAAAACGATAGAGCGTTTAAAATGAAGGCGGCGCACAACAGGTTTTGGTTATGCAAACAATCAGTAAACAAAATCTTTTAATTTTCTTTCAGCATTAAGACAAACTATTCCATGCTTTAATATATTTAAGACGGAAGTATGTAAATCTGGAGGAAAAGACTAACCTGAGTTACATAAATAAAAACAATGAGTACATATGGATTTGGAGTGTACAATTACCCAAATGCATAAGTCAACGGGGAATTGACCTACAGGGAGTAATTTAAAGGATTCAAGACACTATGCCTTCCTCGAACGCTAGACAAAGTGATACGTTCAAGCGTTATATTTCTATTAAATACAATAGCGTAAGGCTCCACCACAGAAGTGATTAGTCCAATGATTTAAATTATTAACTCGAGAGAGCACAATTTAATCATGACTTACTCAGATTACAAGAACCTAATTAAAAAATAATCAAATCCAAGATTAAAGGCAATGTTAAAAATGTGACACAGACACAACGAAGTTCAGTGGTGACACGAATCGACCATGTGACTTCTATAGACGGTACAGAGACAGAAGGTATTTCTATAAAAAGTTATTCTTAATTCTACGCTTACAGAAGAAAACAAAAGAGAATGAAACTTACCCAGGCGCGTGCATACGACCCATCTTGGATAATTATTAAAGAAATTGTAAAAAATAAAATACACGAGAAAAACACGCACTCGAAAGAGCCCAACTCCGACAAAAAGGTTAGGATTTTATGATTTTTTTTTTGTTTAGGGACTTTCAATCAGTGTTGTCATATGAATCAGTGTTATATTAGTTGAAGTAAAAATAATTATAATTATATTAATGAGTATATAACGACTGTTGTTATTATTTTAAAATAAATATTATAAGCATACTAAAAGGTTTTTCTTAAAAATTTTAAAAGCATAAAACTGAACAAATTTCTAATATCT
Source organism: Gerris lacustris (assembly GCA_951217055.1). Lineage (NCBI taxonomy): Eukaryota > Metazoa > Arthropoda > Insecta > Hemiptera > Gerridae > Gerris > Gerris lacustris. Next base: position 110,251,063 of record OX578276.1, read on the forward strand.
CCAATTAGAACTATACTCAGAAAATCGATTGTAGCGCATTCTACCACGCCTTTCAAATATTAACAAAATCAAGTGATAATAGATATTTGATAAGTGCTGGTTTTGGTTTTGGATTTAGCGGACGAGATTTTGTTGGGCCGGGGTACTCTGGATGGATTTTTTTTATTTATATATTAGAGTGAGTAATTTTTATTTTCAAATTAATCAAGATGTTGTGGAGAATCGCTGTCGGCAATTGCCATGTAGTTAAAAACAAACTAAATCTTATTCTTCTAGCTAGCCCGGAATCAAAATTGTTAAATGCAGTAAACAAATGCAAAACGTTCGTCCGTAAACCTGTACGAATTAACAATGCGACCCTAGGAAATTTGACTGCAAGGAAATCAAATCTATTGATCTTTTCTGGTTTAGGAGTAAGACTAGCCCTTTCTGCAGCCGTAAAAGTAGATGAAAAAGAGGAAGTAGTTCACCCAATACAAAGTAATCCTAGGTTTGATTGGGCCCTTCTAACTGCTTATTTGTTGGAAGACATATGGCTCCTCATTGGAGCTATTGTAGCCTCTCTCTTAGCTGCATTTTTCAACACCATGATACCTTTGTCTTTAGGTAAAGTGGTGAATGCTGTTTCTAATCTTTTAAAAGGTGGTCTGCAGAGTGAAGTCCAACATAATCTTAAGAATTCCTCCTTTTCTATAGTCGGCCTCTATATATGTCAGTCAATCACCACTTTTCTTTACATATCATTACTTGGCATAGTTGGAGAAAGATTAGCTATTCGGATGAGGCATGATATGTTTAGTTCTATAATTAATCAGGATATAGAATTTTTTGATAGGCAAAGGACTGGAGAGTTAGTTGATTGTTTGACTACTGATGTCCAAGAGTTTAAAAGTTCATTTAAGCTCTGTGTCAGTCAAGGTTTGCGAAGTGTAATTCAGATAGCTGGTTGTTTAGGTTCTTTAGTTATTATATCACCTTTAATGACTAGTGTAATGCTAGTTGTTATTCCTTCAGTTATTGTTGTAGGTTCAATACTTGGTTCTATCCTTCGTAAAATTTCCAAAAAAGCTCAAGAAGAAGCTGTAAAAGCTACTACTATTTGTGAAGAAGTTATTAGTAACATAAGGACTGTTAAAGCATTTGCTAATGAAAAGAAAGAAAGTTTACAATATTTACATCAAATTGAAGAAGCTTCAAACCTCTATATTATTTTAAATTATGGTATTGGTATTTTCCAAGCAGGAACCAATTTTTTTCTAAATATAATTGTACTTGGAACTCTGTATGTGGGTAGTCATTTGATTTCTAGTAACAAACTATCTCCAGGTGATTTGATGTCATTTTTAGTAGCTACTCAAACAATCCAGAGATCATTTGCTCAGTTGTCACTGATGTATGGACACTTTGTCAAAGGAAAACAAGCTGGAGCCAAAATATTTCATTTTATTAATTTAAAACCAATAATTCAAAATAGTGGAGGTATCAAAATAAATAGGAATGCCCTTATTCCTAACATAGAGTTTAAAAATGTTACATTTGCTTATCCCACTAGAGAGTCACAGGTTATATTACAAAATCTTAATCTTTCTTTGCCCGCTGGGAAAACTGTTGCTATTGTTGGTACTTCAGGCAATGGAAAGTCAACTATAGTAGGACTACTAGAGAGATTTTATGATGTTGACAGTGGTTCAATAACCTTTGGTGGAATAGATTTGAGGAATCTGAATGTGTCGTGGTTAAGAGGATCAGCAATCGGTTTGATAAATCAAGAACCCACTCTGTTTGCCTGTTCTATTATGGAAAACATTAAATATGGACGCCCGAATGCAACTGATGAAGAGGTTTACAATGTTGCTCGATTAGCCAATGCAGATGAGTTTATCAAAGGATTTCCAGACGGTTACAACACAATCCTTGGTGAAAGAGGTGTAACTGTCTCTGGCGGACAAAAACAACGAATTGCTTTAGCTCGAGTTTTATTAAAAGATCCTGTCTTGCTGATCTTAGATGAAGCAACTAGTGCACTTGATCCAGAATCTGAAAAAGTGGTCCAAAATGCTCTAGAGAAAGTCACTTATGGAAGAACAGTGTTAATTATTGCCCACAGACTTACCACAGTACAGAATGCTGATGTAATTATTGTTCTGCAGAATGGTCAAGTTGCTGAGATGGGTGATCATAAAACTTTACTTTTAAAGAAAGGACATTATTATAATCTGATGATGCAACAAAATCAATAGTTGTTAATTATTATTTATACTGTACTTCTAGTAGCTCTCTGACTGTGATATGTAATAGTAAATGTTTTACCTGTACCTAATAATGTATAATAATTGTGTAAAGTAAAATAAATAAATTACACAAGCATAATTGTAATTGTAAGTTTTTTCTGAACAACTATGAAACGATCTCTTGTGTAATATTTTTTATTTTCTATTTAATAAATATCGAGAAATTAGCGATACCAATCAAATGTTACCCAAAAAGTCAGCCGTTGTTATGTTGCATTCATTGAAGATGATAAGTTAATATATTAGTTTTTTTTTAATGTAAGGTACATCAAAAAGTAAATAGTAGTTTACTCTAATAGGCTTTAGCCCAAATAAAGTTTGTTGTTTTAATAAATAGCTTTGTTTTCCGGCGAAATCCGCATCACGGAGGGGTTGAATTCCAATGTTTTGCTTCCACTATTGGAAGCATCTTCAGGGTTGTGGTGCATTGTGATCTTAACTTAAAGCAACAAGGTATAGCCTACCTACCAAATTATGTTGTTTCCTTAATTATGTTCAGGATCATTTTATGATTTTTTACCCCATTTACTTATACACCATTTGTGTCCAAAGTAAGCTTACACATATGTTGAATATGAATAAAATCTACATTAATATTGATTAACCCTGAGACCTCAAAAAGCCCCCACACACGGTGCCATTTGATGTAAACCAAGTTGAATAACTTGACATTAAACTAAAAACAGGTTTTTCAAACATAGTTTCAAATTTTGAAAATGTGTTGATCGAAGAAGAGCATTGCCTAACCAAAATCTATATAAATTTAAATTAAATGTAGATCAACAAATCTTAGGACTGATACATACTAATAGTATCACAGTTGCCCATCAACAGTTCAGCAGGTTTGTAAAACATAGCCACACACTTAAAAATCTATGGCATTTAGATTTATCAATAAGTTTGTCAAACCTGAAAATTGGTTGGAAGACCAGCCCTCACACGGTGCACTTTGTTGTGCAACCGACCCAAGTTGAAAAACAAATCGCAGTGATAGCTTGCCATCTTATCATTTGTTGCTCTGATTAATAGCTTTGTACCTTATTATTTTAATAATTTTCAAAGGAAAAGAATGAAAATCAATAAATAAAAACCTAAAAACAGATTTATTTAGATAAAATTCAATAATGTACATAATGGATACAGTAAATATCTCATTGCCACCTCTGCAAATGTGCTGGTCAAGATATAAGGAAGCAATGCTGAATATGATCAAAGAAAATAAGCAAATGAGGTTAGTAGATTTAACAGGTCATTGCATTAGAAGAGGTGGAAATAAGATTTCAAATGGTGTAGTCCTTCTTTTTATAATAATAATAACAAAAAATTCAGTTGCGAATTTAAATAGATTAAATTTTAACACACTCTTCTAAAGCTATAGGGATTTTTAAGAATAATTTAAATATTAAAACAACAATATCGAGTTTTAACACAACAAAAAAGGCTAGTAATTTAAAAAAAAAAATATATAATTAAACATTGTGTGATTCTGAAATGAGCTGAAAGCCTGCCTCAAAAAACAATTTACAAAGGATACCAAAATAAATGTTAGGCCTCATGAATTAGCCAAAGGGAAAGTAACGCCACCACGTTCTTCTTTTGCATCTTCATCCAAAATTTCTTCTTCGGAATCACTAGGAGGGGACTCTCTATAGTGGGCTGTTGTCTCTGGAGGAGGGAGAATATCACTAAGTGTAACAGAGCCTTTCTCTCGTAATCTTTCTGCAGCATGCTTCATCTGAACCTCACGCAGGTGTTGTGCCTGATGAGCTTGAAGCCTCAAGGACTCTTGAAGTGAAACCTGCTTCGCATTGGACAGTTTTGAAACAGGAGGGCTGGCAGCTGAGTTATCTCTTATTTTGGCATTGGTAAGTTCTTTTTTGTGTACAAGAGTTTTATAAGGAAGAAACCTTTCTTTAGCCAAAGTTGTATCAAATTTACCGCAAAGGGCTTCCACGTAAGGCTCACTCTGTAAATTGTCCTGTCCCTCATCTTTATCAATAAACAAATCAGAAGGCTTTATTAAAGGTTCAGGTTCTTTCTCCTTTCTGAAAACAAATTTTAGAAATTAATTCAACAATACTTTTAAGTCAATGAATAAGAGCCTTCCAAGGTAGGAAGGTAGAATTTTTAATTTTTTTTTTTTTTTTTTTTTTGTTAACGTATCTTTTTACACTAACTAGTTTAGGGAAATTGAGTCTGGTTTTCAGGGCACAATTTCTTTTAAATTGATCTGAGTTGAGATGTGGGATGTTAATTGTTTAAATATAATTATTACAATTAAATATTTTAAAGGTTTAATATTTAATCTCCGACTATCCCTTTCAACATAGCAGGTTGTCATAAAGACTTGCTACTTTTAGGATGGACCAGGGTTGGAAAAAACCCGGGTTTTATGGAAAAAGCCCAACCCACCTGGGTTTTTCTGGGTTATTTGGGTTTTTTAAAAAATAGTTATTTTTAACATAGAAAAATGTGTAAATGTAACAAATCTTATTAAAATGACAAATTGTGTCAAGCAAACCCTATAAATAAGCATGTAAGTATTAGGTTTTTTCTACGAAATAATAATAATAACAATAATAAAATTAATAATAATAATAAAAATTGGTCCAAGACAACTCAGACAAACTTTCTCATATACGAGTCCATAATTACTTAGCCCATTTATTAGCTTTCGTATCTAGATTTAATTATTATGGTACATTTCATCAAAATATGTATATCATTAAAATAACTTCTCCTGGGCGGGGAATCGAACCCGGGCTCTCTCCGTCCGCGTTTTAAGCTATTTTCTCAGGAACTAGATTATTCCCAGGAAAACGGCTTATATCGTTAGATTCGTATATAAATTGTCTACATTTTAGAATTTTTCAAACCGTTTTTTTCTGAGTTTTTTTTTGGGGGGGGGGGGGGCGTAGCACCTTCAAATTTGGAGCTAAAATTTATTTCTCGATTTCGCCTTGGGGTATGATTATTCTGAACGTGTATGCCAAACTTCGTCAAAATCGGCCTAGTAGTTTAGGCTCCAGGCGTCTGCACAGACAGACATTTTTTAAAAACTACTTTTTTGTACTCGGGGTACCTCAAAAAGTGTAAATCCATCAAAATCTGAAAATAGAATTTTCGCGCCATCACAATACTTTCTCTTTATATGAGAAAGTAATAGTGTGTATTTATTTTAGTGCCTACATTTTATGTATTTTACATTGTTATATCTATCTATATTATTATAAAAGTTTTGTTAACAAACAAGTTCAGTGAGAGTGTCAAATTGTAAAAAGCCAGAAAAGGCAGCGGCCGTTTTTCTGGGGTTGACGAGCGAAGCGAGTAGTGGGCGGAGCCCTCTAGTTTATATTATTTTATTTTAATAATATTAAAGTAATTTAATTTTTCAGTAAAATACCTATTTATAAATTTACATTTTGATATAAATAAAAATTGCTTTTGCCCAAGAATAAAATAGAGAATTTTGGGAATAAACAGGATTTCAGAAGATTTAAGCCATACAAAGCTCAAAAATAATATAAATAAGTTGTCGACTATATATGTCGACATTTAAATACAAATAATACACTTAAGTTGTCGACTATTATATTTTACAACTCCATCAACTTGAATATTTTGTAAATCCATAATTTTTTTTTATTTTTTGTGCTAACAATTCTTTGTGATCTCTCAAAAAATGTATACTTTTTCTGTACATAGTACTATCGGACTATTGATGGTTTTTACTATCGTTGGTTTATTTTTCACAATAATTAATAGTCAATAATAGTTTTTTTTTCATTATTTAGTAATAATGACAGAATTAAAAATAAAAAACAAAAATATTTCCATAAAAATTTGCTTGTCTACCTTTTTTTCTCTTTCATTTACAGTAATAAGTAATTGTTAAAGTATAGTATAAGTAAAAATATTTATAACTCAATATCGAACAAGTTATTAATCTGAGGATTATGTACCTCATCAAAACAAATGTCAAAGAATCAATAGTTCAACCAAATTATTATTTGGTGATAGTCAATTTATCAACCTAATAATGTTTTTGGTTTAATAAATTTGTATATATGTATTTATGAATGGTCATAATATTGTTTTTGAAATTTCTAATGCTTCGTTTTTTAAAGGAATTTATTATATGGATAAAGTAATATTTTGTAGTAAAAGATGGTACTTTTTAAATATGATATGGGAAACTAACATTGACATGATAACTCTAAGGTAAACTCAAACGCTTCATTTTTAAGGCATAGATATGGATAAATTAATCATTTTGTGGTTAAAGATGCTGCTTTTTAAAAGTGTGTGTGGGGGGGGGGGGGGGGTACTATCGGAAACTAATGATAGTTTTTAATGTCTATTAATTTGTTTTATTTTGATAGTATTGTATGACAGTGACTTGATAAAGGCCCGACCACACAGAAAGCTACGCTACGCGAGCTACCTATGCGAGCTACGCTAGCTATATTTAGGCGGGTTGGCTACACAGAAAGCTACGTTTTTAAGCAATGTCTTTTAGTCTCGTTTGACTTGTTGAGTAGGAAGGACTACAGCAGCTCTGATGAAGAGCTACTGTTTTTATTTACTTTATGTGAGCAAAAAAAGAAAAGAAAGTGGCATGCAGTGAACGGTAAAAGGAATCAATTTGGGGAATTCCATCACTTGATGGAGGGATCTTAAACAAGATGATGAGAGTTCAAAGAATACTTCAGAATGACAAGAAGTGACTAAATTTCTTCTCAATCATCTTCACAGTGATATACAAAAAAATTGATTGAACTACAGAGCGAGTATATCACCTGAAGAACACCTCGCTGTATGTTTGAGAAAAGTAAACTTTATATTCGTCATTTTGTCTTTTATTTCATACAAATGGAATATTTAGAAAATTATAATAACAACAATTAAGAAAAATAATTAAATTACATGCAAATTAAGACCTATTTACATTGTCAAAGGAATACATTTGCTTGTTTTATATACAGGGTGTCCCCGGATCGGGTTGCCAGTATGTGTAATGACAAAAAATTGCACTTTTAGAAGAAGTCACTTTTTTTTTACTCCTGCTTGTGCTTAAATGAAGATTTATAATATTATTTTTTTCCTAATGCACCCTCTACCAAAAAAGAACATTCTAAAAGCACATAAGAGGAAACTTGGTCAAATTTTGACTTTCAAGAAAAAGTATTCTTTTATCCTTATAAAAAATGTCCATTTAAAAGAAATAGATCTATTATTCATGATTCATGAATAATTATTATAGGCCAAGAGCGTTAGCTCAAAAAAGGCCCTTAATGGGAATAAATTCGGGGAAAGCTGAATTTTGGTTTATGGCTTTATTTTGGTCCCCTGATGAAAATACTAAGTTTTCCCCCTCGAGGTAGGTCGGCGTTGGCCGCCATTTTGAAAAAAGGGACCAAAATTCGGTTTTTGGCAAATATCTTCGTTCTCATCGATGATACGACTAAAATAGTTATTATCAAATTTGTAGGGCTTTAATTTGTCTACAAAAAAGGTTCGATGTCATTATGCGCTAAAGTCAATAGTTTCAAAGCTATAGCGCTGCTAAGTGCGGCACTTTTAGCGTATATTTACCCCTACCGGTTTTGCTTGTCATATTATTTATTGTTTCTGAGGGACAAAATATAGCGCTATAGCTTCAAAACTATTGACTTTAGCGTATTATGACATCAGACCTTTTTGTATACAATTTAAAGCCCTACAAATTTGATGATAACTATTTTTTTCGTATCATCAATGAGAAGGAAGTTATAGGCCAAAAACCAAATTTTGGTCCCTTTTTTTCCAAATGGCGGCCAACGCCGACGTCCCTCGAGGGGGAAACTTAGTATGATCATCAGGGGACCAAAATAAAGCCATAAACCAAAATTCAGCTTTCCCCAACAAATTTTTGGGGAAAGCTGTCTTTGGCACTTGGCCTATTATTTAAGTATCCAAATTTAATATACTTATATTCATTTTAAAAATCATAATTAATTAATTTTCTGGTTGGGGGGGGGGGGGGGGTAAGGTTTCTCCTATTACTTTTCACACTGTCACAAAATAGCATACAACTTTCAACGGGACATTTAAATTGATCCCTTAGTTAGTACATACATTGAAAAAATTATAAAGAATTTTTCTTTTGTTTTCAAAGTCATAATTTAGTCCAGTTTTCTCTTGTTTGATTTTAGAAAATTATACTTTTTGTGTACAGGGTACATTTTGAAAAAAAGAATACTATAAATCTTCATTTAAGCACAAGCAGGTAATATTATAAAGAGTGACTTTTCTTTGAAAAATGGCATTCCCTCACCCTCTTCTATTAACATTTCCTGCATCACAGGTACCTAAACGGTTCGCTTGTTTAACTTAACTACTTACTGTAAAACAAAACAAATCGCTAAAATGAGTGTAGGATAAGGAGATGTGAAATGAGCAGAGAAGGGCGGGTAGAGTTAGAAGGGATAGTAGCAGTCTGCGCAAGTCTGTCACTATTGGACGTCGCCGAGAAATCTGTTCAAATAGAATTGCCAAAACATAGCTAAGATGCGTCGCCGACGTAGCATAGCTAGCCTTTCTGTGAGGCCACCTCCATTCATTATTATAGAATGGAAATTTTCAAACATAGCTAGCTCGCTGTGCATGGAGCTTTCTGTGTGGCCGGGCCTTAACTCTAAGGTCTCAAGTGCTGTTTTTAAGGCATTGATAAGTAAGGATAAATTAATTCTATGTTGTTAAAGATAGTGCTTTTTAAATATGGGAGGGGTGGGGGTACATGAAATAACTATTGATGGTCGGTGGCCAAACTATCAATAGTTAAAACTACCGATTATTCTTCACTTATATGTAAACAAGAAAGTAAAAATGCACGTGTGTATTTTTTCCTTAAGAAAGTGAAGCTTTGGGACTGTAATATATGCAACTACCAATCAAGAATATACATTTTTAATAAAAAAAAAATTCATTTACAGTAAAACATATATTTTAAGAAACACCAAGTAAACATATTTTTTTAAAAAATAGAAGAAAAGTTAATAAACAAAACAGACTTACATGAGTTTCTTTTTGTGAAATCCAGCACCACTGTGAGTAGCAAAAATTTTTAAAGGATTTGCATCTTCTTCATTATCACTGGAATGGAGTTCCTCATTGATGGAATTTGAAGGATTCTCTTTATTTTTATTACTCCACTCCAGATTATCTGAAAGTTCTTTCCCATTTACAGTCAATCCGGACATGACTTCACATACATCCAACAGCTCATTTCGTTTTTTAAGTTCATTTTCCAAACATTCCTTAAACTTAAGAATCCGAGCACCTCGATCTGGCAGTTTCTTGATGAAGACCCTACGAGTTAGAGAAGCAGCCATAAAATTAAAAAAAAAAAACTATCCTGCATTTAATAAAAATAAAGAAATAGTAATTTTATGGTAATAATACTAAAACTTTCAAATTTGAAAAATCAATGTATTGCATTCATAGAATAATAATAAAAAATACACCTTTAACCCTAAATAAAAAAGAGGTAACAAAGAAGTTCTACATTAGAAATATAAAATACCTACAGAAAATATAATATTATGTATAACTTTGTTTTATAATTATGGCATTGGTATGGGTTATAGCAGGATTATGACATCCTAATAAAATTTACTGTTAGATTTGTTCATAGCTGGTAAGGGCATAGCGTTGAGAGGTCCTAAAGGATACGGAGTTGGATTAATTGATGGTGGATAAAATGATACATGACTTGGGTTTCCATGAGAGGGCAACACTCTATCCATGTTAGTGCTGCTTAGATCGCTCCTCGATATGCGCCTCCGAACCATTTCAATCATTTTATCAGCCTTAACTTTACGAAGATGCATAAGCTTTCTTATTTTTATAAATTGTTCAAGAAAGTTATCTACATCTGTATTTCCTCCATCAAGGAATACTTTAACTAAAGACTCTGAGTCCTCCTCAGTGGTAGCAACAGCGGTTTCTAGCAGAGCAAGAATATCTTCCAGGTTGCTTGGCCCTGAATTTTTGTTGACCTTTCCCAATTTTTCTTCAACACTCCGATATAACTGCTCTCCTGTTTGACTGAGTTCAATGATTTCACGTTTCAACTCTAACATATTGCCTTCCTTAGTAAGATTGAATTCAGCCAGACTTTTATTGGAGGCAATAAGCACTTCTTTATCGTTAACAATCTCCTTGCAATCCAGGACATCCTTCATAACGTCGTCAAACTTGGAGCCTTCGTTCAAAATCATTTTTAAATCGTCGACACTAAAATGGTTTAAGAGTTCAACGGTGGAGGCCACTTTACTTCCGATGTAACTGTCGCTAGCATACATGTTTGCTGACGGAGAGTATCGCAAATTACTGACAGAATACAACTGATCAACGAAAATTGGTATTATCTTACAAAAAGAATCTTACCTATCATCCAACAATTTTTTCTGTCGATCAAGTACCTCAGTAAGTGATACGATCGATAATTTTTCGAGATTGTCCAAGTACCCTTGTTTATCTTTAGAAATCTTTTCAGGAATTTTCTTGATAATTTTATCGGTCAGCATTACTCACAAAACAAAATCATACTTCAGTTGTATAAAAGTAAGAGCACTATTGAAATATGAAAAAAATTAAGTTCTTGAAAATAAATATTTTTAACAACCTCAAGAATGATTAAAACCAAAAACTACGCATACACACAAAATTGCGCAATAAATAACTGAAGTCAAGAAATGATGAGAAACAAAACATAAAGGAAAATGCTCGAGAGAGAAGAGGGGATAGTGTACAGAAATGCAACGCTACTCAACGTTCTGTGTTCCTTAAACCCATTTATTTCAACTACTTAAATGCATTAAGGCATTATTATCGGATCAACTTTACTATGAGAAAAATGTTTAATTTTATAGACATAATTATCTTTAATAATGCAAAAGTTTCACTAATAATAATTAAAATATGATGAAAATGAAATCAACCAGATCTTTAATTAGAATTGTGTTATTACCTATATTCTAAGCAGAAAAGAAAGAATATAAAGATCAGGTTGTTTTGTTTGTTTATAATTTTTTATCAAGAAAGTTTTAAATTAAGGATATAAGTTTTATTTACTCAATTATAATTGGAAACATTTGTGCTTCTTTTGAACAAAAGTAGCTTTCCATTCAATTGATTATACTTTTTACCTGTAAGTTTTCCTTTTTACGTAATTTATTTCACATTTTTACTTAGACTTATTACGGTTTGTTAATAATGCCGGTTATTTTACTTTAAAGACATTTCTTCGTTCATGCCCTTTATAAAGTTTATTTTTTCTGAATTATCGAATCAATATCCATCATTAAAAGTGATTTCCCTGAGTCAGAAACTGACTGAAAAGAGACATTAGTCTCTAAAATGTGGGTATCTTATTGCTGAACTGTTGCCTAAATGGTAATGCTATACCGCCTGAGTTTAATTGAAGTTGAATTATTTTAATATTCATTAATGTCTTTATTACAGTTTGGACTAGATGTTATCACTAAAATTCTTCCGTTCTGAAAAATATCATTATTATTCGTAAATCTGCACTATTTGGCTCACCTATTTCTATGTAATTGTCCGACTACTTGCAATTTTTATTAAACTGTTCCTTTTTACAATATAAAAATGATTCCGGTTGTAGCATCTCGATTAATTCAATAGTTTTTTTTTAATAAAAAAATACGTTAAGTGTCATTTCCTTAAAAAAAATTAAGGAAAGTTCATAAGGTGGAACATAGGGCCACAATGACTCTCTGTCCTAGACAACCTCCTTAACCCTAGAATAGTTATCTTTAATAAAAAACACCCTTTATTACTTATCACACTTCAATATGGCGTACAACTAGAAAATAATTAGTAAAAATCTATTTTGAAGCCACTAGATAAAAAGATTCATGAGTTTGCATCAGTGTAACATCGTTAGACATCAAACCCTACCACTTACACGCACTTATACTTGCCATTACGCCGAGGGGTTTAATGAAGACGAGACACCCACCGAGATCCCTTTGAGGGGAGACGTGGTGAGGCGAGGCGAGAGTACCTGAGGCAAGGCGAGCTCAACCTCCACACACTCGTGTTTGCCGACCCTCGTGTAGTCTTGAGAGTGTGGAGCCGGCTTAAGAGTGTGGCCTGTACAATGCCTGTAAGGTGCCTAATTGGCGGAATGGCTTTCTGAGATACATTAAATGGTGATGATAGACCAGGTTTTGGGTTCCATGCTTGTTTTGCAAATGAAGCACCAGTCTCACTTTGTTAACCATTTTTAATTTAAAGAAACACCACATTTTTGTTTCTCATTTCTTATTACAAAGATAAGCAATAAAATTATGGAAAAAAATAAATAAATAAATAAAAAATTTAACTGAATGCTAAAAACAGAATAGAACTCCCTTTATATTGAAAAATGTACTTATGATTTTGTGTACAAACCAGATAAAAATCTTGAAACTATAACAAGAAGGCAGGTTTCAGGTGGATCAGCCATTTTTTTCACTAAACAAGTATAGAGATGATTAGTGTGACGTCACAACAGCTTTCGAAAATTTAACTCAGTGTTTGTTATGTTCCTTTCTCTTATCACCTCTTGTCAAACCCATGTAAAATGAATGGGAGAATTTTCTCAACTTTTTAAATAATTAATTATTAAATTATTATTGATTTATAAGAGTTTTCACCCTTTGAACATTGTTGTACCAAGTCTTTTTTAACGTGTGTAACAAAGAAAACATTAAAAACTTTCGTATCAGTTATTTAAAATGAGTATTTGTGTGAAGGGTCATATCATCGAAAAAGCTATTTGAGTTATTAATCTTTATACTTGATTTTTTGTATTTCCTGTTGCCATAAAAATTCACAGGGTGTGTTCGTGTTCATATTGTGTGTCCGAAAATAAATTTTTCTCAAGTTTTGAAACTCAATGAAGTATACTCAGGGTACAGGACTTGTAGAAAGATAGTGATACTTAATCTGCTAGGTAATAAAAGATTATTTGCTAATTATAGTTTGTTCCTGGTTACTTACAATGTGCATTATATTTAACCGATGTTGGAACATAATTATATACTATACAATAGATTAATAGATCACTGACCATCATAGGAAAAAGACGTTGATGACGAGACAATGAGCAGACTGTTATTACTATTATTATTTGTGTATTTTTTGTTATCTATATTAACGAGTATAATAATATAAGATATGAGTGTCTCGCATGTATACTTGTTTAAAATTTTGATTAAAAAACTAATTTAATACATTAATTTAATATTACTTAAGTACTCTGACATACTTTTACGAAAAATAGCTTTGTCCTCCGAAAAAAATGAAGTATAGATGATATTTTCATAACGCTCGAGAAGGTGGAAGACACAATATACAAACTAAAATAGAAAAACGATTTAAAAAATAAACAATAAATAAGAACGGACCCGGACGGTATCACCACAATAAAACACACTCACAATAATACTTTTTTAAACCACTAGAAAGGCAATTTTTAATGTTTTCTTATCTTACATTGTTAAAATAGACTTAGTACAATAACGTTCAAAGGTTGAAAAGTCTTATAAATTAATAATAATTTAATAATTAATTATTTAAAAAGTTGAGAAAATTCTCCCATTTTACATGGGATTGATAACAGGTGATAAGGTAAAGGAACCTAAACAAACCGAATCGAATACATATCGAAAGCTTACGCCATCTTGTGACGTCATTACTAATCATCTCTATTGCAAATCTTTTTTTGCTTGCTTTTTATGCCTTCTAGATCTTCCTAGCCATAAATTATATTTATAAATTAAAACTCCCACTACGACCATAGTCTCACCCTCCTCTAAATATATATATATATATATATATATATATATATATATATATATATATATTTTTTTTTTTTTTTACCATTTCCAAAATCAATTGCTATGTTCTAAAAACTACTGGAATTATTTAAAAGAAGGTGCCACGTAAAGGAACCTTATAAGAATTAAATTAATTGTGCAGTATATATTACAGTGGCTGTAATTATTTATTTTTTGTATTATGTATTTTAATAAATATAGGGTGCTGTTTGAAAGTCATTAATACATTTATTTTGAGTGTGAGACCTAAGTGCAAGTCTGAACCATCTAAGATTTCATTTAAGAATTAATAATTTTTCTTTTAGTGAAAAAAAAACTTTATTTACTGTTACTAAGTTTTCTTTTGTATGTTTTATTATATATATATTGGTATTGTTTTTCAGTTAATCGTTAAAAATGATGAAAGCAAAGCCTCCTGCAGAAAAAAGAGAAGTGATAAGGGACCAAATCGATTTTACTGCTCCAGTGAAGAGCAAAGGTGTTCTTATGTCTTTTGTCACAGGACGACCGATGGTTATCCCTGAGAGAGATATGGTTTGACTCCTTCATTATTTTATAATCTAATATACCTAGGCAAACAATAAAATCTGTTAGGTGATAGTAATGTTTTATCATAGCATGGAATATTTAGGGGAGTTAGCAAAAAATGTTTTATGTTTAGTAATCTCACAATAGTAGAATCGTAAAACTATTGTGCAAGTTCATACATGGATAGCTTGTTCATATTTAGGATTTTTTTGATAAATATATATTTTTTTTAATCTTACTCTTGTCCGAGTGTCCCATTATTAAAAAAAATCATTGCTGGCTGTAATTTGCCCACCATTGCTATGATATATATGATGATTGATAAGTAAACCTTTTTTTCTCTCTCTTACACGTCCCAATCAAAACATCATCAGCTTATTACGGAACAGGAGGGTCCGGTCACTTAACTCATCTACTCGATTTGATCATCAGTGTGAAACACCGACAAATCCCAGAGAGGTGACACACCTCTCTGGGATTTGTCGGTGTTAAGATCTAGGTTTCAGGTGGCAGAGTTGGGAGTACACTAACCACTCTTCTATACTGGTCTCCCTTATAGACTTGTTGATTTGGTTGAGGTTTGAATTTAATGTCTTAGCTAAAGTGTAGATACATTGACATGTCAATAATTTTAAAAACAAAGCCTACAATATATAAAATTAAGTGTAAATTAACTCACATCACTACAGTCAAATTAC
Organism: Gerris lacustris; assembly: GCA_951217055.1. NCBI lineage: Eukaryota > Metazoa > Arthropoda > Insecta > Hemiptera > Gerridae > Gerris > Gerris lacustris. Next base: position 110,266,471 of record OX578276.1, read on the forward strand.
TGTTAGTAAAAATAGTTAAAGTATGGAGCGATGTTGTCTCTAAGGAGTTCTATATTCATATAATATTGTTATTGAAGGTCCATCAAATCAGACATATTACATCACAATTTATACATATGACTTTCACTAATATAAAAACAATGCTTCTGTGGACTAGTTCAGCATTTCCAAACCTTTTTGATACCATGACCCTATACATTTCTCTTTAACATTTTCGCGGCCCTACCGTGACGTGAATACAGTGTATTGCATACCCTAATGATTGAAGGGACATACAACCCCAAGAGGCTGAATTTTACTAATACCATTACTGGATTATGAAGTAAGGACTGCAGGATTATTTATTTAAAACAAAAACACTGAGCCCTCTGAATCATTTTAATACAGTTAATGGCATTGTGTTGATTTGTTTTCTTATTTTGTCTGTTTTGAATTTTATCAGTTTTAGTTGTAATACCCCTTATTATGCCGTGATATTTTTATCAATTTTTCAAATATTCATGTTTATGAAGATTAAGAGCGCAAGTGGAGTAGATATCGATAGATTAAGGAACAACTGGAAAGCCTCTCCACAGAATAATGTTTATTAACAAAACTATATAGCTTTCGGCCTCTCGGCCATCATCAGTGCCTACAATAAAAAATAAATACGGCTACATAAGTACCATATAACAGCAATTTCGACAGAAAATTTCAAAAAAAAGTTAGAAAAATAAATAATCAAATGAAATTAGGTTTAACAATAAAATTAGAGGCAACAATAAAAAATCAGACTAATACGATTTAACAAAATAAATAAGATAAAAATTAAAATTAATGAAATAAAAAAATAGAATAAAAAAAACAACTACAATATTAAGTGAAAGTAAGTAGGTTTATGGTTTTATAAAAATCATTAAAGGTTTTTTTTTTTTAACCTTTTTACTTTTTTAACATTTTCTGTTGAAATTGCTTGTTATATGGTACTTATGTAGCCGTATTTATTTTTTATTTTGGGCACTGGTGATGGCCGAGAGGCCGAAAGCTATATAGTTTTGTTAGTAAACATTATTCTGTGGAGAGGCTTTCCAGTTGTTCCTTAATCTATTCATGTTGATCTTTTCCTAATAATATTCCTTTCTTCTTATGAATTTATGGTTATAATTTTAGTATTTTTACTTCATTAAATTAAATTTATATATTTTAATTCCATTGAACTTATTTATATAGTATAATGAAAGTATTTTGTTATTTATGTCTGTAATTTCAAAGATTTTTCGCGACCCTAAAATATTTTGTCATAACCCTATTTTGGGTCACGACCATAGGGTTGGGAAACGCTGGACTAGTTGACTTATCTTTGCTTTTTATACCTAAATAGCTAAGGCTTATGTGTTAATCTGAATGGGTTCTCTACTGCTGCCTGAAGGTAAGCCTTTTATAGTTTACCCTAAAGTATTAAGGATGAGTGATTATAATTATTTTACAAATTAAAATAAATATATTTTTCTTTTATGAATGTTTAGTTTGGAAGATGCAGAACTGTTACTGAATTTGAAAAACTTAATCGCATTGGAGAAGGCACTTATGGCATTGTTTGTAAGTTAATTAATTTGATGATTATTTCCACTGCACAGGAGGTTTCAGGTTTAATCTAAAAAATTAAATGGTTGCTAGGGGGACCCCAAATGGGGGAAAAAAGTATGTTTAATGTATCGTCACACAGCTTCATTTTAGCGCTATACTAATTTTTATATTTTTCAAATAGATAAAATAACTTTTCTAAATTCATTTACTTATTTTACTTTTTTATCTAAGTATAAACACAGAGCTTAACAGCTCGTAATTTAATAAAGCATGTGTTTAAGGCACATGCGTCTTCATGTGCCTTGATGTTCATTATTTTATTCTTATTGTTGTTGTTTAGATCGTGCTAAGGACACAAGAAATGATAAGATAGTTGCTCTGAAAAAAGTTAGGATGGAGCAAGAGAAAGATGGTATTCCACTAAGTGGACTAAGAGAGATATCTGTTCTTCTTAGCTGTAAGCATGAAAATATTGTTGAACTCAAGGAAGTAGCTGTTGGGAAAAGCTTAGAAAGGTATATTTTTCACTCTTTGAAATAAAGTAGTCCAATTACCTCAGCTGATTCCATTTTACCTTCAATATTGCTATAAAAGTGTAACATTTACAGTAAAGTGAATTACTACTGTCAAATTTATCAAAAATATAAAAAAAAAAAATTAATTAGTTTCACTTTTCCTTAAGCCTTGTTCCCACAGCCTGTGGCTTGGCGAGCCTACACACAGACTTGTGGTCTGTTGTATTCCGACCTCAGCTGTTCCCATAGTGAGAAAAAGGATCATGAAGGCTTTGCGAGTCTCCAATAGCCTCAAATGGAAAGAGCCAAGCTAATAGGTACAGTGTTCAAATTTCAGTGTGTTTAGATAACAAACTGCAACAAACCCCATTAGATCGTGGGAACGGGTGATGGAAATGTTCTGAGGCTTGTCATCCATCAAGCCCCAAGCCTTTGATGTCGGAGGAGGTCCTGACTCCGCTCGGGAAAGGCTGGCCCACCCTAAGGAATAACGAGTCTTTGCGTTTCCACGGAGTGTGTTCTAACAAACTTTCAGCTCGCTAAGCCACAGGCCGTGGGAACAAGCCTTTAACCAAAATTTTGTTTTAATTCTTAGACTTCCAGTTGTCTTTTTTTCTTCTGAAAATATAAAGATTTAATTATTAAACTATTCTTAGCATTCTAACTAACCATTAGGTTGGCCATTTTTTAAAGCTCTAAGTTAATATTTATGAGACCTCTCTGGGATCTGGTTAATCCTTTAATAATTAATTAAGTTAATAATATTATGGTATAATAAATTCTAATATTTTACTGATATTTATCAATTTCCAACGTCTATTGATTTCCTTGCAACACTTTTACATTTGATTTAATTTTTTTAGGAATTAAAATTTTTAAGTTTTATGTAGTATTCATACTACGGAAAGATTAAATTTTACTTTAAATCTAATTATAATTATCAATAACTACAGGAGACATACAGAGAAAAATAGACCCCCGCACCGGGACTTGAACCAAGGGTCCTCCTATTAATCCGTTACAGGTGCTCTTACCAACTGAGCTATGGGAGAATGATTTTTCAAAAATCATTCTCCCGTACAGCTCAGTTGGTAAGAGCACCTGTAACGGATTAATAGGAGGACCCTTGGTTCAAGTCCCGGTGCGGGGGTCTATTTTTCTCTGTATGTCTCCTGTAGTTATTGATAATTATAATTTGATTTAAAGTAAATTTTTGTTGATCCTTTGTGGTTCTAATCAATCATATTTGATCTAAATTTATGTTTTGTTTTAGTATATTTCTTGTTATGGAGTACTGCGAGCAGGATTTAGCTAGTCTTTTAGATAACATGCAAACACCTTTTTCTGAAGCCCAAGTTAAATGTATAATGCTTCAAGTTCTGAAGGGTCTTAGCTATTTACACAAAAACTTCATTGTTCACCGGGACTTAAAAGTGTCCAATTTACTTATGACTGATAAAGGCTGTGTTAAAATAGGTTAGTACTATTATTTAAGGCACTTCTTTAGATTGTTACTGCCCTTATAAAAAAACCAGAGGTGAGTAACAATCTAAAGAAGGTATTTTCTTCTTTAGACTGTTACTCCCCTTATCAAAACAGAAGTGGGATATTTCTTTGTCCCAAAGTACATTGGACTAAATATCCCTGTATAGTTATTTAGTCAAAGTGGTTTTTATTCTAAAACAACATAGGGGGGTAACAATCTAAAGAAGTACCTTATTTAATTTGTAATAATTGTTTTTCAGTTGCTATTGTTTTTTTTAAATGTACAATTGGAATTTACAGTTCATGGAGGGCTTAGGCGTATACTATTATATATGTAATGGCTGCATTCTCCCTGCACTTATTTATGGATGTGAAAGCATGGTGCATAAATAACAATACCTTGGAAGTACAAAGACACATCCAAAGAAGTAGATAAAGAGATAGTAGTGAGGAGATTTTAGGATGGTACCCAGAGAGAGAAACAGAAGGCAAGAGTGACCAAAAAGCTAAATTATAGAAAAGCAAAGAAAAAAATAATTAGAAAAGATAAAGATGGAAAGAAATGTAACAAAATCAAGAAATAGAGAATAAACAAATGCATATATACTAAGAAAAATGTAGTAAATTTATCAAGTAAATAAATTAAAAAATACAAATTAGCAAATCTATGTATATTAAAGGAAAAATTATTTCATTTGCATTACTAGGAAAAAAAACAAATAAAAACTCAGCCTAAGTTTGGCATTATATTATAAGCATTTATTTATAATTATTATTATGTATTATTGAAAATAAAAAAGGGATTTATTCACAATTAATATGCTGTATAAACCGTATAATTGGCATCCATATCCAGGACACCTCTCCACTTAGCATTTCCCCATTTATATTACAATGCTAGTAAACACCTGGCCCCTTTCAAGAGATGTGAATCGACCCATAACCTCCATTATTAAAGCTCAAATGATAGCACCCTTTAATAATTGAGACCAATAGATATTATTATGCTGAAGCAGGGTCATTAACTGACATTTACCAGCCAAGTCACCAACAATTAAGTATTTTTTACATCAAATTATCATTATTGTTGCTTCCGAGCTTACCAAAGGTAAGCAACAAAAAAAAATTTGTTTTGCCTTTCAAAAATTTCTAGACAAAAATACATTTCAGACATTAGAGAACATTTTGTCTGTCCTTCTGCATTTTTGCAAACCAACATATCTTAGAAACTACTTGTCTCATAATAAGCTATGTGCCATGCTAATTAGCAAACTTTTTATTTTCACATTTATTGTTAAATTATTTATTTTAGCCAAACAACCAAAATATATTATGTTTTTGTCTTTAGCTGACTTTGGGCTGGCTAGGCCTTTCTCGTACCCTCTTGCACCCATGACTCCAACAGTAGTGACTCTTTGGTACAGGTCTCCAGAATTGCTTCTCCAAGCTCCAACTCAGACAACAGCTGTTGACATGTGGGCAGCTGGCTGCATACTAGGAGAATTACTTGGTTTGTTATTATTATTAGATTATAAATATTATTATTTGATTATTGAATCCACATAATTCATATGTAGATAACTAACCATTTCCTGACCATTTTGAAATTTTCATGTCTTGGCTTTGCTACATGAAATCGAAAAGCGTTACTAAAAATCTAAGTAGTTGAATATATAGTTTATTTGTTATATAAAGCTTTTAGCTTTTTTACAAAGGGTTTTTTTTTTTTTTTTTTTTTTTAACAATAGATGAATAATAATAACAAAACAGTAATAATAAAATAATACAGCAGTAGAAAAATAAATAGTAGAAAGATGTTTACTACTCATTGAGCATAACTCCTTATCTTAAGAGTATTTACAATGAAATAAAATATTTTTGATGCTGCTTGCCTAGTGAGAGATCCTGCACCTAATATCGAAGCTACATTGGTTTCATCTAACCACTCGTCACCAACCAGATGCATCGGCAAAAATGCTTTTCTTTGTGGCTGATAAATTGGGCATCTTAAAAATATATGAGCAAGAGTTTCCGGTTCCTTCATATTGCAAACCATACACATTTCTTTAGTATTTATTATATAAAGAATGCCTCTAACTATTATTTTTATACTGTCACGTCCGGATGTTCTTAGTTGTGCAAGGACTCATTGTGTAGCGTATGTGTTGTGGTTGTCTGTGTTTAAGTAGTTTGTCTCGGTGTCATTATAACTATTAAGTACTGGGTATAAACTGGAGTAGGATGTTTTCTGTATATTTAGTAAGTCTTGATTTTCTAAAGTGGTTGAATAATTGGAAATGATGTTGTCTATTGCTGCGTTACTAAGTGGGGAGGAGAATACTATTTGAAAATCTACATTAGTTTTTTCTAGGAGGCTTTTTACCTGAGATACCTAAAATATATTATATTTTATATTATATAAAATATAATTATATTTTATACTATTTGTTCCCAATGAATCTAAATATATTAAACGATTAAGGCAAGATTTCAGTAAGCTTCCACTTTCTAAGCCGTGAATTTTATTGATAAAATTTAGAGTTTGTCTCATGACTTTAGTGGCTACATGTTTTAAGTCGAACTCTTTCCTAACAATATAATGTGGCGTGTTAATTTTCAATGAAAAATAGGTCTTAAAAAAATGGTTTTGGGCGGATTCTATTTTATCCATGTACCTTAGTGACCATATGGGCGAGGCGTAGAGGAGAGTACCCAGGACGCTTGCGTTATATACTTGTTTAGTAGCTTGAAATGATTTGTTAGCTGCTCTAGCCAGGGTCTGTCTAACAGCTCCAGAAGCAGCTCTGCCTGATTTGCAGCTTCCTCGTCTACTGAAGCACACTCCTAAATAATTAAAGCTTCCTACTTCTTCTATCACCTGCTTTTTATAATAGCACCTCGGTCGTTTTTCAGACAATTTTCCCTTTGAGACTGTCAAAATTTTTGTTTTGTTAATATTAACAGACAATTCTCTAAGTAGTTGAACGTTACTGTGTGTAACAAGAAGTAAGAAAGGTATAGGAGGTGTCCAATCCAGTCTCCAGCTGGAGGGCCTTCCCCTACCGTGCGGTCTAGAGGGCCGAAGAAAGTCGAAAAGAGTTCCACTGCTACCAGGAAATTAGATTGTTGCAGGAGGTAGTTCGTAGTCGCATAGTACGAGTATAGTCTAAAGTTCTAGAGCAGGGGTTTTCAACCTTTTTTTAACCCACGTACCCCTTTTTTGTATAATAAACTGTGCGTACTCCCTAAACAACAACCCCTTATTTTTATAAACACTTTTTATGTTAGATGGAGAGTTGTTTAACTACTGCTAATATTGCTACATCATGAAACAGCTGTAAATAGGTAATTTTAATTCCAAACAATATTTTTTAATTGACATTTTACTAAAAAGTTTTTATTTATTAGACAGAAAAGTAAACAATAAAACTTTTTTAGTTCACCGCATACTGTTGTATATTTTTGCGTACCACCAAAGGGTACAAGTACCACAGGTTGAGAACCGCTGGTCTAGAGGGTTGTGTAGAGAACCTCAGCCTTCCCCCCGCGGGCTCACCCTCTTAGGGGCTACATCGTTTAACTAGCTTGCGTGGTAACTAGTTCTACCCCTGACTTCTTCTCTCTCCCAACGGCCATTTTAATATCTTTACTTAGGCACATAAACTTAAAAAGCGTTACTAAAAAAGACACCAAAAAGTGTTACATGAAAATGTCTCACTGTCTTGCAGACTCGTATGCAAGCAATTTTTTTTTTTATGTTGACTTATGTATACAGACAGTAAATATGTGTCACATACATTTATAAAAAGTTCTGCCTCATTGATGAAAGATTAATGTAACAAATTGTTTAAACTTTATTGTGCTTTAAAAAATTAAAATTGGTACAATTCCCCCTTTTATTGTCAAAAATATTGATTAAAAGCTGTGTTAAGTATGGTAGTGATATGCAGTGTGTCCTACGGCTGCAATGATTTTACATAGTTGCTTTTGTTTTATTCATAATGATAATTTAAAATTAATTTGTTTTTTAAATGTGTACATTTTTGTTAGATTATTTATATTGGGTGGAAAATAGTTATTTTTATTAATTAAATTTAAACTTTGCAGGCTAAATAAAAAGCAAATCTTTAACAAATAACTATTTGTTTTGTATAAATCAATAGATTTGGTTAAAATCAGACTGATAGATTTTGTGAAATTATGTTTTAAATCTCCAAAATTTACCTATCCTCCTAATCTTAGTATTATTATCCTTATCAGAGTAATAAAGAAATATTTTTTATGGTATGAAGGATATACTCAGAATTTAATCATAATCATGATTTATAGAAATTAGACTTACAATAATTTAAAACCTAATTAATTCAACCACTCCCTTGACTTATTTCTAATTTATTCATCGAAATAACATTTTTACAAAATAACCACACTTATGCTCAAAATTATGAGTTATCACATTTAAACTCCCAGCGTACCTAAAAGTCCCCCTCCCACAGACTATTTTGCTAAAAAAGGGTTATTATATAAAGGTATAACTCAAAATATAGTAATTAATTTATTAATTTGGAGTAAATGTGAACATAATCATACTTTGTGTCCTTCTTTTGGAAAATTCCTGGTATTAAATATTTTAAATTAATTTGTTTTAGGTCATAAGCCATTGTTACCTGGTAAGAATGAGATATCTCAGCTTGAGTTGATAATAGACCTTCTTGGTACTCCGTCAGACTCTATCTGGCCTGAATTCTCCAGTCTACCAGCTATAGCTAACTTTACACTGAAACATCAGCCATACAACAATCTGAAGCAGAGGTTTCCCTGGCTTTCTGCTGCTGGCCTTAGATTACTTAACTTCCTCTTCATGTATGACCCAAAGAAGCGTGCAACTGCTGAAGAATGTTTACAGAGTTCTTACTTTAAAGAGCCTCCTCTGCGTAAGTCATCCCTTGCCCTAGTTAAACTTGAGGTTTTTCATACTGCTGCCTGTTTTTGGAAAATTTTGAGTACTGCAAACTTTCGTTATAAAGGATTTAATAGGGCCAACATTTTGGCTGCTATTATTGTAATATTATTAATTAATATTTAGGTTTATCCCTCTTAAAGATCTAGTTACATGTAATTATTTTGAACTTAAAATTTTTCATTGGTTTTCTTCTTTCTAATTATTTATTATTATTTGACTGCTACATACTTTCACTTTTTCACAATTTACCATATGTAATAGTAGTTTAAATTAAAAAGAAATTGTATATTTTTGTCTACACTCCTGAATGCTTTCTTCTTTAACATATTTTTTCATGGGTTGCACTAGAAGTCTTTTCATATTTCATTAGCTAATCTTCTTTTTCTTATTTCATTCTTTAGATGCTTATAGAGTTCATTCATTTTTTTCCAGTACTTCTTGATGCTTATCCTCCCTTATGAACTATTTAGTTAGTTGTTTTTACTTACTAAAAGTCCTTTTTCCTGCTTTTCTTCTTCCACCACAGCATACAAATAGATAAGATAATAAAGATTATGAATGAGCATATGTTTTAAAGTGGTGGGTTAATTTTATTACTTTATTTATATATTGTTATATAATATATTGTATATGTTTGTTTAATAGCTTGTGACCCTAAGATGATGCCAACATTTCCACAACACAGGAATTTGAAGGCCCCGACTTCAAGGCAAGTCAATGACTCTACTGGATCTAATGATCAGACCATGAATCTCCCTGCAATAACTGAACTGGTAAATATTTGTTCCATTTGTTTTCTAGTTAATTCTAAAAGTGCTCGCAATATATTATCAGATTTGTGAGAGTTTGACCTGTAATATGTATTACAGGTCAGGTCATTGTTTTCAGTATGTGATTCAAGGGTTCTTTAAGGGTGCGTTCGGAAACACTAACCAGGTCGACCGAGAAGTAACCGGTGTATCCGGAAACACCAACCTAAACAACCGACCGCGTTCGTAAAGCTCCGGTCGTTTTAGAGGTCGACCACTTCGGTCGCGACCGCTTCGACCGAAATCGAAATACGGTTAGTTCGGTTAGTAACCATAATGTTACCTTTTTTGGCGAAATGTCATTGTTCTTTTGTAAACATTTGAATACGTTTTTATTAAACATTGAATACATTTTGTCGTCTTTTTTTGCTAATCTTTAAAATTCTTTTTTAATATTTAGTTTTTGTGAAACATGGACCTTTATCGGCACTCTTTTACTTTGTTATTCACCTTTTTTATTTTAAAACTGAAATGATTTTGGTGGGTAATTTTGTGACTAATAATAACAATATACCAAAACTGAAAGATGAAAAGTGTAATATTGCTTTGTACAAAAGTTCATTATATACTAAATATACCAACCTTTGTCCTAATCGTTATTTACTTTGTTGTTACTTGTTACCAATCCTACTTTTCAACAATTCATGGATGCAATATAGTTGTTATTTTACGTGTTTTTTTTTGTTTGTCCCTTTTGTTTACCGTCCCACACCTAAACGAATTGTTATTTTACGTTATTTGTGGGTCGATTAAGGGTGTTACTATTTTTAGACAATCTAAAATAGAAATAGAATTGAAGGAGATTGTGCGGACGAGGATCGCTTGGTAGCATAACCTTACTTGATTTATACATGCGAGATTATATCCATTTGTTAAACTGTTCATTTGCATATTTTATACATTTAAGAGATTATAAATGTATCATTTTTGCACAGAAGAAGTTGATATTATCGATGTAAAAAGTGCAGTGCAAGGTTTGAGGAGGAAGATGCTGCTGAATGCTGAACGTGAACGTCGTATTGAGTTTTTAGTTAAGGGAAAAGGAAAGGGATGACAGATATATTATACACAGATTTAACCTAAAGGGGTGCCGCTGCAATAGTTTATTCACTTATGGAATCATCACAGCTTCACTTCTATCTCACACAAGGGTCTTATAAAATATTTTATAAGATCCTTGATCTAACACCCACACCAAACAAAACGAATTCATATTTTTAACCTCTCTTTGTTTATAACCTTTTCGGTCGAGCGCAGTTTTGAACCGGAGCCGTTCGGAAACATCACACTAACCACGCCGCCATGACACTAACCACAACAAACCGCCGGTCGACCGAGAGAATGACCGGTTAGTGTTTCCGAACGCACCCTAAGACAAAAACATTAATAATATTATGTTCATATATAGCTCAATGAAACTTCTAATTCCCAACATTTAATCCTACTTTCTAAATTTGTCTACATTTTTCTTTCTGCAACTTGTTAATTTTACAAACATGAAATTGAAGTATGTGTATCGAAGGAGCAGGCATCTTTTAGTATTTAATTTATTTGACTGGGTGGACTCACAACTCTCTTCACACGAATGTCCTACACTGACATATCTAATTCTCTGTGGTACAAATCCCAGAAAGGTGAGGTATGTTTCACACTAATGGTCACATCCTTTAATATGGCCTATTCCTCTATCCTACAAATATCCTAGAATCGTATATTCGTAATAAATAATAGTTATATTTTTATTTTTTAATAAAATTACACAAAATATCCCCCCTACTAATCTCTAGTGACTTTCGCTATTATCACGTCTTACAGATTTTTTTTTTTTTATGAATAACTTTCTCTCTCTGCAAATGTAGTTGGTAGATTTTAATTGCAGGAGTACCACTGTTTGCTTGAAACTGATAGATCGTAATTATTATTTTTAATGTAATGAAGTTCATTTTAAATTTAATTCATTTAAAAAAATAAACATTTCTATCTAATTCAGATGTTTTATTTTTACTACTGAACTTACCAAAGTAAGCATCAATATAGTTTTGAAGAACAGAATGTTTTATTCATCGAATTCAAAAATTCACTTATTCCATTGTTACTTTTCGAGGTTTTTGTTTGTTTTTAATCAAATCAGTTATGTCAGATAAAGTACTGTTTACAGTTGAGGAAGATGAAAAGTTGGTGGATATTGTTTCAACATTTCCTGTTATTTAAAATTTATCCTCACCTTTATACAAAAATCAAACTGTGAAGGAAAATGCATGGAAAGAAATACCTGAATCAGTCGAGAGAACAGGAGACAAAATCGATAATGTAGCTGAACTGCGTTGTGTTTAACCTGAAATATTCTCGAAATTTTTTGTCATCCTTCAACAAGTGCCGATTGATAAGTGTCTCAAAACAACCTTCCTCAATCCTTGATTTGAAAATAGGGTGTGCTGCAGCATTACCCTGACTTAGTTGGAATAAAATTTCATCGTCTTCAATCTCGTCTAAGTGCATATAGAATAGCAAATCCCGGACACTCGTCATTGTCACCCTTTCACTACCGAGGCCGCAGACCAACTGAACTCATTCATAGGAAACCCTATAACCTGCGTCAGCCGCAGCATAGGAATTGCACCTTCAGACATCAGGGAACATCTTTGGCCCACTGTTGGTCCTATATTATTTCAACTTTCTGTGCCCATTGCTTGCTCTTCTGCATGTGCATAAACTTATTTTCATTAACAGCCATCTATACAGGCCTCGATTTACCAATGGGCAGACTGGGCAATTACCAAGGGCGGCAATTTCTTGGGGGCAGGAAATTTTCGAATATTTTTTATTTTTATTATTATAAAACAGAACAACAGTAGAAAAAACTGGAACGACTCAACTGACTTGCGCAGGCCACGCATTTTTCCGAGTTTGCCTAGAAAAAATAGGTCCATGTAGTTATGTTAACTAAAAGTTTTAAAGAAAAGTATAGAAAATTATTATATTACAGGCTTCATTTACTGTAATTCATTTCATCAAAAATTTGACTTTTTCCTTAGTTTCAAAATGTTAATGTTTATTTCATTACATGAGCTTTTCTTTTCTTCATTTTACATCACCAGACAGTGTTCTGAATGGGGGTTGTTGAAGGCATTATTAAATTAAAATGAAATATTGAATTTTCTTCTCTTTTGCGTCAATAGGGGTTTATAAATAAAAATGAAATAAAGTAGACTACCTCATTTCAATTGGCTATATTTCGTTCCCTCATTGGAACATTATCAAACCTATTTAGAATGATTGAAGAAACTCTTCAATTGTCAATTATAAAAGTTAAAAATGATTACTAAAACAAGTAAAACGTCAATAAAAATTAAATAAGAGGAGTGAGTCACTTCACTCACTGGGATATGTTCCATGACTCTATGGAACATATGGAAGAGTTTCTTCAATCATTCTAAATAGGTTTGATAATGTTCCAATGAGGGAACGAAATATAGCCAATTGAAATGAGGTAGTCTACTTTATTTCATTTTTATTTATAAACCCCTATTGACACAAAAGAGAATGAAAATTCAACATTAAGTAAAGGGGACAACCAATAATTAGATAAAATGAAATAATTGTGAAAAAAGAAAAGTAATTATTTGTTATTTCTTTATGGCTCAACTTCTTTGCTTTTATGTCTTACACACCATATTTTTTTTTGTTTTAGCTTGGATCTTTGGTGAAGAAGAGGAGCTATGACTAAATTATTTGTGATTGATTGATTTTTATTAATATTTGTGTAAATATAATTGTTTTAGGTTATTTTTAAGTGTATTGACATAATATGTATTATATTCATTTTTACTAGTGCATGTTTGTAAATTTTGGATAGGTTTGTATTTTTAAACTTACCTCTCTTTTAAGACTTCATTGAAAACTATTATAAAAAAATGATGTTGGTACAATTAAAATTTGTAATAAATCACTGTTTTATCCATTTATTTATCCCGAAACTAATCATTTTAATTTGAAGTAATTTAGTGTTTTCTGCCTTTTCTGTAGATATTTTAATGTCTTTAAACTTAGAATAGAAGTTGTGATGATTATGTAAAGCAGAAATATGATTTGTACAGAAATGGAAATCAAAAATAAAAAGGAATAAAATAAATTATAATTTAGTGGGTTATGGGGTAAGTGGCTAAAGGAACCACAATGAGATCATTGCTGCCTATTAAAATGATCAAATAACTAATTTCACTTCCGAGCTTACCGAAGGTAACGGAAGCTGTGTGATCGTTTCAAAGAACAAAAAATGTTTAGGTCTCGATTTCCATAATTCCGTAAATCCTTTTCAGACATCAGGGAACATTTTTGGTTCCATGTATGTCTGTTGCTCAATTTTTGCAAACCAACATATCTTAACAACTGCTCATGTGATTAAATTGAAATTTGGATGGTAGGTCAAGCCCAATGTTGGTCCCATATATGTTTTAACCTTCTGCAATTATTTGTTTCTCTTCCACACACACAAACATACATTTATTTATACCTATATCATTAAAAGCATTTTTTATTAAATTTGGATGGTTTTTCGAAAGTAGCCTGCTGATAGTGCCAGATTAATTTCAACCGTCTGCGCTCCGTAAATTTTGCTAAATTGATACTTTAATTAATGTAAAAAAAAAAAAAAAAAAAAACAATTTTGAGTTTTAAAAAACAGGGGAAAATTAAATACATTTTACAATATTAGGTTTTAATAGAATAAAATCATTATACAAAAGATTTATAGAATAAATCAAGTATACAAAAAAGACCATGAGGAAGCTATGTACCACACTACAAAAAAAAGTATTTTTTGGTTAGTAGTAGTAGAGTATTTTTTGGTTGTGGCACTCCCAAATATTATAGTACAATTTATTTATCCTCATAGTATGATTTTTCTGAACATGCATGTTAGATTTTATTATGTAGTTTATGTTCAGGGGCTTCACTGACCATAAATGGCACAGATTTAATATTAATATTGAAATAAAGGAAAGAAAAAATATATCTAGGTTTTTAGCCCATTGGATCTTAAAACAGAAAAATCCATAAAAATCAATGTTTGCACTATGAACTACTTTATATACACTGCATATGAGAAAGAAAAAAAATAATATTAAGTATAAATAAAGTATTGGGGAAATGACCATAGAAACGTCTAATCATTATTTTTATGTTGTAGTATAATATTTTTAATCTATTTATTATTCAGTTGAAGAATGATTCTTACATACAAGTTTGCACCTTTTACAATTTTGGATTATAGTCCAGTCACCAGCCGTTTTCGCTCTTAATTTTGGGAATCAGCATCGATTATCTTTAAAATTTGGATTTAGGTAGTATTTATAACCTTCTTCAAAATCTACCCTGTGCCGATGCGGGCTTTTACCCTAGGGCTGAAAGCCACCCCTTCTAGGGGTTGAAACATCTTTTAGTAATAATAAACTGTGAGAATTATAGATTGACCAATTCTAAGCAACTTTTGTTCTATAGAGTTTTTTTTTTTTTAAAGTTGATACTTTCCGAGTTATTAAGGATTGAAACTGCATTTTTCATTGGAAAAAACATTTTTTTTTAACCGATTTTCACAAATAACATAAAAAGTTTTTATTTTATCGAAAAAATCATTCAACACAAAAATGTAGCTAATAAAAAAATAAAGACATTCGTTTTTTAAAGACTTCTGTAAACCCAATACGAACCGAGTTATTGCTCGTTGAAGGACAGTTAACTTTTGAGAAACCCGAAATTGAAAACCTTCAACCTTGAAAATGGTGAAGTTTTTAGGGGAAACTCAAAAGACCATTTTTAAAGAACATAAAACCCCCTTTCTGAATGAGCTCTAATAAAAAATGTTTGCATAAGAATTGATTGACTTATAACCAAAATATGTAAAGTCACTTCACTTCTTTTGTTTTGTTTTGAAAAATTTAACAGTTACACCCTCGCCATTACCATCCTAATTAAAATTAATCGTAACCCACTTGCAATTTACTTTATTTAGGTGTTATTGATATGATCCAAGTGATTTGACCAGTTTGGAATGCTTATTTTAGAAAAAATAATTTATTAAATTGAAAATTGTATTTTTTTAATTTTGAATAAAAAAAAAATTTTTCTTACCTAAATAAACCAAAATCTATTCATGATATGAAAAAATGTTTCAAATGTTAATTGTACGGTTTTTCTTATTGAAAATTTTGATGATTTTTTTTTTTTTTCTATGATTGTACAATAAAAATTGAATGAGATATGGTAGTTCAAAGTTTGCATTCGAGCACTATTATTTTCGTAGCTGACAAGCCCTTTGAACTCAAGCGTTTTCAAAAATACGGGTTGAAAAAAGTTTTAACCGACATGACGTTAAAGCGCTTGAAATTCCCTACAAAGGGTTTTTTTTTTAAAAAAAGTTAATAGCCTTACGAATAAGGAAATTATCGTCGAAAAACCAACTGTACTTTTTTTAAATAACATTTTGGTGTACGTATTTTGGAGCATAGGGACAAAGACAGAAAAATGTAGCATACAATGGAGCAACAGGTGGCACATGGTGAAAGCATTTTAACGGTATTTTCTAATCTATGTTTGTTCAGATATATGCAGGCCCTATATTTTTTGCCCTTAACTTTTGAACGATTTGAAATAAATTAATGAAACTTGGGGAATTCTTACCATGTTAAAGGAAGTATGTTTTCATGCAATCGCGCACTAGGGGCAACCACCCATTTTGCCCCCAGGCGCTGAAATCTTCCATTTTTATACTTTTACCCCATTTGAGGGGCAAAATATTGGAGATAGAAAAAAAGTTTAAAATAAAATTTTATTATTTTTCACAGTAGAATTCAAATATGCTACCAGAAATTTACACTCCAACTTGAAATTTTGAAGTTGGTTGGCCTAGGGGCAAAATGGGTGGATGCCCCTACTGCACAATTGCATGAAAACTTCTTCCCCTTACATGGTCCGAATCCCTTAAGTTTCATTAATTTATCGCAAACCCTTTATATTTTACGACGATGTAAGTGTTATCTTTTACTAGTTTCGGAAGGGTTGTTTTTCTCTTTGCCCCCCCCCCCCCCCCCTAAAGGGGGCAAAATATTGGAGATAGAAATAACATTTTCAAGTAAAATTGTATTATTTTTCACCGTAAAATACAAATATGCTATCAAAAATATACACTCCTTTTTTGAAGTTGGGTGGCCTGGCGGCAATGTGGCGGTTGCCCCTAGCCCTAGTGTGCGATGGCATTAAGGGTTGAAGCGTCTTACAAATAACAATTTCATTCAAATAAAATACAATAATTCAAACTTAATATGATGCCCTTTTAAATAATTTCAAGTTATAATAAATATCTTTAAAACTAGATTTGAAAATTATTTCCCACAGGGGATGATTTTCAGGGGTTGAATAATTTTGATTAATCATAAACTTGTTCGAGAATGTCAAGAGATCTACAAATAATTCATTTAAACTTTATTTTAACCAATTACATGCTAGAATCTACGATTTTTTACAATAAGGGGTAGTTTTCACCCCTAAAAAATTTAAAGCCCGGGTAGGCACAGGGTATATTTTGAAGTAGAGCTCAAATTCAAATGATTACGAAAATCGGTGTTGATTCCCAAAATTTTGAGGTTTTACGTTATTTTACCGCTGGTGACTGGACTATTATTTGTTTTTTAGATAATACAGGAGAGTAAAATTAACAATTGGTTAATTAAATATATTTGTTAGACGAGAAGTCTCACGTAAAAAGGGTTTTGTTGGTATCGTGAACATGAAATTAGTATAAGGGGGGAGGGGAGACGCAAAATGTTGATATTTTTGACAATATGGCATGAAAAAATTAAACATGTTCCACAAGTGTTATATATTTTTGTAATCTACTCTTCAATACCTTTCATTTGATACCCCACTCAAAATTAAAAAAAAAAAAATTTCTCCCCGTGACAAGAATTAGCCGCCATTTTGGATTCCCAGTTAATCAGATCAAATTGGTATTCATATTTTTTTTATGGTCTAGCAGACCGCACATTTTTCATATTTTTTTATATTTTTTGTAACAGTAGACAAATAGTTTTTTTGGGGGAGGGGGGGGGGACACGCGGTATTTTGATGTTTTTTTACGAAATTGCGTGGAAAATTAAATACTATCCACAAATGATATATTTTTGTCATCTACTCTTCAATACCTTTCATTTGATATCCCACTCAAAATTTTGATAAAATATTTTTTTCTTGTGACGTGAATTATCCGCCATTTTGATTTTGAACAGCTGATAATTTTGAGTTCGCTATATTTTTCCTGAGTGCGCGTCAAAACGATCTTTAATACTGGAAAGTTTCATTTTTTTATCTCTTTTCATTCAAAAATTATTAGAACCGTACAGTGACAAACAGACACAGGAACGAATCTATAAGGGTTCCTTTTTTGGTTTTACCAACGAAACCCTAAAAAGGTTATATTTCACATCTTACGGGCATCATCAGACCTCAAGTCCTCGCTTGCATTTATTTTTTTACATATTGTTTAACAATTTTAAAAGTAATAAATAATTAAAAATGGTCCTCTGGTTATCTGCGTCTGTCTGAGAAACTACCACATTAAAAAATTTTTTAATTGTCTAATTTATTTATTTATCCCACCCCCCTTAACTGCCTACTGAAGGTAGTGGAAGCATTGTGGTCGTTGTGAGGAACAATAGTTATTGTATTAGGCAGCAAAATCGAATTTTACTGACAAGTGATGCGAAACGCGCAAACCACAAGTCTCTAGCTCTTCTGGAAGTGGGTAAACATTCATATCAGTCAGTGAGTCAGTTAGACATGCGGCTTTATAGTACATAGACATATTAATTTAGCACGATTTTAAGAGCGCAGACGGTTAGAATTAGAAATTAGGCAGGTGCTATCTGCAGGCTACTTTCGACCAACCATAAAAATTTCATAAAAATCAGATGATTACTTTTAAAGATATAGCTGTAAATAAATGTATGTTTGTGAGCATGTGGAAAATAAACAGATAAGCGCAGAAGGTTGAAATTTATATGGGACCAACAATGAGCAAAGCATTACCTACTAACTAAATTTCATTAAAATCGGACAAGTAGTTTTTAAGATATGGTGGTTTGCAAAAATCGAGTGACAGATAGACACGGAACCAAAAATGTTCCCTGATGTCTGAAACGGATTTCTGTCTTGGAATTTTTGAAATCGGAGATATAGAATATTTTCGTTCTTCAGAACGATCACATAGCTTCCGTTACCTTCGGTAAGCTCGGAAGCAAAAATGTATTTTTTCCGTGGTAAAAAAGAAAAACTGTGAAATAGTAACTTTAGAGCCTAAAAAACATAGCTAAAATCCATTTTTTCATTACGTGGACTTAAAAAATGTTTTCATTATTCCTAAGCTGTATTGAAAAAAATGTTAAGTTGTTACGTTGTGTTAAAAATTCTTTAGGTAATAGTTATTTATGTAACTAGGCAGCAAAATGGTATTTTACTGACGAGTGATTAGATTAGCCTCCGAGCCGAAGGCGAGGACAGGCTATGATAATTTAACCTCTGCAGGTAATCTACCTATTTGACTGCCGAGGCAAAGCCGAGGCAGGCAATGAATAAACGAGGCAGAAATGTTTCCTTTGGTGCCTTGTTGCATACAATATTTTATCTACTTGCGGCAGAAATATGAAACTGCTAAAATGTTATCTTTATTAATATAACATAGTTAATAACTATGTGTCATATTAATAAAGATAATAACATAATATGTATCATGTATCAACTAATATTAATGTTCAAATAAGGAACTTGGGAATAATAACAATAAGCTAAAAGCAAACTGAATCTATAACAACAAAATACAAAACACACGTTTATAACACACATAACTTCTGAATGAATAATGCACGCAATATAAAATATTTATTTTTATTTTTACTAACAAATTAATAAAAGCATTAAAAATATCTTTTATCGCTTAAAAGAAAGAAAATAACTACGATAAATGAAGAAAAGTAGCTAGTCTAATCTAGTATGACCTTAATAATAATAATAATATGGATGTTCAATGTTTACATGACGCTGCAGTATAGCCAGTGACTCCACTATTTTTTTTAATTAAAGATCTACTACTCATTGAACTTATCTAACAGAATTAACAAATATAAACCAATTATTTTTATTATAAAAACGTTTATTTATTAAATATTACTTGTTAAACTATAATATATAATGATATAAATAATAGCATAAACTGTCATTGCCAACATTAAAAAAGTAAAAATTTTACTGCCTAGGCATCAAAATTTTTCCTCATTTTACCGCCTAGGCAGTAAAATCACATTTCTCTGCCCGAAATCAGCTCAATAATGCCTCATTTTGCTGCCGCAAGTAGATAAAAAAAAATTTCGTACTGCGGGGAGTTATCAAAACTTCCGTTTTTAGCGCTGCAATCTTTGTAGAAATGCTTTTTGTACGATTAACATCCACTAGATGTCATTGCGTTTTATTTATATTTTTTATAGTGTAACCTCTTTAAGGTTTCTTTTTCTCAAAATCTTAAGTATGTACTAATATTTGTTGTAATTATATTGATTAATATTCAGTGCCGGATTTCCCACTAGGCACTATAGGCACGTGCCTAGGGGTGGCAGCACTAGGGGGCGGCAGCGGCCGCGGGGTTTATTGCTAAGATGGCTGTTGACGGCCAAATAGACGAGTTTTCAGCAAAAAAAGCAAGAAGAAAACCAATTTATCTACGATTGTTAGATTTAAATAATAAATACAGAAAAAAATAAACTTCCTGTATGCAAGTTCGTATTTCTCTTTTGATAATTAATTTATTAGTTGTATTTTGTGCCGAATTAATTATTTCGGGAGGAGTATTATTCTCCACATTTTCGTCAGTCACTTGATTCACTCACTGTTTCTCTATAAAAACTCGATATAATCAGTTACTTTAATAAAAGAACAGCAAATTTGTTTTGTTAAATGTAAACAAACTCGCTAATTGTGCGTAAAGCTGAAGGATTCCTCTTTTTTACCGCCCTAGGGTGGTAAAGAAGAGGAATTATTCTTCAGAACTATGAAACGCGCTTGCGCAATGAATGCGAGTACGTAAATAGAATCACTTTCTACGCATCTAAACAGAGATACAATGTTTATATTTCGTATCAATCGTAGATAAAGTAAATTTAAACATGTTGGCAAAGTGTGCAGTGTGTTAATTTGTGTATTTTTAGTCAGCAATGAATATTTTTATTAGTGTAATAATTATCCATGACATTATTTTCTCTTTTCTGTGACAATCTTTTGTTCTGCTAAAAAAAAAAAAAAAAAAAAAAAAACATTTATAAAGCCAAGTAGCTATGTAACCAGAAATCCACCAGTTTTTTTTATAAAAGATTTGAACAGGGCTGTGTACAATGTACCTACCATAAAATTAAAAAACTGTAACCGAGTTGTTTGTATATTTTCATTAACCTAACCAATAGTACACATCTGATCAAGCCTATAGTATATTGTATAGGCTAAATATTATAATATTATTAGGAAAACTATATTAATATTATTAGGAGGGTTCCTGGTTGACCAAATTACCAATATGGTACAGTACGCAAAAAATTAGTCCTGTCTCAAAATGAATAGTAAGCAGGTAATTTTTTAAAGGGGGGGGGGGGAGTAGTGGTTGTATAAATAGTGCCTAGGGGCGGAAAATTGTTAAATCCGGCCCTGTTAATATTAAATGTTTTTTCAATGTCTGCTACCTCGGAAAAAATAGCATATGCTACACGACTGTGAAGCACCTTGGCAATATTTACCTTGCCAATATTTACTGCCTCGCGTCGCTCGACAGTATATATAATTGCCGTGGTAAAGAAAAAACTCACTTCATAGCCTAGTAACATAATATATACTATTACACATCTAAATATATCTTTTAGAATAATAGAGGGGTTCTAAAGTGCCTTGAGTTGGTTCCGGTAAAGGTAAGTTTTCCAAGACGCGACTCCAGCGATAGACGCTGAGCGATAGTCGCTGGCACAAAATTATAATAGGTGTTTTCCTACAAGCGTCTCCAGCGACTATTGCAACATATCAGTAGTTAACTATCAGTAGATGCGAACACGGTAGTTTTTAATTTAATTATGAGTTTTAAGAAAAAACTAATTACATATCCTACTATTGGAAGAAGAAGATGATGATATTATTGCCGAGGAAATTATGAGTTCTTCTCGAAAAGGAGCATATCAAATTTTTAAAACAAGAAACGAGGAGGGTTGTTTCGTGCAACTGATTAAAAATCATTTGGAGCAAGACGTTTTTAAAACCGATGTTTTAAAAACTGTATAATAAAAACTACTTTTATAACTATGAAAATATTATATAAACTATTATTATAAAATTAACACGAACTATTGGTTATTTATTATTAAACTTACCGATCTTTCCACACACTCTGCAACCTCTTTTCAAATATTGTCCTTAACTCGTGCATCTCGGTACATCGAATGCTGTAAATCGAAAAAAGCTCCATGATACCGCACTGATTCGATGAGCTTTTCATCTTCCTCAGAGGAAAAATACAGCTTATTGGAAGACATGTTCACTAAATAATAAATCACCACAAAAGCAGAAGCGGCACTGTTTTTTCTTTCGCGGCAAGATTGTCTTTATCCGCCTTTTTAAAACTATGAAGAAAATCCTTTTATTTATATTTCTCCCATTTGAAGAAAACGGCGGGCAAAAAACAGCGGGAGCCAATGAAAATTTTTGATTTTTAGCGCGAGTAGTTACAAACCTTCTTCTCCCCCTTCTGTAGAGCGGGCATTTTTCTCATTTGAAGAAACCGGCGGGAAATAAAGGGCGGGGACCAATGAAATCGAGGGTGTTTTAGCGCAAGTAATTGTCCTTTCCCTACGGATACTTTTTTCTACAAGCAAGCAAGCCAGAATACGCATTGTTCTAAACGGCGAGAAACAAATCTCACTTCTCGTGGTTTTCTTTCAATTTATAATTCTGCTGGATTCATATCGAATAAAGGCAAGTGAAATATCTATTTAAATGACACAATAAATATTCTGTTTTTTTGGTTCCATTTGAGTAATTTAATAATTAATATATACATATGTATATTATATATATTTATATATTATATATATTTATATTATATTTATTTATTTTACATAATATATTATTAATTAAATTTAATTATGATATTACATTATATTATATCAATTAAATTAAATTATATTATGATATAGTATTTATAATACTAATTTATTCAAGTAATTTTTAACTTTGAATTGGTTCGTTTATTTTAATTTATCCTCCCAGTTTGACCGCCATAGCCTGGTTTCTCTAGCACTACATTGCTAGGATCGCCAGCGACTGCGATTATGACTGCCCCTGGAGCAGACGGCTGCAATCGCTCAGCGATCGACGCTAGCGTCTCTAGCGACTATCGTTATAGCCGCTTGCCTAGGAAAACAGTTACACGTAAACTCAGAAGAGGAGTCCTCAGCGATAATCGCTCAGCGACTATCGCTGGAGTCGCGTCTTGGAAAACGTACCTTAAAGTATGGTACGGCTGTGCTAGACTTAAGCTAAGTACAGATTACTCTGACGTGACGTGTCCCCACGTCACGTCAGATAACATGGGACCCGTCAGACATGAGGCGGTGTTCACATTGTTCTGGCGTCAGACACATGAAAGAACACACTTCGCACTTGTTGCTTCTCCTTTCAGTTGGTTTTGAGCCTTCTACCATGAATGTTCTCCATGTTTTTGACATGCTGGATGAAGAAGAAGAAGAAGAAATGGCTACTCTGTGTACTGCAGCCATTTCTTCTTCTAGAAAATGGATACATCCAATCAATGCAGAGTGAGAAGAATTCGGGGAGTTTTATAATTTAATGCCACAGCTTATAGAAGGAGCAGCCTCCTTTCGTGAATTTTGATTTCTATATTCCCGGTGTGTAGGGTCGTATAACACCGGATTCGCCCGAACATATTCAATTAACATGTCTTCTTCCATCTTAAAAAAAAATCACTAAAAAACGGTATGTAAAGAATGTACTGAGAGTAGTAAAATATAGCACCTGACTCTTCTGATGCCTTCCCACGACTGAAGAAATATCTGGAAGTTTAGATATCCCTCCCACGCGTCATAGGGCATGTGGCGTCAGATAGCTTCATATCTCGCGTTCCCACGTCACGTCAGAACAATGTGAACATAGACTCACAAAACCCTGTGCTACTTTTTTATATCACACGCATTATGACGTGGGCCCATGTAACGTCAGAATAGTCTGTACCCACCTTAACCTTTAATGCTTTGTTAATTTTTTTTAATGCTATGAACTAATATGGGAAGAAGTGTGAAATTTTATTTCTGGTTCAGTTTGTAATGAACTCTAATTTAAAATTAATTTTACACATCTAAATATATCTTTAATAGAATAATAGAAGGGGTTCCAAAGTGCCTTAAGTTGGTTCCAGTAAAGGATGGTAAGGCTGTGCTCGATTTGGTAGAGCCCAAATATAAGTTGATACCAATAACTGACTGTTGATTTTAAAATGTTTGCTGCTTTGTTAATTTTTTAAATGTTCTGTTAATTATTTTAAGTCAGTTGAGGATAAAATTTAAAGTAATCAGTCTGATAAACTCGAAAAAAACGTTCTCATACACATAGTGACACCACTTTTAGACTCAAGGGTCCTTAAAACATTTCTCAGAATATTGTCGAAATTTTACATGACAAAGAAATTGAGCATAAAACTATTTGATCTTATAAAATATAGAAATAGACCTACAGAATGAAAAATATAATATTTTTCATTAAAAAATGTCTGCGTAAATGTCCTTGGCCGTAAAAAGCCCATAATAATAAAAAAAACAATAATAATACAAAAAATGTGATTGTATAGAAATGAACTGGAATTGGATACATAGTTGTAAAAAAATGAGAGCGAACTGAGGGCTTGGAGTGTCGAGTAGGAAGAGGTGGGGATGACAGCCACCTGTAGACTGCTTTAGCCCTCAGTCAGCTCCTGAACGCTTTACAATGAGGTGCCTCGCTCCTTATCCGGTGCCGGTTCTTCCATCGCGTAGTTTAATACCGTACAGTTCATAATGTCTTGCACCTTAGTTAGTTATCTTTCTTACAATACCACCGAATCTTTCAAAATTAAGCTTTAATTTGTTTATTTAAAATAATTTGTTTAGTTCTTTATTTGTTAAGTTTAAGTGAAGTGCTTTTACATCCATCTTACAATCATGACTGAAAAGAAAGCCAACTCTGAATCTCCTAACGGTGACAAGGAAACTATACCAAGGTAACATTAATCTGTAATATTAGTTTTTAAATTAGTGTGCGGAAATAAAAATACGCCATTATAATCGTATTGTAAGTAACAAGATCAGATTTAATACAGTTCTGTCCTTTTTTTATAATAGAAAAAAGGAAGAAAGCAATTAACTGTAAATATATGATTATTCATAATTCTTGCCGTATAATATAACCATCTATCGATTTTTAAAAAATGTTTGATTCTATTTTTGACTACGGTCGTTTTACCGTCTGGGGTCATGAATTCTTTTCAGACTGGATCAATTCTCGTATGCATATGACTACCATTCACAATGTAGAATTTATATTTCCTAGAAAAAAGTTTTGCATTTGAATTAATCTGAATGTTTTTGTTATTATAAAGCGTTAAAAAAAGAAAAAAGCAGTTGACCACAACTTTTTATAGCAAAACACTGTAAAGTACGTTATGTACGTACAAAAAGTAGATCAGTTCACAACCAGGCTAAAACACTTTTTATAGAACTAGAAGGCCAGATGTTTTATAGTAAAAGCGAAACAAAACACGATAAAGCTTGATGTCTTTTAGTAAACATGTTTTATTTTTTATTTTCTTTATGTTGCTTTGTTGTAACCTTGGGTTTACTGAAGTCATTAATATGGACTTTTTCTCCCTGCCTCTTTAGCAATACTATTTATGACATTATGACTGAATCTATAGACTTGGGTCAGGAGGATATTCATTTCAACTCCATTAATCTACTTCTATATTTTATTATTAATTTTAGTTAGTAAACTGAGGATTTCTCCTTATCCTGGTCTTTTGGGTTCTATATTTTCGTTTAAATATTAAAATCCAAACATATTGAACATTTTGCTATATTTCAACCCCTTTAGGTAATTTTCAAGCTTTTTACATATTTTCCATAGATTACAGGCATTACACAACTTTATCACAATTCTAGTTAAAATTTCTTTCACACCATTCACTTATTTCAATTAATATTGGAGCTAAAATTCTAGTTCGGAATTCAGACTGACTGTGAATTCAGACGCTGATGAATTAATTATGTCAATTTGAGAAGTTAGACCATGCTGTAGCTAGAATTTTAGCTCAAATATTAATTGAAATAAGTGAATGGTGTGTAAGAAATTATGCCTGGAATCAATGGAAATTATGTAAAGAGCAAAGGGGTTGAAATATAGCAAAATGTTCAACATGTTTGGATTTTAATATTTAAACGAAAATATAGTACCCAAAAGACCAGGATAAGGAGAAATCCTGTTTACTAATATGCGTATAGAGGGTAATAATCTAATAAAAAAATTAAAAATGTTTAGTTAAGTAGAAGATTTTTTTTTATTTTTTCCCCCTAAAATTCACCTGGGAGCCCTTAATGACAAAATAACCTCTCGAATTAGGAATTTCGATTATTAAAATATTTCTTTATCTAGAAATGGTGAATATAGGTATAGGTTTTGTGAGATACATATAGGGTTTTCTTTTTAAATCTTTACATTTATTGTAAACAACTTAACTGATTGTATTTTTAACATTTCATGTGATATAACGTACTGACAGTGAATTCAGACGCTGATGAATTAATTATGTCAATTTGAGAAGTTAGACCATGCTGTAGGAGGAAGGTAATTTCTAATGGTATACTATGGCGTCCGCGTAGAAGGGAGTTAGCTCACACATATCGACTAGCATCAGTGCTACCAGATCATACTGAGAGATTCCTGCTCCCAATACGAAATTAAGTTTTCAGCCTCACAAGGGTCATCCGTTATTCATTGGAAACGCTAGTTTTTATCTCTAGATACGTTGCCCTTCCAATCTGCTAAACCCTAAAATAGATTAGTGTACTTTTTTGCCTCTGCCTCACGTGGGGAAAAGAGTAACGAATACTTATGTCTCTAGTGGTTTCAGGCTACGTGATTCCTCTCACGCCCATTTTATTTAAACAATAACAACTAATCCTTAATAAACCAAAAACGCTAGCAATCTCCAACCGGCCATTTCTTGAAGTAAGAAAATCGAGCAACATTTTACGGCAATAATTGCCGGTCTACATTACTCAAAATATGTTTGTTTGTCCCGGCAATATATCTCTACAGCCGGCATTACTGGGCAACATGTATCTAGATATGTCCCGGCAATAATTCTGCCACAGTATAGTCCGAAACTTTAGGCAATTGCCTTTTTGGAACTAAAAAAATCGGCAACAGTGACGGACTATGTGCAATATGGAACATACTCCGGACTACACAGGAATATTGCCGGGTTATACAAACATGTTGTCGAGCCATAAGAGCATATTACCTTCAATGTTTCTGGATTTTAAGCAATGTAGCCCATGCCATTATTAACACCATAGATAATAATAAGTTTAGTTTCCTTGTGCAATTAACTTATCATATCTCAAGGCAATATTTTATCCCTCTTTGAGGCATATTCGGGCCTTAATTAAATCCTGGGCTTAAAAACATGATTTAAATATTTATTTATTCTAATTTATATGCGTGTTGTTGAGCTGTGAGCTCACGCATTGTTACTATTATCATTTATATAATAGAATAGTGTCCCGACGACGACCCACCCCGAAATTATTTGTTGTTGCTAAGCTAAGGCAACCACATTTATTCCAATAAATATATAAGTTTATTTTGATTTGTTGGTCTTCAAATAGATATACTAACAACTTATCTAAATAGATATCAAAATTAATTATCTTAATTTTACTTTTTTTTCTAAATATAAAATTAAGCCCCTTGCCACGGGCATAACAGGCTCGTTTACTATCGATCAATAAGTCAAAAAACGCTTGAAACATTAAACGATTTGATTTTCTCGATGAGAATACAAGTCTCTACTTGAGTTTAACAAGGGTCATCTGTTATTCATTGTAATTATTGGAAACGCTAGTTTTAATCGCTTATGTTGCCCTCCCAAACTGCTAAACCCAAAAATATGTTCGTAGGTACATCTTTTATGTACACAGTTTATATTATATATCATGAAATATAATTACTATATTTATATAGTGCGTTATTTATAGATTTAGTTTGTTTTTGATACAAAGTAAACATATAAACTCATAATGACTCTACTATTTGAGTAATGAAGGTTGAGTATTGAATTTGAGGTTACTCTTGTGGTAAAAAATCACAAAGTAATTATAAATTCGTACTAACCTATTGGGTGAAGACAATAACAAGATAATTTAATGGGCATATAAAATTACGAGTTTATATGTTAAATTTCTAAGGTTATTGGCAAAGTTGAGAAGGCATTTATCGCATGTTTGTCGATGCTTCAACAGCTTTAGAGTAGAAGCTGAAGGACTTTCCAACATTTCTAAACGAATGTTGGATTTTGATTGATTAGGTTTGGCACCTGGGATTTTGGTGGAAACTCAAGAAAATCCTCTCTACCCTATTCTTTAATGTCTATCTTAGTTCCTCTGTCTTCTTTCCTTTCAGTCCTTACCATCATGCCTCAAGTAAGTACCCTAGGTTATTTCCTTTATTCTTTTTACCGTATACACATCCTGTCACCTGTCACCTGTCACCTTTGCTTCCCACTCCGACCAAAATTTATTATCTCCGCCTACGCCGTCTATCTTGCTTTTCTTTTCGTGCTATAGAATGACAATGACAAAGGCTTAATATATGAAGTAATAGAAAATTAAGCCCATAACTCTAAGAAGTGTAGGTCTAGTCCTTACCTATCCAACACATTTTTCTTAACAAAACTTATTATCTTTAAGATAATGGATTGCACTAGTGCGATTAACCTACCTTTATTATATCTATATTATACAAAATCCAAATACCACTCACTCACTGACACATCACGATATCTCTGAAACCACTGGACCTATGACCATGAAATTTTGTAGGTGTGTTCCTCTTACCTCCTAGGTGCTCGCTAAGAAATGTTTTTAAAATCCGCCATCTTGATTCAAAATGGCGGCCATTTATATACAAAATAAGACGATATCTCCGGAACCAATTGCACTAGAACCTTAAAATTTAGAAGTTAGCTTCCTTTTATAAAAGTAGAAACTTTTGATAAATGGTTTACCAATCGGGCGTTTTGATTCAAGATGGCGGCCATATATATATAAATATGTGTATGTTCTTTATACAAATCTACAGTTTTAGTCCGATCTCGATGAAAATTTGCATACTTAACCTTCAAAGCAAGGGGAAAATCTTTGTCTACAAGTATTTTTAAAATTTAAATATTGGTACACAGGGGTACGGGGTACAAGTAATGAATACGGGGTCAAAGTAATTAATACCTTTTATGATGCATATCGTTGAAAAGCGCTTTAAGAGTATAGTAATTGTTGCTATGTACAGTTTTATCATGTTTTCACTAAGAAGGGGGGTAAAATGGAAAAATATAGCTATATCTTATAAAAAAAGAAGAGTATCCGTATGAGAGTATTCTTATACAAATTTACAGTTTTATCCCAATTTGATGATTTGATGATACAGGGTCAAAGTAATGAATACCCTTCATGAAGCAGTTTTGTTGAAAATCTCTTTAAGAGTATAGTAATTGTTGTTGTGTACAGTTTTGTCATATTTTCATTTAGGAGGGGGGTAAATTTAGGATATTTGCAAATTATCTTATCAAAGAGAAGGGGGTATAGAAATAAGAGGGAGGGAGGGAATCTAGATATTCTCGCATAGTAATAGTACATTACGCGTCGAGTGCGGAAAGTAGCATTTTGCATGCGAGTGTGGAGTTTGCACCCGAGCGACAGCGAGGGCAGTAAAACCACACGAGCAATGCAAAATGCCGTTTTCGCACGAGTTGCGTACCGTACTTTATCTACGATTGTTAGATTTAAATAATAAATATAGAAAAAATAAACTTGCTGTATGTAAGTTCGTACCTCTCTTTTGATAAAGATGGCATTAATTCTTGAGTTGTATTTTTTGCCGAATTAATTATTTCTGGAGAAGTATTATTCTCCACATTTTCGTCAAAGTCACTTGATTCACTCATTGTTTTTCACTAATAACTCGATATAAACAGTTACTTTAATAAAAGAACAGCAAATTAGTTTTGTTAAATGTAAACAAACTCGGTAATCGTGCGTAAAGCTGAAGAATTCCTCTTCTTTACCGCGCTAGCGTGGTAAAGAAGAGGAATTCTTCAGAACTATGAGACGCGCATGCGCAATGAATACAAGTACGTAAATAATCTCTTTCTACGCATCTAAACAGAGATATAATGTTTATATTTCGTATCAATCGTAGATAATAGTACATTACGCGTCGAGTGCGGAAAGTAGCATTTTGCATGCGAGTGTGGAGTTTGCACCCGAGCGACAGCGAGGGTAGTAAAACCACACGAGCAATGCAAAATGCCGTTTTCGCACGAGTTGAGTACCGTACTTTATCTACGATTGTTAGATTTAAATAATAAATACAGAAAAAAATAAACTTGCTGTATGTAAGTTCGTATCTCTCTCTTGATAAAGATGACATTTATTCTTGAGTTGTATTTTTGCCGAATTAATTATTTCTGGAGGAGTATTATTCTCCACATTTTCGTCAAAGTCACTTGATTCACTTATTGCTTTTCACTAAAAACTCGATATAAACAGTTATTTTAATAAAAGAACGGCAAATTAGTTTTGTTAAATGTAAACAAACTCGCTAATCATGCGTAAAGCTGAAGAATTCCTCTTCTTTACCGCTCTAGCGTGGTAAAGAAGAGGAATTATTCAGAACTATGAGACGCGCATGTGCAATGAATACAAGTACGTAAATAATCACTTTCTACGCATCTAAACAAAGATATAATGTTTATATTTCGTATCAATCGTAGATAAAATAATTTAAATGTTTCTTGATGGTGATGGTAGTTTATAAACTTATCAAATTAATATAACGCTCCGTAGTGAAGCACGGGTATCCAGCTAGTATCTTATATTTATATCTCCTTGAATTCATTTTTTAACCCTAGCAGGAGTATAAGGAATGGAAAAATACCGTTAAAAATATTTAAGATATTATGTTTATAAAATGTAACATATTTCAGTTGAACAAGAAGTACCTACCTACTTTATTAGATGCAGCTGCAGATCGTTTTTGTTTTATATTTGCATGCAAATATTTAAATCTTACTTTAAACTTTAAAAATAAAAAATGCTACATAAATAATGTATTCTGATACATAATGTACATTTAAGATGAGTATAAGTATAAAATAGATAACGTGCCTTGCTTGCAGTTCAGATGTAATAGCCACTAAGTATAGCCTAAAAGGTCAAAACGTACTTTGCCTTTACTCAAAGCAATTTAACAGAAAAACAAAATTTACTATGGGTATTTTTTTATAAAAATGTTATTGAACTTATCTTTCTATTATCTTTTTCGTTATAGGATTCAACCTATTCCTTAAAAATCCAATATCTTTAAACTACCCCACGATTCGAAGTATATAATTTAACCTTTCGCTACTTCTAAAATGTCCTTTAATCTAAACTCTCCTTGACTTACAATAATCTCAAAAATCTAGAAATAGCTCTAAGCATAAACGACCATGCTATATTTTTGGGCTAGTTAAATCTATGTGAAGTGTAATAATTAAATTAACATATTTTTTTTTTTCTTGTGCAATGGAAATGTGGATTCCTCTTATATGACTGAAGTAATTTTATTACCCTCTTAAACGCTACAATTTTTTTTATTGGGGCATTTTGATTTGTGGATATATATCTCTCTGAAAAGCCACCATATGAGAAGGCTACTATCAGATTATTACTTTTCCCTCTTTCTCTCTCTCTCCCTCTCTACGTTGCCACCAACTTCAACTCCCAAAGTAATTTATCTGTCTCTTCAATTTATAATCTTATATGAGACAGGTTTTGGACACATTTGCACGCATTCTGTGAAGGTTATATTTCAGCGTGGCTAAAATTATTAAATATTATTTCAAGCAGATCTAACTTAAAATGTCATTTTTAACAAATCTTAAAAGAGAAATTGCTTTTTTATTTAATTAATTTTCCTTCTAAGATATTAGACCGACAAATCCACTTAACTAAAATATAAAAATAATTGTTTCAGTGTTTGACCTTTACCAGGAATATAATTTAGGATTTGTCCAATATCCGAAACATTCAAATCACTTCTTATTACATTATTACATCTAAATCTATTATTTATAATTTACGCATAATATGAAGGTTCCTCTTAAGGGTAAATAATTTTTAATAAGTTAAGTAATTGGTGATGTTTCAACCTATCAGGTCATGATGAGACGAACATTTTTTTCTAATAACATTTTTTACTAAAACCAACAGCGACACCGCTATGACTTAATAAAGATCGCTAAAACTATTAAAGCGGACCTAAACGTTTATAATAGAGAAAACAACCTTTTTACCGATATCTTACGTTCTAACGAAACGATTTTAATAAAACTTCATATACACCATCTAATGCACAATTGAAACAGGTATGCAAAATTTCAACTTGATACAAGCAAAATTCTTTGCGTAGTGACGAGATACATTTATAATAATTGTTTAAAAGCTACCGCGGGTGGTGAAGATTGTTATAGTCGTATAGGTTTGTTTAGGAAGTAAAGCTTTGTACCGAGTACCCCCACTCTTTCCTACACTACCCTCTTCCACTTATCTTCAACTATGACATTCATCATGATTAATAAATTTCAATATTTAGTATTTCATTGCAATACGCTCGCTTCAATGATAGAGCCACGCGATGCCTAGTATGTAGTTACCTTGGATAGGTTACTCTATTTATATGATTTGATAAAATGGGGCAAAGATCCGCGCCCTGTATGGGGAAAAGATCCTCAAATCATAATTTTGGTAAAATGGTG
Organism: Gerris lacustris; assembly: GCA_951217055.1. NCBI lineage: Eukaryota > Metazoa > Arthropoda > Insecta > Hemiptera > Gerridae > Gerris > Gerris lacustris. Next base: position 110,299,006 of record OX578276.1, read on the forward strand.
CGCCACAAATGTTGAGAAATGTTTGGAGCAATGAGAGATGGGAGATTGTTAGATGGATTGTTGGCCAAAATTCACAGGTCATTTGGAAATTATTAAATGGAAGCAAATGCTCAAAATTAGCCCTAAACTAAAAAGTGCGGACCTTTGCCCCTAATTACATTACATATATATATACATCTATATCATCTCCATTCTAGAAAGAACAAAGGATCTTTCTATATACGTATATTAGAAATAAAAGGTTACTACCACTGACTGTCATATTTATTATTGACGTTACAAACTGTCTGTCAGTTTATTCTTACTATTCCTCTAACCAAACATCTCCTTTTCAATTATTATAAAATGTATTTCTTTGCTACAAAAAAACTACTGCATGCATCAAATTGAAATTTTGCATGCCTCTTTCAATTGAGCATTAGATGGTGTATATGAAGTTTTATTAAAATCGTTACGTTAGAACGTAAGATATCGGTAAAAAAGTTGTTTTCTCTATTATAAACGTTTAGGTCCTTTATTATTTTTAGCGATCTTTATTAAATCATAGCGGTGTCGCTGTTGGTTTTACTAAAAAATGTTATTTGTAAAAAATGTTCGTCTCATCGAATAAATGATGATAGAATCTTTTCCCGTCTTGAAATTCCAATTTAATTTTTGAACCTCTCGTTTACGCGAGGGTTGCGCGCGAACTCTTGGACGGATCACGCTGTCCAACGAACTTAGCCTGAGTATTAGTAAGAGGAACATGTATACCAAATTTCAACTAAATCTGTCAACTTTTACTCAAGTTATCGTCACACGCGTAAACGTTACTGACAGACAGACAGACAAGATGCATAGTTTGTTGAATGTAAGAAGCTCGCTCACGCTCGCTTCAATAATTTTATTTATATGTTTTGTTGATATTTAAAAGATAAATGTAGAATAAAACTAGGCATCGCGTGGCTCTATCATTGAAGCGAGCGTATAGTAATAAATATGTATTGAATATTGAAAAAAAATATTATTGTGAATCATGATGAGTTGATAGATAATGGGTCTGGTAGTAGTGCAGCGGCTATTAGTAAGGGAACCAGCCCGCATTCTTACTATTCCTCTAACCACACATCTCTATTTCAATATTTATAATTTGTATCTCTTTGCAACAAACAAACTACTGCATGTATCAAATTGAAATTTTGCATGCCTGTTTCAATTGTGCATCAGATGGTGTCTATGAAGTTTTATTAAAATCGTTACGTTAGAACGTAAGATATCGGTAAAAAGGTTGTTTTCTCTATTTTAAACGTTTAGGCCCGCTTTAATAGTTTTAGCGATCTTTATTAATTCATAGCGGTGTCGCTGTTGGTTTTACTAAAAAATGTTATTTGAAAAAAATGTTCGTCTCATCAAATAGATGATGATAGAATCTTTTCCCGTCCTGAAATTCCAATTTAATTTTTTAACCTCTCGTTTACGCGAGCGTTGCGCGCGAACTCTTGGACGGATCACGCTGTCCAACGAACTTAGCCTGAGTATTAGTAAGAGGATCATGTATACCTAATTTCAACTAAATCGGTCAACTTTTACTCAAGTTATCGTCACACGCGTGAACGTTACTGACAGACAGACAGACAGACAGACAGACAGACAGACAGACAGACAGACAGACAGACAGACAGACAGACAGACAGACAGACACGGATCATATTTCGTTGAATGTAGGAAGCTCGCTACGCTCGCTTCAATAATTTTCCAGTGACTTGGGTTTGTAGAAAGTTTTTCTCTCTGAGATAAATGTTCATTTTTAACATAAGGGCAATCCCTTGACTCTGTTTCGCCTGGGTTGGCGCTCAAGAAAGTCTATTCGAAGTTTACGCATCACTTTTCTTTCCGTTTTGATAAACTCTAGAATGAAGAGGAGACGAGTCTGTGGTCCGTGGTTAGTGCACGGCAGTATGATTCCTATGGGGTTTGTTTCCATTTAGCTTTCAGCCCTTCCTTTTGAATCTTTGATGTTAGTAAGTATGAACTTTCCAAGGATTACTATCAACAAGATAGATACTAGAAGTATATCTATAGTTGAGATTGTTTATTTCTCTTTATGCATTTTTTACGAGTGATACGTATGACGGTTTAACTCATTCAAGGTCTGTTCCTTGCGTTAGTATAAGAAAATAAGTTTTTCTATAGATTGAAGGTTTTTAAAACAGTGGTATAAACAGTTTTCACTTTGAAAAACGAATATATAAGAAGGGGAGGAAGTAGGGGAGAGAGCAATCATTTAAGAAGTTCTTATTTCTGTATTTTCTTACCATAATTTATCAGACTACTTTTTTCTCATAGGTTATCTCGGTGAAACTTTTTTGACATACATACGATTTTATTAATTCAAACTTATGTATAAATATTTTCTATATACAGTGTGAGTACTCATCAAGAAGAAATGGTCTTATTTTTGGCTTTACGAAAAAAAAAAAAAAAAAAAAAATATTAAAGACCCTTGCTTGTTCTTAATCCTCTTAAAATGGTAATGTTTTCTTGCTTTGTATTCAATTTCTTAAGAAAAAATTACTAAGTGTAAACTATAGAAAAAAATCACAGGGAAGTACTTGCGTCCAAGTACTTTTTAGGGTTTTGTAGAAGATTAAGCATGCCCGTTATGTAATTATGATTTTATTCTTCGATCTCAAGGGTCCGGGTTCGATCCCCCGGGGGGTCACAATGTTTTTCATCGGTAATAACGACTAGAAAAATTCATTTTTTCAGACCATTTCCATCGCTTCACCATAAGGTATAACCATGGATTATTTCGAAATTTTAGGACCACCCGTTATATAGTGGTTGGGGAGGGGGGAAATTTTTGGGGGTATATTTTGACTTCTAAAATTAATAAAGAAGGAAAAATTTAAAAAAGCAAATATATATTTGAATCCTACTCATCACCAGCTTTCATATGATACCCAACTCAAAATTTTAAAAAAATAAAATTTTTGGCGTACTTCAAATTTTCGCGCCCAAAATTGACAATTTTTTAAAATTTGGAATGATCTCCCGGAATTTTCATCGCCCCACAATAAGGCATTAGCATGAATTATTTCGAAATTTTAGGACCAGCCGAAGTATAGTGGCTGGGGGGGGGGGGGGAATTTTTTTTTGGGTATATGTTGATTTTTTTACCCAATAAGGAATGCAAAATTTACAAAAGCTTATATATATTTGCGCCCTACTCTTTAGCAGCTTTCATTTGATACCCCACTCGAAAATTAAAAAAATATAAATTTTTGAGTTTACAACATTTTTGCGAATTGCGCATGCGCATATTTAATTTGGAACTGCTGTATATTTTTCCTGTGGTTGGGTCAAAAAGTTACACCAGTATTTTAAATTTCAGCTCTTTAGCTTAAACGGTTCGGGCCCTATGAACCAAAGAGCGACGGACAGACGGACACATCACCCTCGGCATAAGGGTTTTGAGAAGAATCTACAAAACCCTAAAAATAGATATGAGAGTGGCTCAGAATTGCAAAAAACGTAAATATGAAATATTAATTTATCTCCAGTAGGGAAAAAAAGTTATGATTTTGAATTAGTTTAGAGGGACTAAAACAGGTCTTTTCATCCCTGAACTCAAAAAGTAGGGCAAAAAAGTAAAGATTGCAACTTGATTATTTTATAAATAGTAGAAAATGTATGGCTAATGTAATAAAGTTGTTGAAATCAGGTTGGCGGCACTGCGCTTTTTTGACCATGTTTATCTTTGTTTACATTATAACCTGCATCTAAATAACCTTCTATTTGAGTTTAATTCCAATTCTTATTTGTTTTTAATATTGAATCTCTTATATCTGCTATTAAAAGTTCTAATAATTATTGTTATTTATTAAAATAATAAATAAAAACTGTGCTATGGACGAAAATGTGTATTTTCTTCCTACTGGAGATAAAATATTGTATGTACCTCGTGAGTAAAGTGCAATTATTCCCCTCGCGATAATTATCTCCCTCGGCTGCGCCTCGGGAGCTAATTAGAGTTATTCCCGAGGCGCAGCCGAGGGGGATTAAAGAGTCTAATTCCCTCGGCTTCGCCTCGGGATTTAGGGACCATGGTTCCTTCGGCTTCGCCTCAAGAACCAACTTTTTCTCTCAGGGAATGATGGCTTACTTTACTCCCTAGGTGCATAAATAACTATTATTTTATGAAAATAAAATAAATTGTTTACAAATGTAGTCTTCGTATAAAATTTTAATTTGTTTTCTCAAAATAAACAAAGTTAACAACAACAGATAGTTTACTCTACATTTTATTATAAAAAAAAAAAAAAAAAATGTATGCCAAACGCCTGGTTATTAACGTAGCGCGCTGAATCATCGATCGAGCGTTTTTGATGTAGTAATGAATTTTTATTTTAAATAAATAATTTTACTCTTTTTAGGGTTTCGTTGGTAAAACCAAAAAAAGAAACCCTTAAAGTTTCGTTCCTCTGTCTGTCACTCTGTATACGGTTCCAATAACGTTTCGTTTTGACGCGCACACAGGAAAAATATAGCTCAAAATTATCAGCTGTTCAAATCCAAAATGGCGGATAATTCAAGTCACGCGATTTTTTTTTTTTTTTTAAATTTTGAGTGGGGTATCAAATGAAAGGTATTGAAGAGTAGATTGCAAAAATATATATCACTGGTCGAAAGTGTTTTATTTTTCATCCCATTTTGTAAAAGGGGATTTTCTCCCCCCCCCCCCTTTATACTAATTTTATGTTCACTATACTAGCGAAACCCTTTTTACGTGAGACTTCACGCACAACCAATCTTTTTTATAAATTTGAAATTGACTTTTATAATACGTGAAGAATTCGATTGTCAATCAAATAGGGCCTTCCGCGGCTAAAAGCGTTCCTAAAACCCTATCCACATCCTCTTAACTAAGTGGAAAATTCTGTCTGGAATATGCAATATGTTAAAGTTATATCCACTGCAATAAGTAATATCCAATGCAATAAGGTATATCGAATGCACTGAGTTATATCCAATGCATATAATAAACTAACTCCAAATTAATTGGCTAAACTTAACGTAACGGTGGCACTTCGTGCGATTTTTAATACTCTTTTTATAAAAACAAAATTTAAACTAGGCATTGCATGGCTCTAACATTGAAGCGAGCGTATAATAATAATTATTGCATATTAAGAAAATAGTTATTCATGATAAGTGTTGTAGTTAAAGATGAGTAGAGGTAGTGGAGAGGGGGTGCCGGGTGCCTACCTAATCTTTCTACATTATTCTATAACTATAATTATCTCATACGGCCCGTAGCTCCTTCCAACTATTATGTACACACAGAGAAAAAAAGGACTTTTTTCAACCAAAATTTAGTCGAAATAATGCTTTATGTAAATAAGGTTGAACTGTGCAATCTTCAAGTCGAAGTCTATACTGCGACAATTACACTGTTACTCATTTGAGTGAATATATCGAAAATAAGAAAATACTTGATGTATTGATAGTTTATAAACTGAAACTCAGTTTAACGAGTTAGGCCAATCGGCCACCAGAAGCTGAGCGGAGCGGAGCGGAGCTGAGCGGAGTGTAGCTGAGTGTAGTTGAGTCCAAGGGGTGTGGCAACCGAAAGCTGAGCGGAGTCGAGCTGACTGTAGCGGAGTCTAGCTGACTCCGCTCTGTTTTCGTTTGCGTGAACTAAGCTAGTCCACCCAAAAATGTCAACCCAACGAAAACTATTATATTTGTGTTTAAGTTCAGAATCCGAGGATTCTGAAACCGAGTTTTCTCTTGCAGCTTGTATCGCATTACCAGCTTATAAGACAGATTGGGAAATTTTCTATCTTAGAAAAAGGGATGAATTCGGGGAATTTCACACCCTTTTTCATGATCTAAACCACGAACAGTTTAAGGAATATTTCCGTATGAATAGCCCTCAGTTTAATGAACTTCTAGATATGACGGGTTGTGATACAAACTATCGGAGAGCTGTAACATCCGAATTAAACCCCTTTTTTTTAAATACGCCAACACTGATTACTTTTTTTTATACTTTATTTATTTTCCTTCACATTATATTATTGAAAGAGAGATTAGATGGCTATTAAGGTAGAGAAAATAAAGAAAATCACTATTTCATTTGAGAAACGTTTCGACCAATTATTAATGTCATCTTCAAACAAACATAAATATAAAATTAATTCAAGGTAATTATAATTATTCATTAAAAATTTTGGCATATCCTTAATCCCACTGAAATCAAGTTTTAATTAAGAACCACTGTATAATAAGATGAATCTCCTTGATGAATAGTTGTTATGAAGATCACGTGTATACAGCTTTTTGATAATTCTATTTTTAGTTATTATTATATATTGTTTAGAATGTTATAAATTGTTACTAGTTTTGTTTAATGTTTTAATTCATATATATATATTAACATTTACTGGTTATTTCGATGTCGGTATGTTATACCAACGTGCCACTCTCTTATGGAGATAGTATATTATATAATGAAACAATAATGATGTTTGTAAGTATATTTTTTACTGAATACAAGTCTTAATTAAAACTTGATTTCAGTAAAATTAGAAGTATATGTCAAAATGTTTAATGAATAATTATAATAACTTTATTTTAAAGCTATATATTATGCTTGTTTGAATTTTAGAATAAAACAAGACTGAAGATGACATTAATAATTTGTCGAAACGTTTCTCAAATAAAATAGTGATTTTCTACATTATATTAGCCAGCTAATATCTCGTTCATTTATCTACAAGAGTGTATTAATAAATTAATAAAAAGTTTATTCATTTAATTTTTTAATAATATTATTGTTGTGGGTGGAGGGGGAAGCGGAGTCAGCTTTCAAAACCGACCGACTAAGCGGAGTCGAGATGCGTCGCTAGGCTCAGCTCAGCTCCGCTCCGCAACCGGTGGCCACCCTTACATTTAAAACAATGGGATTCGATTTCACAAGCTGAGTCAACTCCGCTCAGCTCCGCTCCGCTCAGCTTCTGGTGGCCGATCGGCCTTAATCTATACTGTGAGGCAGTTGGAAGGAACAGTCAAAGTCAAAGAGAGTTCACGTTCATTTTCGACTGTGTTGCAGTCGAAAATGTAAAAATTACAGTTGAACAACAACTACCTCCCCAAAATGTCAACCGCTGTGCAGCATAATATTCTATTTATTATACTATCCCATACCAATATTATGCTCCTGGATAGTTGTATTTCAACTGCCTCCCTCAAAATTGTACCGCTATGCAGCGTAATATTCTACTCATTGTATCAGCCCGCAGAATTTTTGTGACTTTGTTTTATACAAATGATTTGTTTTACCATTTACTTGACTCTTTATTGTAGAAACTAAGATATTTGAAAAATATCACTGCAGATTTTTATTCTGTATTCTTAAAGGTGTAATGAAAGGAGGAGGCTGAAAGGCAATATTACAGGGAGGTTTATTGGGGCAGGGTTACGGGGAATGCTGTCTTCTAGTGAGCTTGGAACCTCGGTCACGTTTCTTCGTAACTCTACTCTGCCCAGAGCCCATACCTCAAGAGTTACCTGCTCCCTTATTTACTCACCCATCCAATGGCTTACAAACCAACCTTATTTTTAAGGTGCTGTAAAAAAAATGGCTACGGGTTATTATTTTTCACGAATAATCAAGAAAATATTTAGTACTAATTATAATATAGACATTTGAAATCTTGAAACCGAAATGGGGTTAAAAGATCTTTCATTTAAAACTTTAGCCTGGCGTTTATTCTTCAAAAATATTGATATCGTGCAAATTTTGTAATAATTTAAATCCAAAATTTGAACTTAATCCATAGAAAACCCATTTAACTATAGAAACAATAATCATATAACTCTACTCTCTGTCGGCACAACAAAGTTTTCGTGAAATCAATTAATAATAAGCCATGTAACATGTAAAGGCTTTTAGAATAAGGAATGCATAAGGTGATTGTTTCGGATTTCATGTAATTCTGACCCATGCGGTAGATAGTCAATTTAGTTATTAAAATATTATTTTTAGAATTATTGCATTAGATAGAAACAAATGTTTTCAAAATTAGTTATTTATAATGAGATTTTTTAGACTCGTGGACTTCACTCATTGTTCATAAAACTCAAAGAGCAATATTTGAATAAATGGATGTTATGATTGTATATTTTTAAACAGTTTGTTTATTTTACTAAGTTTTTTTTTCCCTGAATAAATATTGTCGGACGTATTTAAAACCAATCAAAATATGCATTTGTTTAAAATTATTATGGAGTTTTTAAAGTATTGTCTGTGCATTGCAATATTCAGTTTATTTTGGTGTTTGAATGAAAGAAGTGAAGAAAATTAAGAAAGGCTTATTCGGATGTACTGTTTAGCCGTAATAAAATTTCCCTCGGGTCACAAATTTTCGTATAATTTCCAGCTAATGAAAACTCTATACCCACTTCCCCGTCTAAGTTAGTTATTTATTATCATCCATTAAAGGGGATCCGAAAGTAAAATTTGAATTTTAGATGTCATACATTTTAAATCTACTTTCAAGTTTCTTTTCATATTCATTTGCATAGTTGTAAATTAGTTCATTAACGAAATGTTAATGAGAAGAAAATATCATCAAACGTACTATCGCTAATTTTCAGAAAATGTTATTAATAGTATAATGTTTGGTAAATTAGTATTATTATATATAGTTTTATCGAAGTTGCAGTACTACCTAATGTATAGAAATTATTTATAATACTAAGCTTTGTTGTGTTAAAAAAAAGAATGGTGTTATGTATTAATTTTTAAAGTTTTTTTTCTATTTGATTAAGTGAAAAATCTAAAATTAATTTAAAAGTAGTGCTATGATTAGAATTATGCCCACCAGTTGGCGAGAAAGATTAAATTATGTATAAAAACTAAATTATTTGTTTCAGCCGTTGTTTTGTGGACTTAACTTATAGAAGATGGAAAAAAACGCGAAAACAACTTTTTTCCAAACTATTGGTTTCTCGTTTAACCACAAATGCAAATATTAAAATACATACTAGTATCTAGTTTCAACTTAAATTGGTAGAAACCCGTTTGTACTAAAGCAGTGACTGTGGTGTTAGACGATGAACTTTAAATTTTGCAGGATAATTTAACAATTTTTTTTAAACCCTGCAACGCTGACCTTATTTTTTCGGCGCTTAACGCTATTCTACGTATTTTTTTACGTACACGCAGTACTAATTACGAATCTAAGTTACTATTTAGCAAACATTTCTATTTTTATTTATTATTTATATTTGTTTTAGGGTTTTATTTATTACTTATGTGTTTATCGTGTTCATTTATTAATTAATTACACTTTTATTGAAATGTAACAAGCCTAAACTCTTAAGGCCCCCATACACGGTCAAACATTTTGCGCAAACATATAGGCTATACACATCAAACATTGATGCTATAAATATACACGTTTCGGGATTATGAAAACCTCAGTTTGTTTTGTGAAATTCTTGGGACAATATGTCTGACTCGGAAGCTGCTTGTGCCCAGTTCAGGCAATTCACGATAAATGGCGATGAATTCACGTCAGAATTCTCTATATTTAACATTTGTTGTGGCCATGATAATAATCTACACATTATAAACGGAACACAGGTCGAGAATGAAGCACAGATAATAAATGCATCTCTCCATGAGCAGCAGGCGGGGAAAAAAATAATACTAAATACTAATATTACTCAATATTACAAATAAACGGTGCAAAACAATTTTCAATTTTCCGAGTTTTTTTTTTTAAATTATATACTTTTACTGTATTAGTACTTAGTACACATATAAAATTAACTTCTAAATAAAGATCCTGCCTATAGCAGTTACTTGTACAGTTGTCACATTGCTGAGGGGACATTAAATTATAAATATAAATGTTATAAAATTAGTTTGCTTGTTACAAAAATAATAAAATGAAATACATTAACTGGCCATTTTTTAATCGACCATGGATTCGGTCCAAAGGTGGCCGGTTAATAGGGCTAGTTAAAAAAAGTATCTGCATTTAAATCCATACCATATCCCATTTAATAAGGTGATTCTTTACGTACTTGTATTCATTGCGCATGCGCGTCTCATAATTCTCAAGAATTCAAGAAGAAGAGGAATTCATCAACTTTACGCACGAGTAGCGAGTTTGTTTACATTTAACAAAACTAATTTGATGTTTTTTTAATAAAATTAACTATTTATATCCAGTTTTTTGTGAAAAATAATGATTGATTTAAGTGATTATGACGAAAATGAGGAGAATAATACGCCTCCCGCAGTAATTAATTCGGCACAAAATACAACTAATGAATTAATATCATCTTTATCAAAAGAGAAATACGAACTTACATACAGGAAGTAAGTCTGTATTTATTATTAAAATCTAACAATCGTAGATAAAGTACGGTACGCAACTCGTGCGAAAACGGCATTTTGCATTGCTCGTGTGGTTTTACTACCTGCCCTATCGCTCGGGTGCAAACTCCACACTCGCATGCAAAATGCTACTTTCCGCACTCGACGCGTAATGTACTATTTCTGTGATTCACATTTAACTAAAACTGTACGTAATTTTTACGTACATTTAGCGTTCTAGGGTTTTAATCAAATGACTATTTAATACTCCGTCAATTTATTTGTTCAATAATAATTATTTATACTACACAGTAAGAATCCACTGCTGATGCTGCACACCAAAAATAGATTTTTTTATTTTAGCTTTAGAAGAATAATAATTTGGTTGCAACGCAATATACATTTTTTTCTCGGACTATTAATAGCGTTCCTTTTAGCAACAGACATTTCATTGCAAATTTGTTTTATTATTAAAAAAGGATAAAGTGAAAATAGGATTTGTAAAATAACGATTACGTATAATGTTGCATATAATTTTAAGTTGTGCATATAGTCGAAGTTGCGATTTTTTTTTTTTTTTTTTTTTTTTTTTTTTAGTGCTGTAATATTCTTGACTTATGTATAACATTTCTCTTAGGATCTCCCACGCATTTCCTCTCTAAATGGATTGATAATTAGTGATGTGGTGCATCAAGAACGCGTAGAAAATTTTTTCCTCATGAATGACATTTGTTTTCAATCGGAATCATTTTCGGGGAAAACGTGTATATTCTTAATCTACCAGAAAATAGCTTTAAAATTATACTGAACTTGCTATATAAGCTATGACTTAATTTAAACACACATTATTTCCAACACATTTGTTTTCAAAATGCCGACAAATAATGGAAATTTTGTAATAATTGTTACACAATCATTTCCTACTCGTCAAGACCTTAAAAATTGATGTATAAGATGTCATGCTGACTAAACATTTCTGGTTTATGCTCGCCCGCCATCTTGAAAATATTAAGTGTAATATTTTCAACAAAATACAGTTGTCATAAATGCTGAGATGCACCTGCTTAATGTCGTACAAATCGGTCAATTTTTACTCTAGTTATCGTTACAAACACATAAACTTTTAAAATCCTAAGTCTCTGAAATGAAGAACTCACTATGCTCTTTCAATTATCAAAGCATTAAATTTTAATAAAGTTTAATAACATCCATCTTAAAACATTTAATTTTTAATTTCGCTAATTTAATATTCATAAATTAAGTGCTATTTAAGCGATGAAAGTTAGGGAAGAATGAAGCAATAATGGATATTATATTATAATTAGTGGTTCTCGGAAATTATTTTTTGCAAGTTAACTTAGTGAAGAGTTTTATGGTATGAGCAAATTACAAGAGGTAAGAGTGAGATATAATTTAATTTATTCGACATTTATTAAGAAATTCCTGTAAAATGGTAAAAGATAAATTCATTTATAATAATGAGTGGACGATAGTTACCCTTTATAAGATGAAGCTTGCATTTATGGAGATTCTGTCAAAAGATTAAATAAATCGATAGTTATACATTGGAAGTTGAATAGGAAGTGTTAAGTATTTGTTAAATTCTACTTTCGTTTTATCAAAATTAAGGAAAGTGTTAAAAATTAAACGACTGTTGTATGGACTTAAAATGCTAGATGTTTTTTTTGTATCAGTCAAGTAATAGATCTTTTATGGTTTACCCATAACAAGTAGTGATTTACTATATCTATAATCTCGCTTTTTTTCTATGCAAAATTTGTCTATCTTGAATGCCTCAATTAGGCTTCTTTATTTATGAACTGAAGGGCTTTGTATTTACATCCTCGTGTACCTTCGACCTTAATATCCCTTTTTCAATAATACTTTACATAATTATAAATAATAATTGCTCAAGTATCATTAATTGTTAGACGGTTGTGTTCATACTTTTGTTAAGACCAAACCATCGAAAGTGTTTGAAAATTGAAGGATTGGAATGAAGTGACATTACTTAGAGATAGGGTCAGGGCACATCGTTATACTGGTAATCCCCTCGCCCCTAGAACGTCTGGCTCTACCGTGTTTGAAAAATCAATGTTGGCAGTAATCCTGTTTTCACTTAACAGGATTTAAATTTTAACTATTTCTTTTTCCAAACAAAATCTACTTCAGAGCATTACTGAGAATTAGGTTTCACAAAAAAACTTGGAAATTCCCGTGTTCTTGTCAATACACGAAAAAAACAACCTACATTGTAGGTACCAACAACTAAAATGATTTACATTATAAATATGTATATAATATATTTTTTTTTTAAGTAACACGCTTTTAAAATTGTAATAACGTGTATTTTAATCTGATATACAAAACCTGTGATAGTTTCATTTTTCTAGGTTGACGGAAAGTGGGTAAAAAATGAAAGAAAAGTGTGGAAAGAAGAATATTAGATAAGTCCAAATTATGGGTACACGAGTAATCCTTATTTTAAGCTCAATGATTCTTATCAAATTACTGAAAATAGTTCCTATTTTGATCAAGTTAGGTAGGTACCTCTTTACTTAGTTACCCACTTTAGGGTGGGTAATCAAGTAAATTAGGTAGGAAGTGGCAAGATTTTACTTAGTTACCCACCTTAGGGTGGGTAATCAAGAATCAAGTAAATTAGGTAGGAAGTGGCAAGTTTTTACTTATATAGTTACCCACCTTAGGGTGGGTAATCAAGAATCAAGTAAATTAGGTAGGAAGTGGCAAGATTTTACTTAGTTACCCACCTTAGGGTGGGTAATCAAGAATCAAGTAAATTAGGTAGGAAGTGGCAAGATTTTACTTAGTTACCCACCTTAGGGTGGGTAATCAAGAATCAAGTAAATTAGGTAGGAAGTGGCAAGATTTTACTTGATTACCCACCGTTTATTTACATTATTGTGTTAACATTTTTTAAAAAAAATTAATTGACAATCTTAACTGAGGAATGTTCAAATATGCCTTTGGAACGAAGGAATATCACACTTCTGAAACTAAAAGGGACAATATAAGTTAGTCGTTAGTCTCACTATCTAGTAACACAAAGGGTCATTTTTTGTTTGTGCAATGTATTTTAGGACAAAGGAATATTTTACTTGGATTTAATAATAAATAAATGCAATAGCTTGAGTGGGTTACCAAGTAAAAGAGAATTACAATAATTAAAAGCATGCAATGCTCCATTAACTATAATATTAAATAGGCGGAACTTGTTCTTTTGAATGTGTCCTCAGTAACGATCTATGACATATATATCCTAATGGTATATTTGGCTAATGGTATATTGGTAATATTTTTTTTCTTCATAAAATGAATTATAAATAAATCATTCCGGACGAGTTCTAGTAACTGGTCATCGTAACTGGGCATTACCGCCAGGTGCCGATTTAAGGTACCTTGCGCCCTGAGCCAAAATTTTATAGGAAGCCCCGCAAAAATATCGATTTTCGCTTCCTTTCTTCTTTTCTCACAAGATTTTGGCACCCCTTTACAACAGGCGCCTTGGTGAATGCCCAGTCTGCCCATTGATAAATCTGAGCCTGATTACTGCATCATATACTGCGTAGAGTTCGAATGTTCGACTCTACTAGGACCTGATGATTTGTCACGTCAGGATACGGGAAAACCGAAATGTAAAACCGACTTATCAAATGGTTAAATTTCTTTTTAAATGGACTTTATTGTAACATTGTTTACACGAAATCGTCGGAACCGTTTTCGAGAAATAATTTTATTTACGTTTTTTTTTAGATAGAGCCCTCATATTTAGAGCCAAAATTATTGTTTTCGGAGTATGAATTTTATGACCATGTATGTCATATTTATCGAAGTCATCCTGTACTTTAGGCTTCACGTCATGCGTCTGCACAGACGCATAGACGGTATTTTTGGAATCAGGGAACGTGTAAATTGATCAAAATCACAAAATTGAATTTTTCCGCCAAAAAAAAAAAAAATCCCTTTATATAATACTACGTATATGGAGAAAGTAGAAACGCTTGGCAATTTGAAAAAATATAACAAAAGCTAGCTTGAATGCAGAAATGGAATTATGTTTCTTTTCATTAAGACATTCCTTGTGTAAATCAGATAATGTCTAGATAATTAGAGTTGGATATTGCTATTTACTTCTTAAACAGTAGAAATAACAGTTTTTGCATGTATCAAATCTTATTTATAATTAAAGTTTTGTTCTCTTTATAATTATTATATATCTAGAACTTTTTCTGATTAAACAGTAGATTTCAAACTTTGTCTTATTCTTTCTTATTTTACGCTGTTTTCTTGTTTTCAAACACTAGTTTCATTATCTCAACTACTTAACTTTTCTTCTTGTGTTACACCCTACAGTGTCGTTCATCTATTGTGGGCTCTTTTCTTTTTCTTAAATTAGTTCGAGTACGTACTTAAAGTTAGGCTACATTTTATTTTCTAGTAATTATACAATTATTGAGCACAAATCTTATTTTGATGAAAGGTTTATCTTAATTATGTTTATTGTTTTACTTCAACGGTTTTGAATGTGTTTCTGTATCGAAGTTGATAAATATACGATTATATTTATCTGACCAATTAAACAAAATATAATAGAAGTATTAATTATTTGATAATTATAAAATCGGTCCGAGACAACTCAGACAAACTTTTTCATATACGAGTTCATAATTACTTAGCCTAGTGTTTTCCACTTATGTGTTTTCTTAGGTACCTACATTAAATTATTATTGAACGTTTCTTCAAAATGTATCATAAAAATAACTTCTCCTCGGCGGGGAATCAAACGCAGCCTCTCTCCGTCCGCGTTTAAAGCTATTTTCTCCAGGAACGTTTTAGAGTTTTTCCGGGAAAACGGCTTAGATCGTTAAATTCGTATTTAAAGAACTACATTTTAGATTTTTTAATCAAAATCGTCGGAACCGTTTTCGTGAAATAATTTTATTCACGTTTTTCACTGGCGTAGCGTCCTCCAAATTTGGAGCAAAAATTCATTTCTTGATTTCACCTTGGGGTATAATTTTTATAAACATGTATGCCAAAATTGGTCCAAAAACGGTCTGTAGTTTAGGCTCCAGGCGTCTGCACAGAGGATGACAGGCATTTTTTAAAAACCTCTTTTTTGGACTCAGGGGACCTCAAACCTTGTAAATCCAACAAAATAGAATTTTCGCGCCATTAGAATACTTTCTCTTTACATGAGAAATTAAAATTGATCGGTCCAAGGTAATTCAAATAACCTCAAAAATATGTCCCCATTCTTTAGCATCCTTTCCTATAGAAATATTTATATTGATAGTCCCCATTCTGTGGCATAACTCCTAAACAATATTTTAATTGTGATAGTATCAATATTCCATCTTTATATGATATTTCTCGGGAAAGTGGCTAACATGGTTAATTATTATTTAACAAAATAAATCCAAATAAATTCCATACAAAAATATAAAATTAATATGTGGATATTAATAATCAATGGGCTGATTTTCAAATACTCTAAACATTTAATTTAATCATGTGAGTAGTTTAAGAAGGGCGTTATTAAATTTTGAAGAACAGGCCAAACGCCAGACACGAGATTCCTGATATGTAGTACTTATTTCTTTTGGGGGCATTTTTAATTTAAGTAGCAACATTTCTCAGAATGCTAAAATAAACTCTTTTTTCGTATTGATTTATTAAGTAATATTAATAAGGGATTATTCTAAAATTTATCCCTATGGGGGTAATAAAAAAATAAAGGGAAATGGGCACAGATCTGATTTTCTGAAGCTAATACGTTGGAATGGGCTTCTCTTATTTAAATTTTCGAAGAAAAGTCACTCTTCATAAAATCTCCTGCTTGTTTTTAAATGAAGATTTATAGTAAAATGTACCCTGTACCCAAAAAGAACCATTTCCTGAAATCGTACGAGAGGAAACCTGTCCAAATTTCGATTATTCGAGAAAAAAGTATTCTTTATAATTACTTTTAAATACTATTCCAATTTTTTTTTCGCATCAAAATGCCGATAATTAAATTTCAAAATCCCCCCCCCCTGCCATTTCCAAAAAAGTAAAATTTGTCTGATTTTAATACCACAGGGGTCGATTTAAAGGTCTCATTGAGTGCACTAAAAGCTGTGGTATTGTTTTTTTTTATAGAAACAACATGAAAGCTATTAAAGAGGGAATTCAATTGTTTTTTGTTTTTTTAAATAAATAATATTTAAATAATAAATACGAATTTCTCTATACTTCATGTTGTTTTTATCAAACAAAGCAATACCACAGCTTTTAATGCACTCAATGAGACCTTTAAATCGACCCCTCCCTTATTGAAATCAGACAAATTTTACTTTTTGATAAATGGCGGGGGGGGGATTTTGAAATTTGATTATCGGCATTTTTATGCATAAATAAATTTGGAATAGTATTTAAAAGTAATTATAAAGAATACTTTTTTCTCGATTAATCGAAATTTGGACAGGTTTCCTCTTGTACGATTTCAGGAAATTGTACTTTTTGGGTACAGGGTACATTTTGAACAAAAAGTAATACTATAAATCTTCATTTACGAACAAGCAGGAGATTTTATGAAGGGTGACTTTTCTACGAAAATTGAAATATTTTGGAATTTATACGTATAGGCAACTCAATCCGTGGACATACTGTATATTAACTTACTTGCCTTCTCTCCTGGAGCTATTGCTAGGTATCAGTAACTCTGTTTCCTATAATCATCTGGCCAAGCGATTAAATGAAATTCCTTAATACTTTCGTTTCTAATGCCTTCATATAATATAATTAGACTATATTACACATCATTAATTCCATTATTAAGAATATAATACCCTGTGAAGTGCAATTTGCAGGTTATTTATTACATGCAAAAATTCCTCTATTTAATTTAGATGGTTCTACTTATTAATTGTGGAAGTAAGCAAAATACCTGAATAACAGTATAGTCCACAGGCCACCATAAGAAGTGAGTCGCTGATTGATAAAGTTTTCTTACCTTATGGAATCGCTTATTTATGCCGTGTCCACCGATGAATTGGGTATATGGCAACTGGGGGCTGGGCCATTTCTTTTTTGTTGACATGCCAAACTTGCCCTTCTGCGGGAACATTGAAAAGAGATAGATAAAGTTTTGATTTTCACAGGATCGTTTAATTAAATTATTTCAAAAACAGTGGTAAAGGTGGCCACCGATACGAGTGGGCCGTTTTCTTTTCAACGTCCTCGCAGAGCGATATGTTTGGGGCGGTGGCCACCCCTAACGGCCCACTCTTATCGGTGGCCACGTGTACCACTGTTTTTGAAATAATTTAATTAAACGATCCTGTGAAAATCAAAACTTTATCTATCTCTATTCAATGTTCCCGCAGAAGGGCAAGTTTGGCATGTCAACAAAAAAGAAATGGCCCAGCCCCCAGTTGCCATATACCCAATTCATCGGTGGACACGGCATAAATAAGCGATTCCATAAGGTAAGAAAACTTTATCAATCAGCGACTCACTTCTTATGGTGGCCTGTGGACTAGTACTACTCCTTAACTATCGGCTTACCCCGACACCTCCACTTTTCCTTTCTGCACAGTTTTCCACAGAATTTATATAGGTTAGCCAATAGACCCCATTTCATGCAGTAATCTTCTAAATTCCATAGAGCATATGTCTCAGAGTTATGGCGTTATAACTTATGGTCGCAGTAAGCCAACATTTTAATTATTACGCCTTCCACTATTATCATTACTTTAATCGTGAATATCGTTTAAAAATAAACAAAGTAATAGGGGTCTTATCAATCATCCTTGTTTGACTCCAATAGCTACGTCGAACTCATGTATAAGACCTTCTTGCTTCCATGCAGATTCAGCGGAAACATCGATATGTTAACTAATTTGTAAACAAGAGCTTTCCTATCACTTTCGATAAAAAATGCGTATACTTTTATATTTTTTTCCTTTTGGCTCCATTTAATGATGAATGATCTAAGGTGGGATATCCTTTTCGAAACCCGGCCTGAAGAGTTTTTATACAATATGATTAATAAAACAAAATAACACAGAAGCAATCAAATTAGTTCAAAATTAATTATTCTTTAAGACAACCCCATGAAAAAGTAAATAGTATACACACAACGAGTACAAATTAAAAAATTGATTTCGATTAACCGTGCGTAAACAATAAATCAATAATAAATATTTAAGATTTTTTTTGGGGGGTAGGCTAATCTTTCTTACAAAATTTGTGACGCATGAAAAATGCTAAAACATTTTTGTTGTTTACAAAGAATAACTATGATTTTTCCAGATATTTTTGGTAATTTGTTTAAGTGTCTATTAATTAGAAAATGTTTAAAAAAATAAAATATCTTTAATGTTTCTTGACGGTAGTTTATTTACCCATCAAATTAAAATATATAATCCTAATAACACACACTCCGTTACAAAGCACGGTAATCCAGCTGGTTTTCTATAAAAATGTATAGCTAGTAATCATTCACTAAAACTGATTTCACCTCACTCCTTCGATTTTTATTGTAACACCCGACTTTAAGAAAACTAGAATGAATCCTCTTTTTAGTATGCACGATAATATAAGAAGACATATTTTTTGCAACAAAAAATACTGAATAGTTTGCTACCTGATACCTGATTAAATTATCCAGATTTTCTTAAAATACCTTGTAGGAAATTAAATTATGAGTAAACATTGGGCGGGAATAGTTTAAAATTGTATTTAATAAATAGTATCTATTTATATATGTATTTATTTTTACAGTTGCTAAGTATAGATATATGTATATAAGTATTATTTTGATTATTTTTGTTTATATTATATCTAGCTTTTCCATTTGTAATTCGTTTATTAGGTATTACATGCAATACCTTTTTCTCAAAAATCTGTCCGATACAGCTCATACTAAATGTTATTATGTATACATAATTTCTTTGTCCAGTGTTTTTCATGTGTTATTTGTAATGGGGGGGACCTTTTTATTGGTGGTTTAATCTGGATTTTGCCTCGGGATATCATTTTTCAACATGTAAGTAATTTTATCGGCATCGAAATGCATGAACCTAACGATTGATGACGGACATTTTCTAAAACACCCTTTTTAATGGTAAATCCGCATTATTCTCAAAAATTAATTTTTGCGCCATCACAACATTTTCTCTCAACATTAACGAAGTATTTTAAAAGATAAATTTTTTATTTTTTATTTATACTTAATAAAATTCTTACTGGATAAAATTTCCATCTAATAAAAACCTAAACCCGGTATTAAGTTTTTAAAAGTTGATTTATAAACTTTAGTTAAAAGGGATCCAAAAATAGAATTTTAATTTTAGATGTCATCCATGAAAAATCTAAATTCATCTTTCTCGACACTTTCTGTTACAAAGCAAAACAATTATGGATATGCGAATATAATCATAATAATTGATGAGAATTTATTGATAAATACAAATTTACAGAAAAATTGTATAAGCTATAAAATGTAATTAAGTTTAGGATCTGCATCATATTTATTAATAGATTACGTTAGGAAAATAAAATATACTAAACAATTGTAGAAAATAAATAAAATAATAATAATGATTTGGCGATGGCCAGAACAAGTTACTGAGGGATATTTTTTTACTTATTACCTCAGGCAAAAATATTCAACTTTTTGAACACTAAAACAATATAGTTACTGTGTCCAGATGCATTATTTTGAATAAAAAATCATTGGCAAACGTTTGCCTTGTTTTTATTTTTTATTAATGGCGGAGATGTATTGGGAGGTTTGATCATGTAGTTGGATTGTACCGGCACTAGGCAAAGAAGGTAGGAGGCTCGGCGAGGCCAGCTTAGCTTACTATACCTGTAGATGTTGTGCAGGTTCCCCTACCACATCACTTAAAATGTGACATCACTAACGGGGCAAAATCCCCCTTTTACTGTACAGTTATATTAGACGTTCCTACTTAAAATCACCAGTTCCTCTTCCATTTCTAACCGTCCAAATTCTTCTTGAAACCTGTTTCTGGTCGGCACTATACCACTTAAAATAACCAACTGTTTAGATCAATTCAATGGTGTATCTATTCCTAAAAAATTTCATATTTTAAATAGCTTGTTGTGTTAAATATATATTTATTGTATTTAGTTAGTATTCATTTATAGTTACAGTTATTAATTTATAATTTTTGCTTCCGAGCTTACCGAAGGTAACGGAAGCTATGTGATAGTTCCGAAGAACGAAAAAATTTTAGGTCACCGATTTCAAAAATTCCAAGACAGAAATCCGGTTCAGACATCAGGGAACATTTTTGGTTCCGTGTCTGTCTGTCGGTCTGTCGTTCAATTTTGCGAACCAACATATCTTAAAAACTACACGTCCAATTTTAATGAAATTTGGGTGGTTGGTCATGAGAATCCCATTGTTGGTCCCATATAAGTTTCAACCCTCTGCGCTCATTTGTTTCTCTTCCACATGCGCACAAACATACATTAATTTACACCTATAGCTTCAAAAGTACTTATCTGATTTGAATGAAATTTAAATTTTATAGTTTATCGAAAGTAACCCGCAGATGGCCCCAGATTAATTTGAACTGTCTGCGCTCTTTAACTTTTGCTAAATTGATACTTTATTTCGTGTAAAAAATCAAAACAATTTGGCAGATTAAAAAAGAAAGGGGGGGGGGGGGGGGGGGGAGGGAACAATTAAACCAATTAGACAATAATTGCTTGTAAAAGCATAAAATCAAGAAAAGTACGTGGATAAGATGCGAGGAACCTATGCGCCACACCAATTGGCAGTCTATTTTTATCATAAATACTATTTTCTGGGTTAAAAAGAGTTATATGTTTCATATCGTTTCATATATAATATGCTTCCTTATTTAAAGCTTCGGCCAAATTTACAATGGGTTTATAAGAACCATTCAATTAGTTTTATTGGTTTGAGATTTTATTATTGTTAATCCAGCGGTCATTAGTTGCTTTAAACCTGTTCTTATTATTTTCTATTTAACGTTCACATTTTACAGGGGGATTTCATTTATTTGACTTCAATTAAATTATATATGTATATAAAATGTATTTATAAAATTAAAGCGGGTTTGCCCTATATAAATACATCCGTACTTTAATTATTATGTCTATTCTCAGCATAATTTTTCAAATTTTAATTGGATTCGTTTAAAATCTCAAATACGGGTATTTCAGTGGATTAAAGAAAGAAAAAGGAAATAAAAAGTAGATTTGTTTGAAGATAGGGGTGGGGGTGGGTCCAATTATTTCTGCCTGCATACTTTCAGGGTAACAGTAATCACACTAAAAGAATTGATCGATACTTTACAGAGACGAGACGATATATAGTACCCGACCCTGCAATCTTTACTAGTTTCAAGGGCTAATATCATCCAGTCCATTGATCAAAGTTAGACTAAAAATACAGTAAAGTATAGAACAGCTACTATTTACAATAAAAATTAAAATCCTTGTAAAGATTTTTTAATATGTACTTACAAATATTATGCGAATGTTTTGTTGGTTTTTCTAATAATCAATAATAAAATTTGTTGCCAAAATTATTATATTATCAAAATAATCATGAGATTGAAGTAAAAATACACGCCACGTTATATTAAACTGCACAACTTTAGTGAACTTATATTTTTGCTAAATATAGTAAGATGAAGTAATCTATATAAAATATATAATGAAGAGTATATGCACGTTTCTTTCTTTATTTTGTATACAAAAAACTACTGTTTCATTCTGAGTGTGATGAAAGTTTGCATACTGGACCCTTAAAAACATCAAACATTGGAACAGTGGAAGGTTTCACTGCATCTACATTTCATTAATACTGTTTAAGGAAAAGTCTTGTCTTACATTAACATAATCGAAGGATATTCTGCCGTAATTCACAGATATATATTTATGCTCTAGTACAGTGAATCGAACAGTGAATATATTATACGTGTGGCCCCAACGGATATTTTTCAGATTAATTATTTTTTAAACTTTTAACATTTCGAATACAAAATCAACCACTGGCGTAAGGATTCGTTGTTGTCATTCATTGATATAATTGATGCTGTCTTTTAATAATTCTGATATTTCTGAATATACCTATATATATAGTAATTTTGATAGCTATTTTGTTCTGAATATTCACAAATGAAGATAGAGAGACCGGCATATCAAAACCAGTATTTTACCTTAATTAAAATTAAATTTTTGATTTGAAATGAGTCAAATTTAGTTGATTTAAAGTGAAAGGATGAAATAAAAGCAATTATAATAAATATACTCCTGTTAAGTCCATAATTTTATAAAAATTAATCGTATCCAATTAAGAAACCCTTCTAAAAAATAATAAAAATATAAAAAACGTAATAATTTGTTTCTCTATAGTAAACAATTTATAACGAAAAGAGAAATATGAGAAGTGAAGAGGAGATATTTTTAATAAAAAGGTCTAGCTGGCTTTTTAGTTTTAATAAAAGAGGGGTTAATAATTAGGAAGAAGAGAGATGTTAGCTCTCAAGTTGCGCTGAGCCTAATGAGGAACGGTGACCCTGTAATATTATTCCTTGGCTTTTTTCATAATTAAAGGAAAAATACTCTCTTTCCCGTTAACCTATTATACAACCAAGTTGCCATCTCTCTACAATATCAAACACGTGTTGAATTTCTTTAATCTTAAACTTTTACCACTATATAAACCTGTTTGATTTAACAATAATCTTTTAAACCATTTCTTAAAAATAGGTAATAATTAGGGTTTCGTTGATCCTTCTCGAAACCCTTATACCGAGGGTGATGTGTCAGTCCGTCCGTCGCTCTTTAATTCATCTCCCCTGTCTATCTCCGTTTAAGTGTTTAAGCTAAGAAGTTGAAATTTGAAATACTGGAGAAATTTGAAATAACTCCTTGACCAACACATAGGCAAAATATACGTATATAGAGAAAACAAAAATTTAATATGCGCATGCTCAACTCGCAAAAATGTGGTAAACTGAACAAATGAAAGCTGCTGATGAGTAGGTTACTAATATATATATATACTTTTTCAAATGTTGCAGTCCTTATTTGTTTCATGAGTTAAAATATACGCCAAAACCCCCCCCCCCCCCCCAACTACCTTATAACGGCTAGTCCTAAAATTAGGAAATAATTCATGCAAATACCTTATTACGGGCCGATGAAAATAACGGGGGGAAATTCCCACTTTTTATAAATTGAAAAGATTGTGGAGGCACAAGCGCAGTGTGCCCAAATTAGTATTTTTAAAAAACAAATTTAGTGGGGTATCAAATAAAAGCCCCTGGAGAGTAGGTTACAAAGATATATATATATATATATATATATATATATATATATATATATATATATATATATATATATATATAGTATATATATATTTATTTATTTATTGGAATTTCGCATTCCTTATTAGTTTTATGAGTTGAAATAAACCCCCAAAAAATCTCCCTACCCAACCACCCTATAACAACTAGTCCTAGAATTTTGAAATAATTCATGCAAATACCTTATTTATAGGGCGATGAAAAATTTACCTGACTGTCATTACCATGAAAAATGATGTGTCACATCATTTTTCATGATGTGTCACATCATTTTTCATGATGTGACACATCATGAAAAAGATGATCATGATTTAGATCCCCCGGGGGATCTAACCAGGGACCCTTTTTTTGCAACATTCATCAAGCTTGGAATGAAACAGTCGATTTGTATACAAAACAAACTAACAAACGCTCAGACACTCTTTATTTACAACCATCTACAGTAGATCTTTTTAGGTTCAGTAGGCTTTTGGTAGTTTGTCCGTCCGTCCGTCCGTCGCATCTTGGAGTATATCTCCCGACCTACTGAAGCTATAGACTTGAAATTTGGTATACAAGTTAAACTTTTTTGCCCAAAAACAGAAAAACTATTGCGGACTTAAACACTCCAAATTTCTGCGATCTATGATCAATTGCGAATAGATCGCAATATTTTATATTTTTTGTAATTTTCAAGTTGGGTATCATTAAAAGATATTGAAATGTAGATTACAAATATATATCGCGTTTCCAAAATGGCGGCCATTTTACTCCCAAAAAAATTAAGACAAACCCAAAATGTACCCCCCCCCCTCCCTGCAATACCCTATTAGGATAGGTCCTAAAAAAGGGCCAAAACACATAAATATATATCTCTGTGGTCCAATTAAATTTCCGGAAGTTGGTCTAAAAGAAATGAAATTTTAGACATTTTATGGGGCCGTAACTCGGGAGCCCCAAAATTTTTATCATTTGAAAATTTGAAGTTGGGTATCATTTTAAAGGTATTGAAATTTCTGTCTCAAAAATATCGTGTTTCCAAAATGGCAGCTATTTTAACCCCCACAAAATTAAAACAAAACGTAAAAACAATGTCCCTCCCCCGCTACCCCATTAGGACAGGAGCTAAAAATAAGGCAAAAATACAAAATTATGCATCTCAGTGGTCCAATAATATTTCCGGGAGTTGATATAAAAAAGTCAAATTTTAATAATTTTAGGGGGCCGTTACTCGGGAGCCCCAAACTTTTTGTCATTTGAAAATTCGAAGTTGGGTATCATTTTAAAGGTATTGAAATGTCTGTCACAAAAATATATAGTTTTTTAAAATGGTGGCCATTTTACCCATAAAATAACTAAATTAGTGCATACTACCGAAGATAGTAATGGATAATACCTATATGCACTCCTTGTTTCTTAAAAGTAAATTTTTATACATATTTTTGATGAATGTTTCGATGATGGATCATTTAGGTCTAAGAAAAGCGACATATTACATTTTTTTGTTAAAAAAATAAAAATAAATAATAATGTACTTATGAATTCTTGATGACCGAAGAAACCCTTTTAGTAACTTGCTGGCAAGTACTTGACGGAATTTTTTTTTATTAGGATTTATAAACTAAATGTTACACTTTTTCTCAAATTTGTTTCTGTTTTCTTTTAGCTTTAGCTAGTTTTGCTTCTTAGCTATAAAACTAATCTTCCGCACTTAATAAGATGTGGATGATTGGCCATAATTAATCATTAGGTAGGTCCCATATTAAGTTTTAAAAATTTGGTATAAGTTATCATATTTTATTCTTATTTAATTATACATGTATTCAAGCGAGTTGTTGTTATATTTAATAAAATATGCTCTGTTTAAAAAATTATAATAAAAAATGAATTTACAATCAAATTATTGTGAGTCACAAATAGTATTTATGCCTCCGAATTAAAAAAATCCATTTAGAAGGAGAAATCCGTTTTAGACATAGCAGGAACTATTTTGACAAATTATAATTAATATATAAGGAGGAACAAATTAGACAATAATGATAAAAGGATAACATCATTTGAGTACGTTACAGAACGCGTGGAAGCTATGTGCCACAGTAATTGAAAAACTATGTTTTCATAGAGTTATGTTATTAGTATCAAGATAAGAGAATCTCCCCTCTAGAACATCGTTATAGTATTCGAGTTTTGGTAAAAGTGTTCTTGCATAATTGTATTAAGATGAAATTAACTTCTATAAACTCATTTGCAAAAACCATCCACTTTTCCTTTCGCATAAAGACAGGGTTACAGCATTTAGACATATCGAAATAATGAAACACCCCACCCAGTACCCAGTACTGTACTACAGTACATCCACTAGAACCATACAATTGACTGGTTTTGAGATGTGGTGTATTATGACTAGAGAGGTTAACACCTACACAGAAGATGATATACCTAAAATGTCGAAGCGCGTTTGTTTATAAGTGAAATTGTGGTGACAATATAGTTGTTACTTTTTTTATAAACCTCTCTAGGTATAGTTATGAAGTGGTACCACAAAATCACAGTCAAAACAACCAATCATTGGTGTATTCATATCTAGCTTTTAAAGTAGATGTATCTCCAATTAGTTTTTACTAAATCTGTTACATTCAGCATTAAATTGGAATAGAAATACACCAATGCTTTATTTATTTATTTCAAGCGATATTTACATGTGCTTAAAATTTGCGAATGATAACTCAATACAATTGATGGCTGAATGTGCGATTTTCAATTAATTAAACTTGAATGTAATAAAGTATGAGAAAAATAATAAAACCAAGTGCTGCTTGTTATTACTCTATCTCAAAGCGTTACATAAATAGTAAGGTTATTTTCTAATAAAATTGAGTAAAGTTCATTCAAAAGGTAGGATTATCCATCAATATTATTGATTAGGAATGAACATTTTATAGTTGGTTTCCATTGGAATGAATCAGAAGTATTCGGGGTTTGAGTCCTTAATGGACCGGTTGGATTAACTAGAAAGCCAAGGTTCCATTACGAATTCAAGATAACTCAATTTCTTGGTAGAGTTTTTTTGTACGAAGTATAAGGAAAATGTTGAGAATTTCCCTCTCTGGAGTACTCTGAAACTTTACGACAACTCCTCTTATATACCTGAAATGAACTGGTCCAGTATTTTGCCTTCTCCTACCTTAGTAAAATAAAAAGAAGAATAAATATAAATGCATAAAACCTCATAAACCCTTGCTTCAGTTTATCCCTGCTTTCCAAGTTTTTTACTTCTACAAAATGGAAAATATAAACCGGATTTCCCTTTCAGAAAAATATTCTTTCAGGTTAAAACTAAAAGTGCTTTTATAACTCTTATATTTCTTAGTATTTCTTAGACAAACAAAACTTTGCAAAACATATCCACTTTACTCGACTTTTGAATACTGAGTTGATGACGGGTTTTCAAATCATTCATTTTTTACTATGACACGAATGTTTTTCATATAACTTCCATTGAAAGTAGTAGGTCAAGAGATATTGAAAAAAGGAGATAACGATAATTTATTTATTATGTATATGATTTCAAAATAAGCAGTCCCGACACATGTCGACTTCTCTTTTCAATGGTTCAATATGTAGGGTAGCTTTGTGTTGGTGGTTTTTACTATGTTAATGTCCTTCGTTTAAAGATTGTGAAATCGGTTTTTTTTCTCACTTTGTACATTATATCACGATCATATGTGATCCCCTTCCTCCAGCATAACCCGTCATTTGCAAAACAGTTTTTAATTGAAGTTAATACTGTATATTTAACTTTTTTTAGTTTATAACTTTAAAATGTTAAACTTTTGACATCAAGCGAATCTAAGTTAGTCAATGTAGTCAGTCTAAAGACGATCTTTAAAGTTAAAAAGCACAGTGAACCCTATAACAATACAATAATAACTGTACTGGTACTGGTTATAATTGTTTTTCTTTAATAACGATATTGGCAATAAACTTTATTAGCAATTAACGTGAGAGGATCAGCACCTTCTTCAGTGTACGACTTTAATTATGGCTTAGAGGGTGAATCCTGTATGTATAAAACGTTTGCAATAATGGGAACTATAAAATTATTACTTACACCTCTCGATATTTATTTACCACAAGAATATACTGTACTTAATATAGTAACTGGTAAACATTCTATCATATTTACTAGCTAACTTAAGGTGATAACTACTAAAAACTAGTGAGATGGTCCTAGGATGTGATAGTGGATGAGCTGTATAAATTTAGTTCAGCATCTCGAATGAGGACGAATATGCCTTATAAGGGACATTTTTTCGGTTACAATCCTTCTTTTTTACAATTTTTCTCTTCTCTGATTGTTTGAATGATACATGAAATCTGTGCCAGAAGATTTCATGTAATAGTGAATTACTTACATTTTTCTTTTATTAATTCTGTGAAATTTATCACTTTTTTATATTTACTTAAGTTAGCTCACGTTTCCAGTTTGATGGGTAACGGAAATAAGTATTTACTTGCAGAGATATATTCTTTTTCTCACATATATCTCGATTATCTTATCTTTTAGAAACCGTAATATTCAGTATTTTCTTAAATTGCTTAAATTGTATTAAATTGCTGTTTCCTTTCTTTCCAGTACTATTTTATTATTATCTTACGTGGATGGGAGTAATATTAAAGTTTTTATCCATCCGCACAAACACTGTATATAATAAAAAATAAGAAAATTTATAAACCATTTGCAAAAGATTATTATCCAATAGAGTATAAAAAATAAATTTTATCATTTTAACTGCGATTAATTAAAGACTTGAATAATTAAAATGTGTCTTAAATATAGCTAAGCTATTATAACTATAGTTAATACATTTTATTTTTTGTGTAATTAACTTAAAAAAAGTGGAAGTGGTGATAAATTATGTAGCACAGGAGCATAATTGTTTTACTTAGTAAAGTGGTTATTTAATTTTTCCCCTTATGAAGTACAATGAAAACCTTTTTAATTATGGTCTCTTAGCCGAAAGTTACTTACAGTATAAATGGGTCACAATTACTATATACATACGTTTTACACCAAGTATCCTTTATATTAGTACCTGCAAATGCTTTTACCAGACTTGCCTCGTTACCGTCAAGAGTTATCTTTATGAAATTAGCCGGAACCTTTCTAAGTAACTTAGCATATATGATGCCTCTGGGTAATAATATTCTAGAGCAACATGGGGGGTTTCCAACACTTCTCCGGGGATTATATTATACTTCAGTCTTCATCTCTATCAACAGCTTGTCTAAATTAATGCAAATACTTGTAAATTAAATGGATCAGGAGTGAGCTTAGCTTCAGGAAATAGCTTCAGCTTTAAACTTAAACTTCAAGCCTAAATTCTACTACATTTAGATCTCTCAACCTAGCTCGCTTGTTCCTTACAGCTTAAGCTCCTCAATCCTAGGTTAAGTTTGGCCATCCTTTTACGTAGGATTTAAATTTTTAATCCATTTATGAACTGACTTGGTTGAATCCAATTAAATTTAAATTTCGTTGTACGAAAGTATAATAATCATTAAAGCGGATGGAGTGCTATTTATTACACTCTTTCGGTGTCTAGTTTAACAAATTTTGAGATTAAGCTATTTTAAACTGACTTGTTGTAGATGGGTTCCTCTTAGCCCCTAAGTATATATATATATATATATATATATATATATATATATATATATATATATATATATATATATATATATATATATATATATATATATATATATATATATATATATATATATATATATATAATTAATTTAAAGTAGTGGATCCATTTGGGTAGAAAGAAAAAGATCAAATCTTTACATTTGCGGCAACGTTTCGCCTAGCCGGCCATTTTCAAGCCTAAAACAAAATATATTTGTTGATAACTACAATATTGAACACGAATAAACCATATAGTACGGACTAGAATGAATAATAAATACCTTCCAGTTTAACTGGAGTCAGTGAAGTCACAGGTACATAATGAGAGTAAAATTTTAAAAACTAAGTAGGAACTATACAAGGCAGTTCCGCCGTCTAAATATCACTATTTCCACTGACTCGTCGCAAAACCGGATAACAATAAAAAACAAAAACGATTGACACATGATAATAAATTAAATAACAATAGGTAACAATTAAGCTAAAATTAAAAACGATATCACAGATATGAATTAAAAGTCAAAACAAGCAGTGATAACATGCCTGTCTCTTAAGCAACTTACATATATATATATATATATATATATATATATATATATATTATTATTATTATTATTATTATTATTATTATTATTATTAATATTATATATTTTTTTTTTTACTATTAAGATGCACCATTTTCATTTTCCAGATGACGGTCATTTATATGCAAGATTCGACATAACGATGTCTCATAAACCAATTATATTTTAATCTTGAAATATAGAAGTTATCTTCCTTTCTATGGCGTAATCAATTTTAGTGAAAAGGGTTTGCAATCGGCCATTTTGAAACTACAGAGCCAAATAATATAGTTGAAACAAATGAATCACAATCACAATTATCTCTACAACTTGGTAAAATATAACCATTGTGTTTGGTAAGAAAATTTCTATAATGATATTGACGTTTTCAAAAAGAGATTTTCTGAAATTCGATCTCTACGGGTAAAAATTAAGGTGGGGGGGGGGGGGGGGGGGGCTGAAAAGGGAAGAATTGAGCCGAGCCTATTCTTTTAAAGCTTGGAAGTTGATACTTGAAAAAGGAATTCTCATTAGGTTAGGTTGTAAGCACCTATTAATTAATGAAATTTCTAATTAAGAATAAGACACCGGAGGTGGGATAAAGGAGGAAAACATCTCTGCCTTTTCTGAAAAGTTAACTTTTAAAACTGTTTCTCCTGTAGTTGGAATCTATTACCAATTTGGGAGTTTAGCAATCATATTTTCCCATGGGAAGTATAGATAAATTGGGAGGGGGGGGGATAGCTTATGTAAAATTTCTGTGGCATCTAGATAACCGCGGTACACTAGACATAAATAGGAAGGTTCCACACAGGTTACTTTTGAGTTACCACATGTTACCCGGATTGTTTTGTTAATTTTCTCATTGTTTTTTAGATTTGTTAATTTGTTATATTGTTAATATTTTATGTTATCGATAGAAGTGTTTCGGGAGAAAATAAGGATATGAAGAACCCAATACAAGTGGGAGATACACGACTTCTATTTCTATGTTCTGAATTAAACTTTTAAAACTGGATTATACATTTCACTCGACCGGTAGGAAGAAACATTTTTCCCTATATATATAGCTTTAAGTTAGAGTTATAGTTATAAAACTAATTGTGTTCAAAATACTTTTAATTATACATAAAATAATGATGTTTCAAGCACGTCTATGCCTCGGATAGAGGCTAAATATAGCCGAAATTATGACATGATGTAACGGTGTCAAGTTTTATCTAAAACCCTTAATGACTCCCGTCTATGAACAGATGATCGCGGTAGTTTGTAAATCTTTCAAATTCCAGCCTATTCAGCCTGTTGAGATGCTCTATCCAGCCAGTATATTATATATTATAGTCATGCTAAATTTCCATTTTTTTTATAATTCATGCGTGAGCAATGTAGATTGATCTTAGTTATATGGTCTAATTGTAGTTGTCTTAGAATGGAGGAAGATGTTGAACAGTTTTAAAGGTAAATATACTAAAAAAAGAAATTGTTTTTGTCAGAATGTAGTTAATATCTTAAAAAAATAATGGTTTGTCTCACATCTTAACATTATTACAAAATGTTATGAGTTTAGAAGATAAAATGAAGTAATTAACAGCTTTTAAACCCCGACCAAGAACTGGTGACACTCGGGAAAAACTGCTGTAACTTGACTTCATTTGAAATCGGAACTCCCGAGTATTGTCGAAATGAGTAAAGTCTGGTGTTTTTTTATTTTTTATGACAGCATTGTGTTTTTTTATGACAGCTCTCAATGATAATTAATCACAATTCATAAAAAATTGTAGGTATTAACGAATTTCTATTGTTTTTTTTTTTTTTTTTTTGTGTGTCTATTTTATTAAAAACTGACTATACATGATACAAACAACAACACTATTGCCATGAGTTTTTGATTGAATATTAACATTTTTAGGAAAAATGGTCGATACGTAATCTACTAAGGTCAAGTAGCTGTCCCCAGCTGCTTCCAGAATTATTTACAGTGGATAAATCAAATATAGAGAGAGAATGTTGACGTGACCAGATAAAGTAACTGTTTCTTTTGTTTTTGTTCTGACCTGACCGAGCCACTTTTATTAACCCGGTGGAATAAAGTTTTTTGTGTGCCACGTTGGGTTTGTAAAGCATTTAATTTAGTCGTACTGTGTTGTTTTTCCCGGGGGATGCACCTAGTCCGACAACTCTATGGGTCCTCCAGTTTCAAACAACAATGGGGGGTTTCCCCCATTGTTTCTCTTTTTGTCGAGTAAAAAGTTGAAAACTTTAAGGGGAACAAATTTAAAAAATGTCGAGGACCAGAAACCTCACCCTAATTCCAAAATGTTAAATTATTTCTGTCTTTCTATGTGTAAGGATTAGCTGCTAGGGTTCTTTTTATCTAAACTTTTTTTTCAGAAAATATAAACTTTTCTTGTCCTTTTTTTACAGCCATTAAAAATTCCTATTTTTCCCTCTGTTTGCCATCGTAGAAATAAAGCGATCAACGTTTCAGGGTGCAATTTTAATTGATAAAACCATTTATTCTTCAAAACTTCGATTTTTTTAATTTAAAAAATTAATTAGCTTAAATTAAATTATGTTTTACCTTTCGTATTTTTGTTTATGTATAGGTATTTAGAAATTATGGGGATAAATCAATTAAATTTTAAATTTTTAAAAAATAATATTATAGTAAAACATAAGTATTTTACTTTATCATACTCTTCCCATATATTTTGGGGTTCAAGTTTTTTTTTTCTAAACCCTTGAGTATTTTTAGTGTTTGTATTATTTTTTTATGCCTTTTTTTTGGCATTGTCTATACCTGCTGGCCATACAACCATAATCATTAATACAATCGAGTAGTGTCCCGACGACGCACCTCGAAATGATTTGTTATTGCTAAGCTAAGGCAACCACATTTATTCCAATAAAAATAAATGTTTGTTTTGATTTTTTGGTCTTCAAATAGATATAATAACTAATCTAAATGGCAGACGGCTATAGCCATGCCTTTTTATACTTTATATTAACATTATGTATTATAATTGTATTTATGATTTTGAAAGTTTAAAAAAAAAAAAAAAACTTATCTAAATAAATTTACTAAATTGCTTCATTACTTTATTACAAAATATTTACTTAGGTACTCTTCTATTTTTCTTTTTTTTTCTAAATATGAAATTAAGTCCGTTGTCACGGGCCTAGAGGCTCGCGTTAATTATAATATAGTTTTCTCAAATATTAAGTATCCCATAAATTAAGTCCCCAATATGTATGACTTTTTTATACACGCTTTTAATTAATTTCTCATGTTTGTCAAGGAAAAATCTTGTCGGTACTATCTAAAACTTGACTGTAAAATTCAAACAAAAGTGTAAATAAATACGACCAGTAACAGGTGAGGTTCTTTCCATTTAAATAATTAATTTAAAACGGCAAATATTTCGTAGGGTTTAGAAAGCTCGGTTGGAACTTGGAACCCTGTTGCTTCCTACCTCTATAGGCGGGCCTACACGGCAGACTTAACTCTAGAGTAGAGGAACTTCTAGCGCCCATCGCCGTTGTTAATATTTACTCGATTTTGGCTTTTGTTTCAATGACTAGACTGCGCTAATGTATTTATATTACTAAAAAGTTTATTTTCACAGCACTCAATTTTCGTCACAAACGATGGTCGTAAAAGCAAAATATCTTTTATGTACGGGATAGGCGGCGAAGAAGCTACTTGCCGCACTATCAGAATTGTTATTTATTATTGCAATTAATTATCAATTTTTCAGTAGTCAATATGCGCAGGATAGTAGGAATAAATATATGTGACCATGTGTGGGCTACTTTCGACTAACCGTCCAAATTTCAGATGAGTAAATTTAAAGTTAAAGATGTACTGTACACGTGGAAGAGAGACCAATGAACGCAGAAGGTTTAAACTTATTTGGAACCTTCGATGGGCTAATTATGACCTACCATCCAATTATCATTAAAATCGGACAAGTATTTTTTATAATATTTTGGTTCGTAAAATTTTTGAACGACAGACCGAAGGACAGACACGAGACCAAAAATGTTCCCTGATGTTTGAAACGGATTTCTGTCTTCGAATTTTTGTATTCGTATACATAAAAAAAATCACATAGCTTCCATAATTTTCTGTAAGCTTGGAAGCAATACATTTTTAAATTATAATTAAATGAGGTATAGAAATACACACGATGACGCCAAAAATGAAATATATATAAAAAAAAATGTAATAAAAAGGGCTTGTGAACATAATGCCAGAATCACAGCTAACAGAAAAATAAGAAATCAAATGTTATATTGTTTGCTTAGTAGGCTACACTAAGCAATACTAATACTAAGCAATTATAATACTCAGCGATTCTATATTGTAATTCACGGTGCTTATGGTCTATATGATCAGTATCCGAGATTTAATTATTATCGATTTTGAGAGTTAAAAAACTAAAAGAGTATTTACAATTTCAATTAATCTTTCATTGCCAGTTTTATTCAGTTAGAATAAATTAATTATTGCTTGAAATTAATTTAACACATAAATATAAATTTATATTATTTTTTACTTCCAGTAAATACCAAAACTAACCATCAAATAAAGAAAAAATAAATAGATAAATAGCGTTGTATTACTTTATTTTATGCTAGTCTTATTTTTGTTCTGATGAAATTTAATAAAATGTTACAAGCTTGGAAAGGACAAAAGTTTTATTTTATTTTGTTTGTTATGACGAAGAAACTTTATTAACTCATCTAATTTAACATTTTCTTTCTCTGCAGGTATGAGCTGAAGCTGAATTTAATTTAGCTAGGTAAACTTGTGCTTGACTTTGAGATAGGCAATAAAGCCTTGCCATGAGAGCAACCAATTTACTGAAATGAAATGAATAAAAGACAAATGAAAGAATAAAAGACAAATGGAAGATGAAAGGCAAGAGTCTAAAGGCTTAAAACCCATATTGCAAATAGTTAGTATTTTGCGTTTATCAAATTGTTACCGTTTATTTATTTTGTTACAGGTCAGTTTTTTTTTACATTAACATCTTTGTCTCTTCTTTTTGGGTGGGTCGTAAAGGGTAATAAGTTTTTTCAACACACTAGGTTGTTCTCATCTTCATCTACCTATATTTCGACTAAACTCCAGGTCATATTCATGCCTTAACATATAGACATATTATATATTATATATTTTCCTCCATTATTTGGTATCGTCGAATCTAATCTTTTTTTAAAAACAATTTGATACTAATTTAACATCTCATCTACTTTCCTGACTTACTAATTTTTTAACAAAAATAACATTTTAACAATAAAATAACAAATTAAAACTAACAATAACATTATAAAATATGAAAACCGTGGTAACTGTGACTTTCTCTTAACATCTTTGTTTAATAAAGTATAAATTATGATGTTGCTGAAGTATTATTTAACTGTCTAACTAAATATCTCATTGTATTTTATAAACTAACCCACTTTGTCATAATAACTCTAAATTATACCTATTCATATTAATTTTATCCCCCTTTGCTGTCCCCTTTATATTTAGTCTATTTTTATTTTTAACGACGGAAGCCTGAACAGAGAAGACCTGACGTCTTGCAATGGATTGCTGCAGCAGCGACTAAACGTAGAAGGACAAAGCTCTCACAAGCGGCTATCTTCTCTTTATTGGAGTGGCAGAGGCATAATGGCTACAATGCCAAATGCCGGCGATGGATAAAAAAAAAAAAAATTATTTGAGTCTTCAGAGGTGATTAATATGATCACTGAACACTTTACTTAATATTTATTTATTCTCTCTCCACAGCTCAGGACTCCATGTTCTCTAGTGGAGAGATAACCTAATGTTGTATTAAATTGTTAAATCAGCAAAAAATATAACTCGATGTAATGGAATATTATTATGTATTAATATGTTGTATTTTTTTATTCAATAAAGGTAAATTAAAATCCAAAAAAAAAAAAAATCCTTAATTGGGATATCTTCAAACCTCGTTATGAAGTCATGATTCTCTTTTTTAGAACTCTTCTTTACCGATTAGTAGGTAAATTGTCTTGTGTGATCAGGGTAAAATGCCTGATGTAAGTCATTAGAGCTTAGTCAACTGACTCTATCTATTATGACTTCACAAAAAAGTTTGAAGATATCCCAATTAAGAGATTAAATATTACCTTTTTTTAAAAAAAAAATAATATAAAGTGTTCATACTACTCACCCCTGAAGACTTAAATAATAATAGCCTATTAATATTTATTAATCGTGTTGAATCTACTTCTTTGTTTTAGTTGTTTTAGCTTAATTCCAGCAAGCATGCAGTGTATCTTTACTTTAACCAATTTACCCGGTTTATCTCACCCTTATATCTCTACTTCCTCTTAAGTAGGGCTTTTGCCCATTTGAAACATAAACTAAGCTTAAGTAGCTTAAGGCACTGTAAAAAATTAAACCCTTAATATTTGGCCTTTTCAAAAGGGGAGAGTTTCATAGTTTGCACTGTCTCACCGACTCAGCATTAAAATTATAAGTGACTTCCAGAATAGCTAAAAATTTAAAATTTAGCACACGTGAAGATATACCCCAACTGACAGGAAAATTCCAAAAAAAAAATTGTTTTTCCCCCCCCCCCTTCAAAAAAGAAGTGTTAAAAATAACGAACGTTAATGTTTTCTAAAAATTAACTGTTAAGTCGAAAAACTAATTAAACATACAGCTACCGATTTAGAAAGATCTTCAAGTAATATTCTATGGCTTTTTTGTACCTCCATCGGATCGCAATTTACCTCTTTTTTTAAAAAAAAATATTCTCTGAGGTTAATTAGGGAAGAGATTACCTTAATTGAAATGACAGTGAAAAGAAGTAATTCACCCTCTTTCTGAGATCGTTCTAATTATCCTAAATAAAGGATACCTGAAATAATTCGCTTAATTTATTTCATATAATAATATTAAAGGAAAATAAATAAATCCTTTCTATCAAACTAAAAAAATATATGCTACCCTTTTTTACATAAACTCCTTTCTTTCTATTTTTTTTATTTTGAGTGGTCTGGTATATAATATATTATAATAATAGGAAGATTGTACTTAAGTCTCAGTCGTCAAAGAAACCAAAATTGTAATTAAGACATTAATAACTGTTTTTGATTGATTTCCTCTATCCATCAATAAGAAGGTTTGGGTGTAAGGAGGTAATACTTTTCTCTAATTTATTTTTTTACTTATGTTACACCGTGAGCTCATTAAGTCTTAAATTATATCTTTTACTTTTTGATGTTGTGTTATTATAAATTAGGACTTGTTGTTCTGTTAGTGAAGCATGTTTTATGTGATGTTGAAGGTATGAATGGGATAGCAAAGGCATTGAATTTGTGTAAAAATGGCTCTAGTGCCGAATTTCTATGCGGCTGTGAAAATACCGAAACTTTATAATTATATTAGCTTACAGCGCTTCTACATTATTTAGAGGTAGATGATCGATAAGAGTTAGTATAACCGTTTCTTCTTTGTTACATTTCCATGCCGAATGAATTTTTGTATCTTTCATTTCTTTCAATGTTATTCATGTTATTTACATATTCATTAAAATACTCAAACACATTACATATTCAAAACCGTTATTAATTTATATTATTTTCTCATATATATATACAATATATATATATATATATATATATATATATATATATATATATATATATATATATATATATATATATATATATATATATATTTATATATATATATATATATATTTATATATATATATATATATATATATATATATATATACAATATATATATATATATAAATATATATATATGAAATATATATATATATATATATATATATATATTTCATTCATAGGGAAAAAACATATTGCTCTGTTCAACAGTTTGAACTTTGAATTAGAATAGAATATAAAATCAGAATAGCTTAAATCTCTTATGTTAATTCACAGCACTAAATCCCCTAATTTATATTGGGAGTAAAATTAAAGAAAAGTAATTGAATGTCTAATTACATTTGGTTTTCTCTGGAGGTCGTGAGAACTTGTTATCACCGATTAAAATGGCACGAATCCCTGTCCTAGTGCTAGTGTGAGAATTTCAACCTTGGCAAATAGTATTACAACTGTAAAAAGGAAAGCTTCTGGATAAATTCCTTGTAGGAATCTCTCCTGTAAGTAATGCAATCAAGTCACTTACCTGGATCAATTATAGACGCTGTTTCTCAATATTCCCCAGCCACCATTTCCTTTCAAACTCTTAATTATTATTCATAGAAAAAGAAAACTACTTTATTTAAAGCTTAAGAATTAAAAGGATTAACAAATCTAATTAAGTAAATTACTTTGTACCTTGTCCTCGTTTGCTTTAATATATATGTAATAGAATTTCTAAGTATAGTAGAAAAATAAAAATAAAGAGGAACAAAACTTTCTCATGTAGATATTGATACTGTTTTTCAAATCCATAATAATTAAGTCATTTAATTGATTAACGCACCAATTTTAGATCTAAAATTCAGTTCTCGGTTTTGTCCCCTAGAATGATTTTTCTTAACCTGTATACGTTAAATTTCATTAAAATTGGACCAGTAGTTGGCTCCATGCGCCCGATAGACCGACATTTTTTAAGAGCAACTATGTTGGACTCAGGGCACCTTAAAACGTATAAATCCTTCTAACTTCTTATATATACTACGTATATATGAGAAAGTGAAACTTTATTAAATACATTATTTCAGAAACTAGAATTACCCGAGGAAGCATTTTATTCGGTTCCTTTGTCGTTTAAAAGACCTACATTTCCTATTTATTAAAAAAATAAGAACTGTCAGAACCGTTTTATTTTTTTAAATTTATTTATTGGATAACACAACTACATTATGTTACAGATATTATAATGTATTTTGCAATGGTGATTATGTAATTTATTTTGTCTTGATTTGAGTCAAATTGGTTGTTTTTGGTTGAAATTTTGACCTGCTAATTTAAATTAAATTTATTTTTCTTTTGTCCCTATCTATTATATATACTGTTTGGTTAAGTCAATCTAGGGTGTTTAATAAAATTTCATTAGACAATCTGGGCAAAAACAACCAATTTGACTATAAAAACTCAATAGATGTAAAGAAAGCAATACAAAACATAATAGTTAACAATGATGAAGAAATAATTTCACTTGACATCAAAGCCTTATTCACAAGTATACCCCTGCAAGAAGTTTACAAAATAATTCAGAATAAATGGGACCTAATATACCCATACACTAATATAAAATGCAAAAACACTTTCCTAGAAGTTTTAAAATTCATATGTAACAACAATTATTTTAAATTTAACAATCAATTATACAGACAACTGAACGGTTCCCCTATGGGTAGCTGTATCTCTAGTAATCTCAGCGGAATCTTTGTTAACAATCTCTTAACCCAAGTAATAAATAAACTACCAGAAAAACCTAAATTTATTGGGAAATACGTCGACGACCTTATTTTAATAACTAAAAAAGAACACATTAATGAAACCCTAACTATTTTTAACAGTCAGAATAAAAACATTACATTTACCATAGAAAGAGAATCTAATAACAGATTAAATTTTTTAGACATAACACTAATCAGGGAACAAAACGGACAAATTTCTACCTTCAACATCACATAAAACATGCTTCACTAACAGAACAACAAGTCCTAATTTATAATAACACAACATCAAAAAGTAAAAGATATAATTTAAGACTTAATGAGCTCACGGTGTAACATAAGTAAAAAAATAAATTGGAGAAAAGTATTACCTCCTTACACCCAAACCTTCTTATTGATGGATAGAGGAAATCAATCAAAAACAGTTATTAATGTCTTAATTACAATTTTGGTTTCTTCGACGACTGAGTCTTTTATTAAACACCCTAGATTGACTTAACCAAACAGTATATATAATAGATAGGGACAAAAGAAA
Source organism: Gerris lacustris (assembly GCA_951217055.1). NCBI lineage: Eukaryota > Metazoa > Arthropoda > Insecta > Hemiptera > Gerridae > Gerris > Gerris lacustris. The sequence continues at coordinate 110,338,951 of OX578276.1, forward strand.
AATAAATTTAATTTATTTTTTCTAGATAATGGAATTACTTGATTAGGAATAAAGAAATACTTCTCTCCACTGTAAGTAACTTTATTGTATAGAGGCGGGCTTCAACCGCTTGTAGTCATCTTCAATGCAGGTGAAACAAGTAGAAATCCGTAGGAGAAAGAGTTTGTGTAGGTTGAAATCTGGATAGACACTGAAGATGACTACTAAGTCAGTAAAGTTATCATGGGAGTGGTCTTTATTTAATCCTAAATATATTAATGTATTTGAAAAATAATAAAATATATTTAAGGGTATAAAAGTAAAATTGATAGATATTATTTGCAATAATTTGTGATAGAAGATTATTTATAATGTATGACACATACATTCATATATATGTGTATAAGATTGTTTAATTACATACTTGTCTTATAAATGTATATTGCACTACAACGTGTGCTAGTGTTTGTTTAGTAATTATACGCTCTTAAACATTATTTGATGTTTTTAATAGTATTTCTTGAGATATCAAATACAATTGATATTGAATTAATGAACTCCAGCCATTAGCGGAGTGCTGTTAGAGTTGAGCAAGCTGTTTAAAGTTTAGGAAAGTGTATTATTTGTACTCTCTGACCCGACAGATTAATCATGCCTACTTTTCCTCTCTTATAGAAATCGAACTTGATTGACAGTCAGCAAACTATTAAGTCTGAATAATCAAATATTAATTAGCATATTAGCTTTGAGCCCCAAGGAGAAATCAAGGCTTGTACCATTTACAGGAACCGCCACTTTACTGTATAAAGCTGTCTAGTTGACATTAGGAAATATAGTATTCTTAAAAAACTATGTGATAAAACTTTGTTTCAAATTTTATAAATGATCTTTTAATCATTTTAAAACTGATATAAAATGTTAATGTAGCTGATCCTTTTGCCATTTTGAGGTGAAAGAAACCGAAAGATAAATAACAACTTAATTCTGTTCTTTACTTTCTAAAGGTACGTATCTCTAGGAGCGACTCCAGCGATAGACGCTAAGCGATTGTCGCTGAGCAACTATCGCAGAGGACTACTCTTTTAAGTTTTCGTTTTACCGTTTTCCTAGTGTAGTGACTCTAGCGATCAATAATAGAGTCACTAGTGTCGATCGCTGAGCGATTGTAGCCGCCTACAACAGGAGCAGTCATAATCGCAGTCGCTAGCGATCCTTCGTGAATTCTACACGTATACTTATTCATGTCTTCTCAGACTTCCAAGCTGTATTTTTCCGCTGAAGTTGTAACCGAAACTTAATATAATTCTCTTTATGTAATTACAATAAATATTTAGATATTTTTTAATATATCACTATCACTGGAATCGCTTCTAGGAAAACGTATCTTAAACGTTCGTTTTCATTGCTTTACGTTCTTAACATTTCTACTCTAATTGATTTATAGATTCTTATTACTTTTAATTTGATTATATTATTACTATCTACTACGGGAACTCTAAAAATGGAGCAGCAATACTGAAAGCGGGTTACATTTCCCTTAAAAGAGGATAAAAATTATGTGGGTTTTGTTAGCTTTATTGATTTATGGAAAGTCCCAATTACCCCCCCCCCTCCACCCCTTCAAATGACAGATACTTTACTATTTAATTTTATTTTCTACAAGATAACCTTAGGGTCATCAATAAATCGCTTCCCCCTCTTTCGAGTTAGTTAACCTAAGGTGGTGTTAAGGAAGCCAGTCTACATTATAACTGATAGTTAATAGTTTAAAACGTCTTCCAGGTATAGTTAATAATAGTTAGCTCTATAAACTATGGATGGTTATGGATCTACTATATATATATATATATATATATATATATATATATATATATATATATATATATATATATATATATATATATATATATATATATATATATATATATATATATAATATATATATATGGGTGTTTGGTTGAAGATGTAACAAACAAAGAGGGCAGATCTCCCATCATTTGCAACAAAAAACACTATATTATATACTATGGGTCAATTCTCAATAGTTTCACCACAATATTCTTTTTTTGTTATTTTCCAAGGTACGAACATTTTACCCTAAAAAATCGATCACTAATTTAAAATAAATATGATAGCACTTGAAATAGAGGTACCGTTGAAAAGAGGAGGAAATTTCAGTTTAGAAAAAGTCTATTTTAAATGCCTTGAAGGGGCAAAACACATACCTAAATTTTATTTTATTGTTAATTTTATTAAAAAAAATTTTTTTTTTTTTTTTTTTACAGCCTGTCATTATGCCAAATCGTCATTATGTCATTTGCTACACTTCGCCAAATTTCAGTAAAACTTCTTCATTTATTCCCCTTCAGTTTGAGTACCCTAATACCGCATTAGTTAATATGTAATTTGTTTGAGCTATGATTGAATTTACACCTTACGTGTTACTGCCAGGAGGCTGTCTGAATTTTTATAGTTACCCTAAATAGTGAGATGAATGAGAGGATTTTTTTTACATTTAATTAAAGAGGCTGTAGACCTTACGTCAAGTCCATAGGTTAATCCTAATAGACTTTTGGACTATGTAAAAGGAAATTTTAACTCTAGTGATATTTGACTGGTATGTAATTTATCATTATAAAAATATTAAATATAAAATAAAAAAGTTAAATTGTTTTTCAAACTTAATCATGTTAAATACAGTGATACGCTAAAGAATTTGGTCACAACAACAAGTCCAAACATTCTAAACAAACCTTATTTATACAATAGCATTAATATTTTTAGAGTAGTATTATTGCTGTTTCCACAGAGTGCGTTGTGTTTTTTTTTAAACAATATTAACCCTTTTATTTTTATTCCAACGTATGCATTTAACATGATTATTATGTAATTATGCCAAAACGGCATGTGCTTCAGTTTGCTAAATTTCAGTAAAACTTCTTCATTTATTCCCCTTCAGTTTGAGTACCCTAACACTATCAGTTAAATGTAATTTGTTCGAGCTATGATTGAGTATTTGTAAAAAACGACAGAAAAATGGCGTACAGACCACCTTACGCGTTATTGCGAGGTGGCTGTCTGAATTTTTATAATTCCTAATTAGTGAGATGAATTAGAGGATTTTTTTTTTTTAATTTAATTAAAGAGACTATACCTACGTAGAGAACGAAGACCTAGACCGAACGAAGAGACTAGACCTTACGTCAAGTCCATAGGTCTATCCTAATTGACCTTTGGACTAAGTAAAAGGAAATGTTATCCCTTATGATATTTGACCGGAATATAATCTATCATTATAAAAATATGAAATAACAATTCTTTTTTCAAACTTAATCATGCTAAATGCACACGTTAAAGAATAAAAGTAAAAGGGTTAATATTGTTAAAAAAAACACAACCCACTCTGTGGAAACAGTAATAATACTACTCTAAAAATATAAATATTAATTTAAACGTTTTTTTGCAATTCTGACAATTTTTCTAAATAATATTTTTTGATACCATCAAAAAAAGGGTAGTTTACTCTTGGTCATATTTTAAAGTTTTCTAAAAACATAACACCCTGTACAAAAAATTAAGAAAATGTTATCATTTTTAGGGTCCGCAAAAGTAAAGATACCACTTTTTGGAAATTTCGAAAAAAATATTATTTTATTTTTTATTGACAAAATACGTTTTTTTTTTTATAACTATGGTCTTTTCGATGTATTTATATGGTTGTAGTCCGGTTCAGTGGCAAAAAAATACTTTAGAAGTTTGTTTATGTGTTTTGATAATATCAGACCGATAGGATAGTCCAAAGTAAGCTTTTTAGCATTTTAAAAAACTCCATCAATAGGGTACTACTTAAACTATACAGGGTTGCATACGGACCCTCGCTGTGTGCTGACTAGCACACACTTGACCTGTTTATTATAGGTTTACAAACAACCAGGTTTTTTTTTTTTTTTTTTTTTTTTTTTTTTTTTTTTTTTTTTTTTTTTTTATAAAGAATGACTTTTTTTCTAAACCCCAAAAATATGAAAATTTTTCCTCTCGAATAGTTTAGACTGGGACACACTGTATATATATATATTAAACAGGTTAATAATGTAAATGACTAATTTCGAGATTTATATAATACAAGGAAAATTGAACTTAAGATATTCTTATAAACGTAAGAAATTTAATGCGAAGGTGGAAGTTCTACTTTGTTTAAGTGGAGTTTATCTTCCTAATTACTTATGAACCGCTGTCACAAGTTTTGCCCATTTAGTGCTTTCAAAGTTTCAAATTGAATTTGTCGTCTTTGATAAGAATATATAGTCAGGTGTTGCAATTCCATAAATTCTTGATATTTCATCTCTGATTATAATTTCATATGAGCATTTCACTTTTTGGAACGAAGTTCCTTATGGCACGTTCTGGAGCCCGGGAGTGAATCCGAAAAAACGACCAAAATCACCGTCACAAAATAACCGTCACAAAATCACCGTCACGAAATCTACAGATGACGATAACTTGAGTAAAAGCTCACCGAGTTAGATGAATGTTGGTAGGTATACATGTTGTACACAAAAAAAGTGTGAATGAGACAGAGTGTTTTTTTTTTTCAAATAATATTTAATTTTTTTTTATATATTTTCTATGAGCTTTAGTTTTAAATTTAATTATAGCTTAACTTGAACGAAACGTGATGTATCTCAACTTCAATGTAACCTTAAGAAATTTATGTACAGGATGGGCCAAAAAACGCACTTTTTAACACTTATAGCTCAGCTTCTGAAGTGGATAGAGATATGGGGTTTGCGGGATCTGATAACTAAATTCTTCTACTTTAAATGTCATATCTATAACTTTAAAAACTATTGGGTGAAAGCCATGAAATGACGGTTTGAAATAGGGTCTTAAAAAAGTTTTTGTCCAGGTAGTAATCTTGTCTGGTATTATACTTTTGATAGAATAAATTTCTATATGGTGAAGGGGGGGGGGGCTTTGTAGGTAAGTGGGAGGAGTCCCTCAATGTTATAACAAACATTGAAGATGTGTTAAGCACAATGTTGCATGAAGCCTGGGGAATTCTCTTGCAAGTATTGAATTGTTTGCAAGGAGCGATGAGACGGGGTAATCTTGCATAAACGTGTAATTTAGCATTTGATCTTTAATTTCAGGCAAAATTGTGCTTAACCCATCTTCAATGTTTGTTATAACACTGAGGGACTCCTCCCACTTACCTACAAAGAACCCCCCCCCCCCTTCCACCATATGGTAATTTATTCCATCAAAACTATAATACGAGACAAGATCACTACCCGGACAACTACTTTTTTTAAGACCCTATTTCAAACCGGCATTGCGTGGCTTTCTCCCAATCGTTTTTAAAATTATGGATATGAAATTTAAAATAGAAGAATGTAGTTTTCAGACCCTGCAAACCCCATATCTCTATCTACTACAGAAGCTGAGCTATAAGTATTCAAGAAAGTGCGGTTTTTTTTTTCGGCGCCCCCTATATATAGAAAAGTTATTGTTTTGCTTATTAAATATCATTGAGGATACTTATGATACAATATTTACTGAGGACAATATTCTCTGAGATAAATTAGATGCGATTGATTTTTTTATATTCACTTAATAAAAAAATAAATTCAATAACTTTTGCTCCTTAGCCTTTCATTTTTATACTGGACGCAAAAAACCTGCAACAGGGATATTTGAAAACTCTAAGGAATTTCATAATGATACTCTCGATCAAGTTATTCATAATTTTAAAAGCAACTTCTTTTTTAGACCTTTTACTGGTGATAAAATTGCGATTTTATCACCAGTATTTTGCTTGTAATACATTTCATTATTTCGATTCCTGGAAAGATTTAATCTCACTTTGAGAATTTAATATTAAAATCTTTCTTTTTTTACACGTTCCTCTCTTCGACTTTTCAAAGATTCTTTCTATTATATTGTTTTCTTCTTTTGTTTAACATGAACTCATTTCATTTAGCAATTTACATTCAGCATTTAGCATTTAGCTGAAATTAAATGCTTTTAAATTTTAATTAGTAAATGTTTAATTGTAAAGAACAATTATTTATTGCATTTAATGTTTATTTATTCGAATTTTAAGTATAAAGTTCTACCACATCGATTATTCTTAATGAGAATGTTAATAAATAATGGTTGAGATATTCTGTTGCACTACTATGCCGAGTATAATAATCTCGTTCTTTGCTTATGCTTATACAGAGTGGAGAGCTTTTTATATGGGTGCAATGAAAAATGTGATTTTTTTTGGCTAATTATTTATGTATGCATTTCTTGATAATGCTTGAGCAATTATTATTCTTATTGTAAAGAACATCATGAGAAAGAATAGACCACTTTGAATGTACTGTAACTTGTTAGAGAGGCTTCCTTTAACAATGTATACAAACCGAATTCATTGCCCCGCGTGAGTCATCGGCTCTCTCGTGCGTGAAGTTCCGACAAATAGTCCTCTATAGATAGCCCTGAACAAGCTCTTAAATAAAACAAAAGATTTTGTATAATTTTTTTCGTATTGAAATATTCCAAGCATTTTATGTTTTTGTAGTTATATACTGAAGAGATTCCATGTTGGGTTGGGGTCTATCTCCCCCGAGCTGGCCAGACTTACTGGGGGATCATTTAAGTTTTACAGAGTTCTCTTTCTCTTACCATTCTATCCTAAGTGAGTTTGTCCTGCATTTCTTCATGGGTGGCTATGCTTCGTTAGATGTATTTTCCTTTGATGTAGTTTGTGTATTTGCTAAATCTGCTCTTGAATTAGTTTGGTTTTCCTTAGATATGTTTTTATTAATAGACATCCACAACATTTCCTTCGACTTTATTTTTCTTTACTGTAAAAACATTAGATGGCTTTTGGTAAGATGTTTCTGGGGAGTGGCTCAGATCTCGTTTATTATTGATTGTCTTATGTGTTTCTGGTTCTTTATCAGTGATTGTTTATAAAAAAAAATTCCTAGGGCTATAATCTTCCACAATTAATTTATCGTACCTTATTACGGCATGATCTCTGGCCTCTACCATCACTTTGACTAGCTTTCTCCGGGTCTCCAGGATTTTGGGGGGAAGGTCGTCATTGATAAAAATATCAGTGCCTCAGTCTATTTTTGTTTATCACAATTTCTGTTTTCTTCCTGTACGACGTTAAACTAAGTATTACTGGTATATTCTTCCAATTTTTAACTTTTCCTATGCGCCTTACCGAATCTATATCCCTAATATCAAAATAAATATGTTGTTTATTATTAAATAATCTTTACTATACTCTCTTCGAGATCTGTGAGTTTTTCTGGTTGCACTTCATCGATACCGTGTATAATTAGGTTTCTTTTCTTAACTTCCTTCTTTAGGATATCAATCCTATTATCTAAATATTTAATTGTTTTTACATTACTCGTTTGGATTTCTATTATAGCCGTTTATTATTTTTTTAACTCTTCTTTTGAATCTGAATCAGCAATAACCATACGTAGTTGGTTAAGGCAACAAACTGTTTAAGAAGGAATAATGAAGGCTTTATTATTATTATTATTATTCTTATACTGAAGGTTATGTGTAGTCATTTTGTAATATGTATTATAAGTAATTTTGGTACTAGAGAACATAGCTTGTATGTAACATTTTTTTTACATAACTTGCGTGCTAACATTTTGAATTCTATATAGCATACTAATTATGATGCTCCTATACTTTTTTTCAAATTAGTATTGTTTTTTGACAGCGCGGGAAAATCCAGAGAGAGCCAATGAGAGCGCTGGATTTTGAATTTTAGATGGTAGGGCCAACTAGGCAAATAAAAATTTCCCTTGTGGAGGGGCGCGGACCTACGGGTAACCTTTCGAAGAGACTTTATAAACTCCACCGCTTGAATCTTTACACTTCTTTACTCCCTGTTTAGTTAACATCTTTTCTCCCTTGCTTTTATTCCTTCTCGTTATTAGGGTTTATTGTTTATTTACCGATAAATAATAACTACAACTTTTTCACACTGTACATTAATTCAAAACTGATAGATTAAAATGTAAACTGTAAACCTCGACTGAATTAACTAAGGTTCTTACACTTCATTTCATTATAATTCATAATCTGTTGAGGAAATTTATTCTTCATGTAAGTAGTTTTAAGTCTACGCTTTTTATAAAATTCTATTACCGACATTAAATTTTATGATTCTATAAAGGAAATAAACTCTTACATTAAATTTCAAAACATATTCGCTAATAAGAAGTGAAAATCTGAGCAGGTAAAAAGATCGCGATTTGTTGAAGGAGTAAAATAACCTTCTTTTGTTGACAAACAAATGATGCATTTCCCTCTCTCTCACAGGCCTGTGGGATTTTATTTCTTCCCTTACGTAGGTTGGTCAACCTGAGTGTCAAAAAACAATACTAATTAGAAAAATAGTATAATAATATTAATAAATGTTCGGTCCTTCTCCTTCTCCCTTTTTTTACACTATTATTTTGGCATATTTGTACTTAAGGATTGGCGGGTTGAGTGTATTTTAACCAATAAGGCATTACCTACTTTTTTGGTCTCCTTAGGAGTTTTATAGGATACACACTAACTGCGATGCGAGTACTCCCTTTTCTTAGCATAAGTATAAGAACCAAAATAACTCCAATTATAATTTTTTTTCTGGCTTAAATAGAAATATTGCTTTTTTTTTTTTTTTTTTTTTTTACATAAGATTACAAAAACTTAAAAATTGTAGTTTAAATCATCTATGATAAAAAGTTTTAGAGTTTCCCAGAGGATACAGCTTGGCTTTAAAGGAGTAACAAAGTAACAAAATACTTGGCCCGCCTTATGCCATAAAAGCGATCGTAACTCTGTAGCCTCTGATAAGAGTTTTCATTTAAACTTTATTATCAATTAACTATGAGCCATAAATAATAGAGATAAAACTTAATCACCCTCTTACATTTAATAGAAGTGATATTTAGGCTTGTCAAATCCAACAATCTTAATGAAATTCTATTTTTGACAAGAAACCCGCTCTACACTTCTTGTATACATTAAGATTTTTTATGTGACTGCAATATACTAATTTCTCAATATAGTGCAATCTATAAATATTCTAAAATAAAAATTGTAATTAAAATGTTAAACCTAAATAATTAACTGAATATTGTTTTGTGATTGGCTAACCACTTGGCTACGCCGGTCTCTTAAAACTTTATTATTTCAATGAAACGAGAGATGTCCGTAATGTAGAACCTTTTTTTTAGCTTTTGTTAGTTCTAAAAAAATAGAGGCATATCTAAATGATGTGTTGTATTTTGTATTTAACCAGGTCCAGATTTCCCAATAGGCAGCAATGTTTAGATTGGCTGGGATACCCTCTTTGGATTCTTGGGGAATTCCATTGAGACTCTTATTCCACAGAGGGTAACATTCAATGTTGGCCTATGTGTTGGAAATTCCTAACCACGTTCCTTCTGGTTTGCATTGCCTGAATTTTAGGCGTTAAATAATAGCATTTAATATTATATTATACTTTCTTTGGTATGAGGAAATACACTCCTTTTTGTCCCTTATGGACAAAAAGTATCTTTGTATTAGTCGGACAGAAGTATTTTTGCATTCCCTTGCGTACGCATGCATGTAATACGGAATCACTTTCATTATAGATGCCTTATTTTAAAAGTATACCTAAGTTCATAATTTCCTGTCCTTTATATTTTTATGCTGTTCCTTTTACGTCTTAATCAACTCAACATTAGACAAAATAAAGGAGGGACGGCCAGTTTATAAGATAATCAGTGGAAAAAAAAACATTCCTCGTCTCTCTAGGATTAGAGTTATCGAAGAACCTCGAAGATATCTCCACATATAGTTGAGAGTTCACTGATTATTCGAAAAAACCGATCTCAGTAGAACTGGAAAAAAAAAAATCTTTAAAAGGACCTTTAAAAAGATGAGACACTAAATATCTTTTCCAAATTGATGACTAGAGATCGGTTGTATACTGTTAATGTGCATTTTTAGAGGGTGGCGGTGCAGAAGGGGCCCTTGAGGTTAAATTAGGGTCAAGAGAAAGGAGGCGACCCAGTTATGACTGAGTTTACTCCCTGATTCTATTGCTGCAGTGCAAAGAAAAGGTTTAAATATAGAAGAGCGGTACGGATTGTACCCGGGACGGTGCCTGGGACTTGGGAGGGAGGATACGGCCTTGGAACCCCGTGCCCGTTGCCTGCACTCTTCCGTTAGCTTACTTTCATTTTGGCAGCAGTTTTGCTTGCGCTACTCGCATCCGTTCAAGGACGGCTCTTGACTTCCTTGTAGATTCAGTAACCAATTCACTCTACCTTCTTTTATAACAGATGTTGATCAAACTTACCAACTCTTCATACGCTTGGGAGCCATTATTCATTTATATATTTATAAGGTTGACGCCGTAATTCGAATGGACCTTTAGTCCTAAACAAACATTTCAGGTGGAGGGGTTGTGTGAGAATACACAAAATCATATATTAAGGGTTAAATTGAATACGCGTATTAGTTATTTTCGTAATCACCATAAAATAAGTTATTGAGCCTTTATTTTGAACCAAATATTAAATCCTTTGACAGTAACCTGTGTGTTTGCTTCTAGTTAAACATGTCACAGAAAACATTTTAATAAGCCTGCAAAATTTAATGTTCGATTAATTTTAGCGTTTGGATACAAAGTTATTCAAGTGCCCTATGTATCTGAAAAGCTGAGGCACTTGTAAATTCAAATTTAATTTTCAAATGAAAGTCTCTAATAACTCTTGAACAGATATTTCATTATTGACTTTGTAAAAGTATAGTGTGAGACTAATGAAGCAATGACGATGAAAGAGTTTTAATTACAACCAGGCAGGAAAATGGATATTGAAAAATAATACTTTGTGCATCAAATCTTAATTAAATAAATAATCATTTATATATTATCTCTTTCAAATGATTTATATCTTTATATTGGCACACTATGGAAGATAATAATTATATTCTGTAGAACCTGCCTAAGCTGGGAGTAAAATGTGAAAAATAAATTTACTTCAGCTGGTTTCCAGCTTAGACAGCTGGAGCAGCTCCAGCAGTATCCCCGCATAATGTAGATTTTGCAATAACTCTATACTTCTTAGTTTCCATTCGAACACTAAATGGCAAACATTCTTATCACAGCTTAAACCAAATCAAACGTCATTCTGGAAAGTTGTCAAACACTTCAAAAACAAACCTCAAGCCGATTCACCTTTCCTTGTAAATGATAAACGTATATATACAAGTCACGAAAAAGCAAATATCTTAGCTCGACATTTTGCTTCCGTTCACTCTCAGAACGACAATTTAACTTCAGAACGTCACAACCGAACAGTTTGCAACTTTGTTAATAATTATTTAAGAATTCAGAACACGAATAACTTCGAAGTCAGTTTAACATCGCCTACAGAAATAAAAAAATGATTAAAACAAGGAAAAATCGTAAGTCCCCTGGACCAGATGGTATCAGTTTAATGTTGAAACAATTACCCAAAAAAGCAATAGTACATATTACTTATTTATATAACCGAATGTTACTGACCGGTTATTTTCCTAAAACCTGGAAAACAGCTAAATTAATAGTATTTCCTAAACCAGGTAAAGATCCTCAGAAACCATATAACAATCGTCCAATAAGTTTGCTCAATGGCTTGAGTAAAATATTTGAAAAGGTCGTACAAGCCAGAATAAATAATACCATTACTATGAATAAACTAATGCCGAATGAGCAATTTGGCTTCAGAAGTGGCCACTCGACCCAGGGTCAACTTGCTAGAGTAGTACAGCATGTCACTACTAACTTCAACCATAAGAAACATACAGGATTAGCTCTAGTGGACTTAGAAAAAGCTTTTGATACCATCTGGCACAAGGGACTAATTTACAAACTTATAAAGAGTAAATTTCCCTTATACATTATTAAATTAATACACTCATATTTCAAAAACAGAAAATTTCAAGTACATTTCAATAACTCCAAATCACAGGAAATAAAATTACGTGCAGGGGTACCCCAGGGTTCGATCCTAGGGCCCGTATTATACAGTTTTTATACTAGCGATATTCCCCGTTGCAGACAAGTCAATTTAGCCATATTCGCCGATGACGTTGCCTTATTCAGTTCCTCATGGAGAACCGACACAATAATAAATAGATTAAATAAAGCCCTGATAAAACTACGCAACTATTTCTTACATTGGCGATTACAACCCAATATTGATAAATTCGAAGCAATATTATTTTCAAAAAGGCGCCCTATAATTCCGGCAAATCTCATAGTCAATGGGCTAGTTCTACCTTGGTGTAACTCTGTCAAGTACTTAGGGGTCCATCTTTATAGAAAGCTAAACTTTACTTCACACATAAACCAAACTGTAGATAAATGTAAAAAACTAATTAAAGTACTTTTTCCAATTCTTTCTAGAGATTCAAAGCTTTCAATTCAAAATAAATTAATTATATATAAAGTTGCCGTAAGGCCGATATTAGTATACGCTAGTGCTTCGTGGAGTTTCACTTCCAACACAAATTTAAAAAAGCTACAAGTTATCCAAAATAAATGTTTAAGACTTGCGACCAATTCGCCTAGATCTACTAAATTATCAGATCTCCATAAAATAGCAGATATAGAAAATATTGATAAGTTCCTAATAGATTCAGCCAAGTATTTTTTAGCTAGCTGTGAAGGACATAATAATAATCTAATAAACAACATAGCACAACAAATGCAGTCGAATAACTTAATCACTACTAAACACAAAACATTAGACTTCCGATTAAAACAATAATAAATAAAATAAAAATATTCAATAGAGCTTATCAGAGGGGACTGCCCGTATAACAACATTTACATAGTTATTCCACCACAAATTGAGATATAGGTTTTTATATTTTTTCCTATTTATTGTATTATAGTATGTAAATAAAAATAATTTAAAATTATAAAAAATAAAGGATAAAGTTGTTAATTGTGACCTTTATAAAAACTATTGTAAACACTATGTAATGTTTATTATATTGAAATAAATTCTTTTCTATTCTATTCAATAACTATATAGGTAAGAATTAAGACATTACACATAACTCTAGGTGTTTTATATACACATAATCCCTATTTTTTAAAAACCTTCGAAAATAAGGTTTCAAATCAGGTAGCATTTTAGTTAGGATTGTATATATTTCTTAAAATGAAGAAACTATTATTTTCTAAATCTTGGTATTTTCCAGCTAACTCAGGTTATCGATCCCCATGGGTTCGGAAATCCCTTTCCTTTTCCACGTTAGTTAGATTTATAGCTTTTACAGGGTGTTTTACATAAAAAAAAACCCGTTCCTAGAAAATGTTTTCATCTTAGTAGGTTTCCACCTTTGACAGGTACAACTGTAATTTAATTATGGCTATCATGGCCAAAATGCGTTACTGCATTTTTTTTTTCAATATTATAAAATTTTTAATTTGATGCATTGCAATCAATTTTATACGTACGTATAAAGTTATTGTGTATTCCTAATTTAAAAGCCCATTGGAATGCTTTGTTTAGGGTCTAAAATATGCAAACAAAATTATAATAATAATTAATATTATTAGTATAGAGTCGATTTTAGGTCAAAATAGGACATTTATAAAATGTTTAACATTTTCTAGGAAATTAGCTAATCAAGTAACACTGACATTATGGAGAAGGGTTCAGATAAGAGGTAAAAGCTCAAATCTAAAAGCTAAAGAGAAAAATTAACACCTTCTCGACACCTGTAGGGACTAAAGAAATGGAAGAGAATAAATCAGCACAACCCGCAAACCACGGGCGCTAAACGTGTTTAACATAATACTTTCAGTGCCCTTTATTACCAAAGCTTATAATTTAGCTGGTTCTTATTGATTGGTTATCTTTATCTATATACGAATATCACGTCCTTTTTTTCATCATATCGAAAATAGAGCTGACGTTATATTATTTGTCATTTATCATAGTCTATATTAAAATAAAACTTAAATTTAGAAACCATCAAAGGTCGTTGTCTAAAAATCATTTTATACTTTCATTATTAATTATACTTGTGATCGCTTAAGAAATATACTATTGCCACTGTATAGATTTATTTTCATAAACTATGTATGAAATTAAGTCCAAGCTTTAAGATTTATTTAAATGTCACCTTTTGTCTTAGACAACCATGTATGCTTTTACAAAATTCTTATGTAGTGCTATGATAACAGTATATATTTTTTGACATAAATTATCGACAGATTTATGAAACTAAATACAATATTTCAATAGAACCTGTTGCTTTACTAATTTGTTTTTATACGTAAAAGAATTTCAAAGTAGCATTTGCAAAATTAATTTTATTTCAGGCTGAATAATTAAATAGTTATATGGAATGAAATACTAAAATTTCATCACCTTTAATAATAAAATAAAGGGCGATTAACTCTTAATATTTTAGTAGTACTGACTACCTCTTTTAATCGCACATAGCTTCCTCCCGTCCTATTTCGTATACTTAAATGATTTTACGCTTTAACAACCATTTTTTGTAAAATTTATTTAATTCCCCCCGTTTTTTAAATGAATCAGAAATAAAATTAAGCTATATTTAAAGAGCACAAACGGTTGAAATTAATCTGGGGCTACATTCAACAAACCATTCAAATTTCATAAAAATCATATTAATACTTTTAAAGATATTGGTGTAAATAAATGTACGTTTGTGCGCATGTGAAAGCGAAACAGACTAAATGGGATCAACAATGTACTAATTATGACCTACCCTCCAAATTTCAATAAAATGGGAGGAGTAGTTTTTAAGATATGTTGGTTCGAAAAAATTGAGCCACAGACCGACAGACTATCGCTGAGGTAAGTTCGGAAGCAAAACCATATTGCTTCCGAGCTTACCGAAGGTTGTGGAAGTGATCGTTCTAATGAACCGACATTTTTAATGTGTCCAAATTCGGAAAATCTGAGTAAAAAATTTTTTTCTGGCCTCAGGGATCATTTTTGGTTCCATGCCTATCTGTTGGTCTGTTGTTTTAATTTTTGCGTACTACTCGTTCGATTTAATGAAATTTGGATAGAAGGTCATAATTAGCCCGTTGTTGGTCCCATATAAGTTTTAACATTCTGCGCCCATTTGTTGCTCTTCCACATGCGCACAAACATACATTTATTTACACCTATATCTTCAAAAGTGCTCATCTGATTTTAAAGAAATTTGGATGGTTTGTCGAAAGTAGCTCGTTGACCATTTTCAACCATCTGGGCACATTAAATATTGCTAAATTGGTACTTTTATTCGTACAATAAAACAAAACAAATTGAAAGTTTTTTTGGTTTTTTTTTTAACAAAAAGAAGGGAACCCAATTAAATAAATTAGACAATGTTGGGTTGTAAAAGCATAACATCAATGAAATACGTAATATGATGCAATGAAGCTTTGTGCCTCACTAATTGGCAGAATATTTTTAAATATTATTTATTTTTATGTTAATACATTATAATAATTTATTATTGTTAGGTTAACAATCTTTTAGAAATATTTTACTAAGTCTATTTTTTTTTTTTTTAAATTTAAATGTTTTGTCAAGATGATTTATTTATTTATTGTGCTTTTAACGATAAAATATTTAAGTGGAGTTCTATAGAAGTTTCGAAGAACGGAGTCTTTAAATAAGAGAGTAGGATAAGTAAAAAAATTTACTCCTTTTCTTCCTGAGGGAGTTAAGGCAAACAAACAAAGAAGGGTCATCATTCATTCTTTTTAATCGCACATGTAGTATGCAACTTTTAGGTCAAGTAGCTCTACCTTTTAGAGAGCCCTGGAGAGGATGAAAAGTCAACGATGAAAAAGTATATAGGTTCATTTTGGTCTTTTGGTCTACGGAATAAAAAAAAAATCATGCTACTATTCAACTTTTTATTGAGAAAGATTATAAAGGTCGCTGTGAAGAGGCTCTCAAGAATTCACTGTACTCTGAGTTTCAAGTAAACAAGAGCCATTTTATTTACCAGGAAAAACTAAACTACCTTGCTAGTCTTTTAAATCAGACCACGTTTCCATCGGTACAGCTCCTTAGAGATTTTTTTTAACTCCTAAACTTAAAACTTCTCGAGAATGAACTTATTTACTTCTTTGTTCTTGGAACAAGCAAACAAATCGTTTTATTTAACCACCAGGTGAAGGATTGAGAGCTTGTTTAAATGATTGCGTTTTTATATAGAAATCTAATTCGTAGTTTCCAACAATATAATTTGAAAAATAATCCTTTTGATAGATAACAATAATTTAAGGACACAATAGTATATACCGAATGGACAAAATATGTCTAATCATGGAAAATTATATAGAATAATCTTTATTAAAGAATAATCATTGAAATAAAATTGTTCTTGCTTGTCCAAGGCAAAGCTCTCATTAATCTCAACTATGCTTACCCATCAACATTGTTAATAAAGCTTTAGACTTCCTGAAATATTACTGTGAAAAATGAACTCAGTTGCTTTCCGAAACCCTCAGTGTGCACATGTAATAAATATGAAGAGAAATTGGGTTGAAGTGGTGACGAGTTGTTCTAGAAGGAATAAACATTGCAACCTTCATAAATCTTCACACCTACCAACAATTTCAAGTTTGAAAGACCCAACGTGAATTATAATAATAATAATAAACATTTATTTAATGCAATCGGTGCAGTCATCAATGAACAAGATAATTTAACTTTTATAATTATTTAATTCATTTTTTCAGCCTTAGCTGTGGTGACCTTATTGGTCTCAGGGTTCGGCTCTTTTTAGAATTGTAATTAACATTTAACAATAACAAAAACAAGTATAACAAATATAAACAAAGCAGTAATAGTAATAACTATAAACAAAGCAATAACAAATATAATAGATAACAGTAACATAGTCAACAGATATAGGAGTTACAAATATTTTATAATTAATTTAGACATGTATACATCTTTGCTCACTTCTACCATTCTTTTCCACTATCCGGTCCATAGCCACTCTTCGCCATGTAGCTCCGCCACAACATTTTCTGGCTCCTCTTCCCATTTTGCTACTGGTCTTTCTTTTTATTTCAAGAGGAGTCCATTCAATATGTTTTCTGGCCCATCAACCATCAGTCGATCTAACTATGTGTCCAGTCCATCTCCATTTTCTTCCTATGGCTTCCTTGGCAACATCGTTCATGCCAGTTTGCTCTCTAAATCCAGATGTTTCTTTTCCTCTCGTTTCTTCTAATCCTTAGCATACTTGTTTCCTTTCTTCGTTCACAAATCCTCAAGCTATCAATATTTTTCTTTGTTATAAACACCAAAACGTGGTATTAAACTTTATTTTTTAAAAATATACTTAAATGATTGCAGTTAGTCGTGGAAACCTGACTTTATAATATTATTATATCACATTTTTAATCAACTATTAAAAATAATAGAATCTGCAATTGCAAATGCTGGGTCGAAATTTAATTAAAATTATATTACCTATAATGTAGTCTCAGTGCCCATATGCATTTTGCATAAAATATGATAGTAGAGAGTAGCCATTAAACAAGAATTTCAGAAACATGTTTCTAATGCTATAACCACCCACTAAATCTAGCCATTTCAAAGTGTCGGTTTGGGTATTGTAGGAGAAATAAACAATTGGTTATCTTCATCCAGCCTCAAAGTTCTTGTGTAAAAGAACTGAGCGCTTTTCCTAATTCTGGGACAATACATCCCTCCACGATCGTGTTGGATAATACGTAGATCGATGGAGGATCAGTGTTGGTTGGTGTAAAGTCGAAGTGAAACGTTTGCCTGATGGACTAGAAATAGAAGTTAAAATCCCAGGAACCAATAAACGACAAACAAATAGAACTAATATTGCTCATTCAAATCCCGAAGAAAATGTCCCCGAATCTTTTAGATAATATTATCACTGACAGAAACTAGATTATTTTTTTATTATTTATTATTATTCTTAATTTACGCTTATTGAAGCAAAATATAACGTACAAAATAACATTCGTCTAATCATGCAAATAAAAAAACAGTGCGTTAGAAATAAAATACTATTTTTCCATTCCAAATAACTAGTGCAATAATTAAAACAGAACTTAAAAATAAAATGTCTATATTATATAATAAGTAAAAAGCTTTGGTCGTGCCTCCGAGCAGAAAGAGGCTTTCAAAGCTAGATCGAGATCTGGTAAAAAACTCGTCACCGTACCTTACAAAAATAAGTGAACGATATTTTAAGCAATGTGATGGGGGCCTGGGTGGCTCAGAGGCTAGCGCGCTGCCATGTGATAGCGCAAGTTAAGCAGCCTTGAGCAGGTTCAGTAGATGGATGGGTGAACGCTTCTGACCAAAGCTCTGGGGGTTCGATTCCCGGACCGGGCTCCCGCTCAATGTCAACCCAGCATTGTTTAAATAAATGGGAAGCTCCTCGCAAGAGTGGCGCCACCAGGTTTCGACCTGGAAACCATGATGATGACACTCCTGGTATTACAACCAGGAGGGGAGTCATGATTACCGACCACATCTTCACAAGAGTGTGAAGATTTCGGTCCCTAACCCGGGTTAGTTCGATGGGCCCACTTAAGTGGCCTGAGTCTTCGGGTGTAAAAGCCCCCTGGAAAAAAAAAAAAAAAAAATTGAAGCAATGATCCTATTCTTTTCCCTATATATACGTACTTACAATGTTGAAATATATATTGTCAAGCCTAACAGCGTCACTTCTTGTAAATGAAGCTATTCTGTGTTAAGACGACTTAAAACATGGCTAAGAAACAATATAAAGTCAAGTTATTGACCCCCCCCCCCCCCCTAAGAAAATTATCTGAGTCCGTCACTACTTACCTTAGACGCTTAGAAAATCAACTTTTGTTGATACCACCCTTCCGAACAGCATCATGATAGACACAAGATGAAAAACTCCGTTATAAACTTTTATCATTAGCGGTACCTACTTGGTGTGGTGTGGCGTGATGTGTTACATTTTTGTAATTCCTCCATTTGGAAGTATACTTTTGGACTCTATTTATTTTTTATAAGTATCCACGAGACTTCATGTATCATATGGAATGGAGGATAGCTCAGTTACTATAATTTTTTAATGGATTATTTCGTAGTAAACTATCAAAACTCTTTTAAATTTATAGTATTTTTTCTTGTTTTCCGTTACAACGGAAGTTTTTCCTTTTATTGTGAAACTTCGCTGCAGTTTAGATTGAAGAGATACTTGTCTTATCTTCTTTTCATACTTTGTATCTTAGGGTCCAAAAAAGTGTTATTGCAGGACAGAATAATCTGTTATTTAAAGTCATTAATTGTATGATCAAAACTATAGAACTATTCTGAAACATCTCAAAAAGAGTTAGTTTTAATTTAGAACCTAAAAGCTATACTTTGTTTAGGCCTCTTTATTTGTTTCAAAGACTAAAAATCTTACTTGAAGTTAATGGGTTAATTTAATTAATCCATTTTTGTATTAAGAATAGTCTTGTATTGTAGCTATAGAGTTGTAATATTGATAGCTGTAACTTTTTATATGTATTCGTTTAGTACTTAGTTCTTTTCGAAAAATATATTTCTTTCATGATCAGAATAATCCTTCTATTGTCTAAAAGATTATTTATTTCTCTTTTGAAACTTGAGATTCTGTTTCTGAATTCATTTTCTTCCTTTTATTTATTTATTTTTAAATATACAATATATCTTTTATAAAGTTGATTGAGTATCGATTCGTTCTCTTGAAGATATCGGAGGAGAAAATATTGGAAAAGAAAGAAACGAATGTTCTTCTCAAAAGAGGAGTTTCGTGGAGCATATTATTTTAAGTTTCCCCCTTTGAATTGAAATATTGGTTCAAAATTGTAATTGTAATTTCATTTTATTAAATTATTATTATATTATCAAGAGTATTATAATATTTTCTTGGGTTTCTGTATTGAGCTGTTCTTCCCGCTTATCGTTCTTGTTTTCCTCATAGCTTACCTAATAATGACAAATTTACTATGTAAAAATAATATATAGAATAATATTTTACTTAATTTCTGACGATAATGCTTTATATAGAATGGCCTAGAAGTAGGTATATAGTAAGCAGTATATTTTGAGAGGATAATGGTATTAAATATTTGTAATTCATAATATATATATATATATATATATATATATATATATATATATATATATATATAAATGAATAAATTCTCGACCGTAAATATAAACAGAAACAAACAAAACTCAGGTTTCGGTCACAAAAATCTTCACTGTTACAATCCCGACGTTTCGGTTTTTACTTAAAACCTTCTTCAGGGGCCGTAAAACATCTAAACAACGACGTTGTTTACATCTAAACAACGAGTTTAAAACATCTAAACAACGACGTTTTTTAGATGTTTACGGCCCCTGAAGAAGGTTTTAAGTAAAAACCGAAACGTCGGGATTGTAACATAGTGACGATTTTTGTGACCGAAACCTGAGTTTTGTTTGTTTCTGTATATATATATATATATATATATATATATATATATATATATATATATATATATATATATATATATATATATATATATATATATATATATATATATATATATATATATATATATATATATATAGTATATATAAATAATATACATACATATATATATATAAATTGTAAAAAGACTACCTATTCGGGAAATTAACTTATAGATTAAATATTAGAGAGGAAATGAGTCAGTCATGTGCCTTTATATTTATATATGTAGTCAGATTAGAAGGGAGCCAGCGTGACCGAGGTGCTGTAGGCACGCCCGAAATGAGCCCGAGGATGTAGGAAGTGGCTGGAACTCTACACCACGGGGTTAGTAAAATGGGCCCAATGTGGCCTGATTTTATCCTTCCCGTCTAACATACTGACCTGTCTGATCTGACTACTAGTCAGATCAGATAATAATTAAAATGCAATTCACCTGGTAATCTTTTAATGCATTATTTTATTTGGTAAAAACCATCATTGCAGTAAAGAATGTTCTATACTTAGAATACCTTATTCTATTTAGACGTTTTTACAAAACCTTTTCTTTAACATTTGCAAGGGTAAACATATTGGTTTCTAAAGGATTTAGGGGGCAAGACTTTTATTAGATTTCAAGTTCTAATTACAATAGGGTTAGGTTTCGTTTCCATGCGATGAGAAAATATTATCTTTAAGAAAACAATTAGAACAGCTTTTATAAATCATTGCACTAAAAAGGAGAATATAATTAGGGTTTCGTTGGTAAAACCAAAAAAAAAGAAACTCTTATAGTTTCGTTCATGTGTCTGTCTGCCTGTCTGTCTGTCACTGTACGGTTCCAACAACTTTTGAATAAAAAGAGATAAAAACATGAAACTTTCCAATATTAAAGATCGTTTTGACGCGCACACAGGAAAAATATAGTGAACTCAAAATTATCAGCTGCTCAAATCCAAAATGGCGGATAACTCACGTCATGCGAAATTTTTTTTTTTTTTTTTTTAATATTTTGAGTGAGGTATCAAATGAAAGGTATTGAAGAGTAGATTACAAAAATATATACCACTTAGGGAAAGTATTTAATTTTTTTTAACTAGCACAGAACTACAAGGGATCACATTATATGGGTATGTCGCTAAAGGTAAAAGTGTGGGTCGCTATGAAAAATGACAAAAATTGTTGATAGTGCGCCAGAATTTTTTTATACATACTTTTTATTATTACACCAATTATTTTACAGTGTTGACTACTGTTATATAAAAATATCAATATTTTTATAACCATAAGAGAAGAAGTAAAACAGTAAAATGTTGCTCTAACGTGAGGAGTATGATTTAATATGACATTTATTAAAGGTAATACATTGTAATATTTATTACTTGAACATTCTCTTGCTATCCTTTCTCAATAAATCTTTCTTATTTTCTCATTGCTTTTACTTGGATAATTTATTAAATCTATAGTCGAGTTCTAATCAATTTTAATGTATTTTAGTAGTTTTTCGTTTTGTAGATTACATTGTTCCCTAATTTATTATTACTCGACATATTTTCTGTCCTAATAACTTTTGAATATTATAGTTTTAGAAGAGAGTGTAAAATAATTCCCCGAGAAAATTTTATAGATTTTACGTTGACAGTGATTATTTGAACTTGGCAGTTCACTGCCACTACATAATTTTGATAGTGATGAGTATCGTAGGGGCCTCAAAGGGTAGGAATGCAGTTGGCTCTCCTATCATGAAAGATCACCATTAAGCGTGGTCACAACTTGGATGGGTCACCAGAGATAGCTAGGTTCAATTTCCGGGCCTTGGATGGTCACCCCAAAGATCTAGGTTCAATTCCCGGACACATAGAGAGCTTCAGAAAGAGTTAAGCATCAACAGGTTTTGGCCTGTAAACCTATGGTCATACACTCTTATGGGGGTTTCAATAAATTTATCGATGACACCAGAAAAGTGAAGGCATCGTTTACTGACCAACACATAGCTATGAATGAAGGGGTTGTTTGTCTTCTATCAATATAAGTATTGGGTGGTATAAGGCCTAACCGCGTTTGTTCAAAGGACCCACCTATGTGGTCTATACCTTCGGGCGTACGTGTATAAGCCCTCGGCTTAAAAAAATTAGTGTTACCTGAAAGAATCAACGAAACAGTTGCATTAAGAGGAGTACCTATAGGAGTTTATGGTTTTATAACTACATTCATATACTGGTCACTAGAATTGGACTAATGGACTGGTTGGTAGTCACTAGTATAAACAGATAGGTGTTGCTTTGTCACATGATAACCAGGCTTAGCAATCCTTTCACCATATTACTATACACATTTTTTAAAAACTATTTATCTCTAATAAGAACCCGATATAATTCAACATTTTCAAAAAGCTGCAAACACTCTTACAGTTCTTTATAACGATTGACACTCGGAGGGTGAAAAAAAGAATTTACTTAGTATCTTTTGACGTAGAGTTTAAAAGCTTTGATTAGTCCAGCTTTTAATTTAGGCAATAATAAAATTCTCTTTAAATTAATTTCTTTTTATCTTTGCTTCCATTTTAATTACTATTTTTTTCACACTCTTTTTTTTATCTCAATCTAAAATGCTGGCTAGATGGCAAACATTTTATTTTCCTTTTCATTAAATTTTAAGCTCAGCTTCCAACAAAAGCTCTTTTAACAGGAGTTTTAAATTAGCGTAGCATTTCTTCTAATAACATGAAATATTAAGCAACTAAAAAAGCAGTTTTACTGGTTTACGCATAGTTTTATTTATATTAGCAAAATTGTTGCTATTAATTATCTAATAATGAGCTGAATAGATCTTTATTAGTTATAATACTTCCTAGTTTTTCATAAAATATTTACACAAGACCGACTAAATTTTTTATTTACTCACGGTAGCAAAATTAAGCATTACTTAACTGTTATTAGGCTGGAAAGTACTATTTCGCTGATTTGTCATTAAAATATCAAAAACAGGCAGGAAAGTAATTTAAACAGCCAGGGATATATTTCCCTGCCTAGGCAGGAAAAGTGCAGTGTTCATCAGTGCGTGTTATAACATGTGTTTTTGTTTGTGTTTAGTTTTATTTTAATTTAGTTTTATACCTTTTTGTTACAAAGCAATGTTATATTATTCATATATTTACCTAAGCTTCCATTTTTTATCTAAATAGCGTGAGGAGAAAATATTGTAAAAGATTGTATGCAACAAGGCAGCAAAGGAAACATTTCTGCCTCGTATATTCGCCTCGGCATAAATAACTACTTTCCCAACATTGTCGGTAAAGAAAGCATTTTGGATCATTCTGAAGAATTTTTTAAAATTAATAATAAACTGATTAAATTAGATATTATAGGATTTTGTATACATAGTGATATATATATATATATATATATATATATATATATATATATATATATATATATATATATATATATATATATATATATATATATATATATATATATATATATATATATATATATATATATATATATATATATATATATATATATATATATATATATATATATATATATAAGATATTTTTGTTCGTGGACAGATTTTTTAATGCGCCAGTATTCTATTAATCATAAAATTCTAGCCTTATCAAAACGTCATAATTTTATTTTGGAACTAATCTTTGAAATTGTCCTAGATAATCACAGCCTACGGAATGATTTTTATGACAGCCCGATCGATCATCCTTCTAGTAATCACTTGAAGTACAGTCCAAATAGCTCCACTATTCATTTTGCTAAACGAAAACTCCACGCTATAGTTTTTATATAATGAGATTATCTAACTAATAATTGTGATAATTTATTATATTTAAATAATTTATACTCTTCTAACGTCTTCTCCATTTTTTTTTAATTTAGATTTATACTTTATTATATGACTTATTCTCATCCCTAACAATTAAAATAAATAAAGAACATCTTTCTATCTTTTTAAGAAATCCTGGTGTTTATATTAAAAAGAATTGTCTTAAATTCTTTATGTCAACTTTCAAGAAGAAATTTTAGAGATAAAATACATAAATATTCAGTCTTTTATCATTTTTTAGTTTATTTTAGATTTGTTTAATTTAATAGAAAGATTAAGGCTTAGAGATCTCCATTTTTATGAGCGTCGTGCTAACTTTAAGGGTGTTCTCTTTCAGCTCTCTACACATGCCTCGTGGGATTTTAGTATCCATATGGTAATGTGACCCTTATGATGGCTTAACGTCAAGGACTTTGCTACGTTATTTTAAAATCTATATTTCTTTATGCATTTTCATGTTTTCCTCCTTCGTTAAAAGGTTAATCTGAGTAGGTATAATGTAATGGTGAGTTTCGGTGTTGCCCGAGGTCACCATATTACACATTTTTGTAAATTTAAATGTTTCAGATAAGTTTTAATTTTTTTAATCTAAGAAAATAACATAAATAAGGGTTCTTAAATATTTTAATTACAATATTATCCAATTTTTAAGTTTTTGGTAGTTTTCATACTACGGAAAGATAAGATTTAATTTAAATCAAATTATAATTATTATTTACTACGGGAAACAGACAGTGAAAATTACACTCCCGCGCCGGGATTTGAACCACGGGTCTCCTGTATCAGAGCATCTATACTAGAAATACAGGAGACCCGTGGTTCAAATCCCGGCGCGGGAGTGTATTTTTCACTGTCTGTTTCCCGCAGTAAATAATAATTATAATTTGATTTAAATTACAATATTATCTTTCACCATTTTTTCAAGCATACGGTAACTCCAATATTAACCCTTTTTTTTTCACAACTATTACTATTTTAAATAACTTTCTTTGATCTTAGTTTAATTTGATCTGACCAAATAAGACTTACTCCTTTAATAATAAATTAAGAAAGTAAAATCTTATTAGTACACCGACCGAAATCGACTAAATTACACCTTCAATTTAATTATTATTAGATAAAAGTTTCAAAACCTCCTAACTTCTACTTTAAATACTGTCGATGCACTGGTATCTTTAAAAGTAGCCGCGCTCATTAAGAGTGCTTTTTTTATTACAGATACATAATACATTCATTAAACAAATATTTTTTGTTTGCTTAGTTGTTTTATGAGAAAAATAAATAATTAAAATGGTCCGATACAAATTTTGCTTCCGAAGCTTACCGATGGTATCGGAAGCTATGTGATCGTTATGAAGAACGAAAAAATGTTAGGTCTCCGATTTCAAAAATTCCAGGGCTCTCTGTCGGTCTGTCGTTCAACTTTTGTGAACCAACATATCTTAAAAACTACACGTCCAATTTTAATGAAATTTGGGTGGTAGGTCATAATTAGCCCATTGTTGGTCCCATATAAGTTTCAACCTTCTACGCCTATTTGTTGCTCTTCCACATGCGCACAGCCGTACATTTATTTACACCTATAGCTTATTTACACCTATTGCTTCAAAAGTACTTATTCGATTTTAATGAAACTTTTATAGTTTATCGAAAGGTACCCGCAGATAGCCCCAGATTAATATGAACCGTCTGCGCTCTTTAACTTTTGCTAAATTGATACTTTAATTCATGTAAAAACTCAAAAAGAATTTGAATGATTAAAAAAAAAAAACAATTAAACCAATTAGACAATAATGGCTTGTTAAAGCATGGAATCAATAAAGTACGTGAATAGGATGCGAGGAAGCTATTTGCCACACCAATTGGCAGTCTATTTTAACAACAAAACCTTGCATACAAAAACTAAAAGAAAAATATAAGTTGCCTAAATTAAAAGCCAGAATCTTGGTTCAATGTTTCCCATTTGTTAGTTGTTTCATGTTTTCGGGATTGCATTTAAAGGCGAATTAATGAATCGTTTACCAAAACGTACTGTAAAATAATTTTACCTTTCATCCTTTACAGTTATAGCAATTTCCTCAAATCTATAATTTGATTATATCGGTAGATTCGTTTTTATATGGAGTTCAGATTTTTTCATAGGACTAGAATTTTTTAATCAAATCGTCGGAACCGTTTTCGAGAATTTTTCCCCCTAAGTCTCTACACCAAGTTGTTCGGGGTAGAGCTCCCAAATATAGAACTAAAATTCATGTCTCAATTTCGTGTCAGGATATGATTTTTCTGAACATGTGTGCCAAATTTTATCGAAACTGGCTTAATAGTTTAGGTTCCACGCGCCTATACAGTGTACAATCGACACACAGACATTTTCACTCGATTTCAATAATTTCTCTTTTTATATTGAAAAACAAATCACAAAGGGTAAGGCCATAAAGTACCGAAATATCGCAAAGATACACGCCCTCAACAAGCATTCTAACAAGTCTTTCACCCCGTCCTCATTCGGCCATAATAACTCCAATCCCTTACCGACTGCCCCAGGGCCGGCTCGGCCCTGAGGTGTCTCTCACCCCCGAGCTCAGTAAAAACAGTGGCAGCCAAGTTATTAACTTACTTTGACGAACAATAATACATACGTCTATATCAAACAAGTTTATCAAATTCCAAATTATCTAACAATGTACGAGTACTAAGTGTGTGGAGAAAGTAAAAAACTAATTCACTTCGTGTTCTTTTACTGAATTTGGAGTTAAGTATCAGACGAAATCTTTAGCTGTAATGGTTTTATTTTACCATCTTTTTCTTATTATTTATTATTATAATGATTGTTTACTTGACCTTGTTTATTTCCCCCATACACGATCAATCATTTTTGCGCAAACATGATGTTTGCGCAAACCTGATGTTGGGCAAATTTAGGCTTAGACGTCAAACATCAAACAGCCCCATACATGACCGTGTATGGGGGCCTTTAAAGGGAATTTGTTTTATTATAATATTATCTTATTCAGCTAAAAGACAGTACTGCAATAAATCTAGAGGACAAAATTAGCATAAATATTATTTAGTGAATAAATATCTGTCTTCTCTGAGGAGAAGACAGATATTATTTTCAACTGGACTAAAGAGCGGCCTTAACTAAACTTATTTTCTAATCATAGCGTTCGTCTATACGAGTATACGCAGGTGGTCACATTTTAACAGGTGTAAGTAACTGAAAATATATATACCTTCTTGAAATTGTATAAAATGAGGTCAAACTTTCTTGAAGAATAATAATAAATGTCTAGTTACATCGATTAATTCACTAACAATAATGTCAATTTATTGACAACAATAAATTGTTATATGCATTAGTTAAGGCATTGTATAAACGTAGTTACGCACTACTAACTAACTAATCTGTAATTTATGATATCCTTAGCTTAAGAGTTTTTGTAATGTTTTAAAAATAGACCAATAATAGACTTCTCCATTAATTGTTGAGCATAAATTTACTACGCAACGTTTTATCCATCGCATTTTATTTTTGTAGAATTAAACTCTACGGGTCTTGTGTAAATTCTAACTTTACTATAGGTGTCGAAGTATTAAACTCTTTTCCATTCCTGTGCACATACTGCGAAATTTAATTAAATTTTCTTTTATTACCTCTATTTTTATGAAATCATTTGTTCCCTATTCCTTGAATTACATTGGTTATAGGAGCAAGCTATCTCTCTTAACGGTACACATTCATTTTGTTTAATCCTGGCAAATATTTGCCTTCCAATTTTATAAATTCCTTTTTTTCAGTTTCACTTGAAATGGTTTGATAAACTCTGCCCGGAAGTTCAAGCCTTATTTGTAGAGCAAATGCTTACTTAGTTACTTTACTTACTGAGTTATACGACAAAAAAATTAACTCGATCTGCATGGTTTTAAACTGAAGTATATACAAATATGTTCATGTCACCGCATTGGTTTTAATAACGTAATCAATATCATCTGTTGTTTTGTTTATATTTTGTTATTCTTTAATATTATATCATAATCTCCATGTCTTGTTTCAGGTAAAATATTTGACGTGACGATTTTATATTGGAAGTGGAGGTTTGGCTGAATACTGATAACACATACTCAGGTATGCGTGCGTGTATATATGTATATGCATATATATATATATATATATATATATATATATATATATATATATATATATATATATACCTTTTTTTTATGTATACATATATACATAAAATATTATGTACCTATATCTTAAATTTGATTACCAAATACGTATATATACACGCCATATAGGTCATAACCACCTGCTTATCGAGACGTCCTTGTACCTTAAAAATGCACATTGCAATTACTTTCTTACTATGAACTAAAATTTTAGATTAGCTTGTTTTGTAGCATTATATAATAAAAAATATTTTAAGTTTGACACGTCTTTCCGGTTAATAAGAAATTTATGATAAGACAACGCACCAAGTTGATCTGACCAAATTTAAATAATAAACTCGTTCTACCTTTTACAATAATTATTTCTTATATCAAATTATAATTATTATTTACTACGGGAAACAAACATGTCTGTTTCCCGTAGTAAATAATAATTATAATTTGATTTAAATTAAAATTTAAACTTTCCGTAGTATGAAAACTACCAAAAACTTAAAATTGAATAATTATTTCTCATCGCCAGTGAACAAAACTGCGTTTTATGTTAGTTAGATTTAACACTAGCATTAATATATATATGTAAATATATACCAACCGTTGTTTAGTCCTAAAAATATTAATTTAAGCTCCTTTTGGGGCTCTGCTCTCTAGAGCTTTTAATGTTGTTCCGTGACAAAAAGCAACAAAAAATAAAAACAGTGGTTTCGACGAATACAATTAAAAACCGGGAACAATGAGACAAATTGTTTCCGAAACAATCGTGCACAAAGTTCAGAATAATTAATGTTCCAACCAAAATGAAAATATGGATGAGAATGTTGTTTTTTCCTCCAAAAATTAAGTTGAAAAGTAGATTTTTGATTCCGAGCTTACCGAAGGTAACGGAAGCTACGTGATCGTTATGAAGAACAAACAATTTTTAGGTCTCCGATTTCAAAAACTCCAAGACAGAAACCCGTTTCAGACATCAGGGAGCATTTTTGGTTCCGTGTCTGTCTGTCGCTCTTTTTTTTCGAACTATCATATCTTAAAAACTACACGTCCGATTTTAATGAAATTTGGATGGTAGATCATGATTAGTCCATTGTTGGTCTCATATAAGTTTCAACCTTCTGCGCTCATTTGTTTCTCTTCTACACCCACATAAACATACATTTATTTATATACCTACAGCTTCATAAGTACGTCTTATGAAGTAGTCTTATCTGATTTGTATGAAACTTCTAAAGTAACCTGCAGATATAGCCCCAGATTAATTTGAACCGTCTGCGCTTTTTAACTTTTGCTAAATTGATACTTAAAGTCATGTAACAAATCAAAACAATTTTGATAGATAAAAGAACCGGGAGAAACAAACAAATTTGACAATAATGGCTTGTAAAAGCGTAAAATCAATGAAGTACGTGATTGGATGTGAGGAAGCTATGTGCCACACCAATTGGCAGTCTATTTTCTAATACTTTTTATTCCTATTTCATAACTGACTATATCTTTCTTTTTGATTCATGGAAAATAAAATTTCTTCTAGTATAGAAGCAGTTAAAGAATTCAACGTCTCTTTCGATCAATAAAAAGCTAGATCTTTTTTTAGCTTGTGATTTTATCATTTTTCTCGTTTCGATCCTTTAAAATAATTCTGTGGTTGTTTGGTTTAGACGGGTATTGATAGCATGATTTTCTTTTATTGCTGTACTTGTATTTGTAGAACGTATCGTATTATGTTTATATAAGAGAACTCGTAACTTATAATAAGTTTCATATGAGATATTTCTTGTTCCCTCTTTACATTGTATTCTTTACTTTTTATGGATTTGAAATAAAATTTCCAAGTAAAACTGTGCCAATTTATTTTTACTGATATAAAGATATGTCACTTTTACTGTCATCGAAGTCAATAATTGAAATAAAAGATAAAATCGCGATATTATTAAAAGTAATTTTTCTCTGGCGAAAACCTCTACTTTTTAAAAGTTTAATTGGGTTTTAAACGTTTAAGTCGAGTGAAGAGGAGGATCCTTATCTTGACAATTTTAACTAAGTGATTTAAAACATGCAAACTTATTAATATATTTGTATTACCAAGCCTATATATAAGAAGTTTTTTTTTTTTTAAATAAAGTGACTCCACTCATCCACAAAATAAAAAATTTTGAAGACGAAGTTTATTAATTAATATAATTTTTTCAACTTTTAAGAAGCAGAAGTATGTTTATTTAGATTTTTTTCTTTTTAAAAGTAAACAGAATTATTATTTCGTCTTTATTACAAACATCCATGTTACCGCTTGAGTTATCATAGCGCTAAATACTAAACTTTGGAAAATGCATTCATGGTAGGGTCAGCTAGGAGCAGTGAGGCGGCTGGAACAGGGCACAAAGCAGCCCACTTAACTTATATTTCAAAATATTGTTAGCAAATATGTATTTCCCTTTATTTATTTTTGTTTTTAATTTATTCGGGGGTGCACGAAATTTGGATGGGAATTAAAATCTTTTTTGACATTTTTATGTTTAGGCTATAGAACATACCTCAAACAGCGTTTGAGTGAGTTGAAAAGTGTGACAGAGATTCAGAAACCTATAGGAGGTTTGCAATCCAGTCTACAGCTGTAGGACCTTCCCCTACCGCGGACTCGAATGTAACTGAGGACGGGACGTGTAGGTTCGGCTGCCTTCGGTCTCCCCCACTCTATAGACTGTAGCCCAGAGCTCTTCTACTCTACTACACTTAGTAAAGTCTAGTCTAGAGCAGCAGTTCTCAACCTACGTACCCCTTTTTGTATAATTAACTGTGGGTATCCTCTAAAACAACCCCTTATTTTTACAAATACTATTTACATTAGATGAAGTGTTGTTACACTACTGCTAATATTGCAACATCGTAGTCACAGCTGTAAAAAGGTCATTTACTTTACTTACGCATAAACTCGAAAAACCACACCAAAAAGCGTTACATAAAAATGTCTCACTGTCTTGCAGACTTGTATGCAAGCAATTTAAAAATATTTTATATTTAGGTATGCTCAAAAAGTAAACAAAATTATGGAACAGAATATTTGTGTAGTTCTAAGCTCACTATACCACAACGTCTGTGTAGTCTTTATAATTTCAGTTTGAAGAACGACTGAAAGATTGTGGGAGACGGGTCAAACAAGTATTTTATTAGGCTAATCTTGCTGCCATTTTGGTTTTTACAAATTAAAAAAAAAAAAAATGCTCTTTGTGAGCTTTCTCGAAGCTAAATAATTTGATAGAGGTCAATCAATATAAAAGCAGCTAATAATAAAATATCAGCTCAAAATACCAATATATAAGATTTTTAATTAATATTTAATTTGGCGAGTGGCTTTTGCCATACTAAAATGCCGTAAAATGTTTATACTGTGCTCCAATATTCCAATTATTATTATTTATTTTTTTTTTTTTACTATTATTATTTACAGATTAATTATAGCTTTTTGAGTTTAATTCACTTTATAAAGCAAACTTTTTATATTGTTGGACATTTTACTTTTAATTTGACGAGCGGTCGTACCTGCCTTTGACGGGCTTCCACTTTCCATGTCCCTCCCCCATAAAAAATTAAATCCATGTTTAGCTCCTCCCCTAAGACTTCCTATCTGTATAATGATGTTGCTATCTTCATTAATTTGTTTTAAGTTGAAACTCTTCATCTTATAACTTTTCTTAATTTCTGTTCCTCTGACGCTGTAACAAAAAAAAATAGACTGCCAATTGGTGTGGCACATAGCTTCCTCGCATCCTATCACGTACTACATTATGGTTTAATTGTTTCCCCCGTGTTTTTTTTTAATCTGTCAAAATTTTTTTGATTTGTTACAGGAATTAAACTATCAATTTAGCAAAAGTTAAAGAATTAATTAATCTGGGGCTATCTGCGGGTTACTTTTGATAGACTATAAAAGTTACATTCAAATCAGATAAGCACTTTTGAAGCTATAGGTGTAAATAAATGTATGTTTGTACGCATGTAGAAGAGAAACAAATAGGCGCAGTAGGTTGAAACTTATATGGACCAACAATGGGCTAATCATGGTCTACCATCCAAAATTCATTAAAGTCAGACGTGTAGTTTTTAAGATGTGTTGGTTCGCAAAAATTGAACGACTGACCGACCGACAGACAGACCCGGAACCAAAAATGTTCCCCGATGTCTGAAGCGGATTTCCGTCTTGGAATTTTTGAAATCGGAGACCTAAACATTTTTCGTCTTCAGAACGATCACGTAGCTTCTGTTACCTTCGGTAAGCTTGGAAGCAAAATAAATAAATAAATAAATTACAGCCGTCATTGACAATACATATCCTACTTGATCTTTGTGTGATTGTTGTT
Source organism: Gerris lacustris (assembly GCA_951217055.1). Classification (NCBI taxonomy): domain Eukaryota; kingdom Metazoa; phylum Arthropoda; class Insecta; order Hemiptera; family Gerridae; genus Gerris; species Gerris lacustris. The sequence goes on from OX578276.1 coordinate 110,371,827, forward strand.
TTATTTAAGAAATAGTAAAAGGTCAAAATGTATAAATAGATTTAACTAAATTGAAAGATTAGTGAAAATAAACACTATCAACATATTAGGGCCACGGAGTTTGTACTAAAGAGTATTTAGGTTTAGGTTTGATAATATGAATTTTCCTTGAGGTCCCTTCTTGGAATATATATTATATATAATGTATATATATATATATATATATATATATATATATATATATATATATATATATATATATATATATATATATATATATCTATAATATAAGTGGCAATGTCCTGATTGACTGACTGACTGACATAGAATCAACGCACAGCAAAATCTGCTTAACCGAGAGACTTGAAATTTTGAGGATATACTCGGTTCATATCATAGGCATCCACTAAGAAAGGATTTTGCGAAATTTTTATTTTTGTACCCAGGGGTACGGGGTACAAATGTCAAAGTAATGAATACTTTTAATGATGCATATCGTTGAAAAGCTCTTTAAAAGTACAGTAATTGTTGTTATGTACAGTTTTGTCATATTTTCATTTAGGAGGGGGTAAAATGGAAAAATATGTATAACTACATCTTATATAAATGAAGAGTGTCTATGAGTGTCATTTGTCTTATATAAATGAAGTGTTTATGAGTGTACTGCTTACATGAGATTATAAAGTTAAAATGTTGGTACACAGGAGTACGGGGTACAGATGTCAAAGTAATTAATTGATAGGTACCCTTTATGATGCATATCATTGAAAGGCTCTTTAAGAGAAAAGTAATTATAATGTACGTTTTTGTCATTATTTTCATTTAGGAGAGGGGTAAAAAGGAAATGTCAACGTAAGTGTGTGTATGCGCGCGCGCGCGAACGTGCGCGTGTGTGTGTGTTCTTTATTCAAATCAACCGTTTTATTCCGATTCCAATGAAAATTTGCACACTTGACCTTCAAAGCAAGGGGAAATGGGGAAGGTCACTGACTTCATGCATTTTCGAAATTTTGATTTTGGTACACAGGGGTACGGGGTACAAATGTCAAAGGAATGAAAACCCTTCACGATGCATACCGTTGAAAAGCTCTTTAAGAGTACAATTATTGTTATGTACATTTAGGGGGGGTAAAATGGAAAAATATATCTATATCTATGTATAAAAAACTAATAATTGTTGTGTCTGTACATTTATCCGATTGGGCTAAAATTTTGTATTTATTCATTTATTTTATTATTATTATTTTTTTTTTTTATATTATTATTATTTTAATCCCTAAGGGGAACATAAGAACAGAGTAAGAAAAGAAGGGGAATTGAGCCCAGACCGATCTTCAAAAGTTAGGAAGTTAATACTTGAGAAAGAGCTCTTATTTTGGATGTAAGCATGTATATTAATAAAAGATAATTCCAATTTCAACCAAGGGATGTAAAATGACACGGGGAGGGGGGGGGTTATAAATCCATTAAATTGAAAATAAAACACCCCGTAGCGAAGCACGGGTATTCAGCTAGTATATATATATATATATATATATATATATATATATATATATATATATATATATATATATATATATATATATATATTTATTTATTTTTATTTTTTTTTTTTTGTGATAGTGAGAAACTATGTGAGAAACAATGTGCCACGTAAACGTGACACATAGGAACTGTTCCAACATTAGACAATACGTCACAAAGATGTTGGCTCGGCATTACGCTATGTCCTGCATCGTTTCGTCGCGTCCGACTCATCAGGGGCCCGACGATGCCCACCCAACTCTGGACCTATACCAGATCAAGAAGATCAGATATCGGGCTTTATCAGAGACAAGCGTGCTCTCACACCGCCATTCTTGCTTGGCAGGCAAAACAAATCAGCAATGAAATACCGTGTTTTTGCACACTGCAATAAGGTACACAATTTGTGATAGTGAGAGACACCAAGGGATGTGCCATGTAACGGAACAGTTCCTATGTGTCACGTTTACGTGGCACATCCCTTGGTGTCTCTCACTATCACAAATTGTGTACCTTATTGCAGTGTGCAAAAACACGGTATTTCATTGCTGATATATATATATATATATATATATATATATATATATATATATATTTATAACATATATATATATATAACATATATATTTATAACATATAATATATATATATATATATATATATTATAAATATATATATATATATATATATATATATATATATATATATATATATATATATATATCTATATATATATATATTTATAACACTATGGTGCTTTTGGGTAATGATATAAATGAAAATTGTATGTTTAAGTTCGATAAACAAACAATTTTGTTACGTAATAATACATGTGTATTTGATGTTATTTTATTTAAAAGTACGATTACAATGGATTTATTATAATGGAATAGGTAGTCAGGGTGGAACAGGATTCATAATAAATAAAAGAAAAGAAAAAGATATCCGTAGTTTTAAGGCCTACTCACATCGCGTGTCTAAGATGATCTGGAAATTAGATAAGAACAAAAAATGCGGCAGAATCAAGTTCATCCAAGTATACGCCCCCACATCGGACTCTGATATTGATGAATTAGAGGAATTTTACAACTGCTTGCAGATGGCTCTAGAAGAAGACAAATCGAGATACACGATACACTATCATTCTAGGAGACTTTAATGCAAAAATTGGTAAAGGAGGAAATTACGATGCTGTAGTATGGGTATGGCGATAGAAATGATAGGGGGAAAAGAATGATAGAGTTTTGCAAAGGATATAAAATGCTCATTATGAATACATTTTTTAAAAAGACAGACTCTAAAAAATGGACGTGGCTTAGTCCTGATGGAAGAACAAAAAACGAGCTGGACTACTCTTTGTAGTAAATAAAAAAGACCTATTTACGGATGTCGAGGCAATAGACTTTGTGAGCATCGGAAGCGACCATAGGCCTATTCGAGGAATTATTAAAATAAAAAGTAGAACAAAATATAAAAAACAATTGCAAGGCGTTAAAAAAAATATTAGTTTAGAAATTTTAAAGGCAAACGGGTTTGAAACTTTATTAAATGGACGACTAAATTTTCATATAGAAGACGTGGATAAGTTTGGAAATGAATTAACAAACTCCATAAATAACACAACTGCATCGATTATAAGTATAAATGAGGTAGAAAAAAATAAAAAGAAACTTCCCAAAGAAATATCAGCTCTAATGAAAAAAAAAGAAGGAAAATAAAAAGAGAAGGGAAGGGAAAAATAGAATATACTGAGATCTCGAAGCTGATTAGAATAAAGATAAAGGAATGGAGCACAGAGAAGAAAATAAATGAAATGAAACTAACCCTAGAAAACAATGGAAACTTGAAAGCATTCTGGAAATCTCAATCATGTGGTAAAAAGAAAATTCTAGCGATGAGAAATGAAGAAGGAGAAGCTAAGCATGAGAAAAAAAGAAATAATACGGATTATTGCAACGTATTATGAAAATTTATACGGCAAAACAGGTGAACGTGAACACGCGACAGAAACAAATTTCTTTGAAAAAGAAGACATCGTGAATTACTTAGAAATACTTGATGAAGAAATTTTATATGCAATTAGAAAGTCCAAAAACGGGAAAGCTGCAGGATGTGATAGAGTCAAAAATGAAGAACTGAAGGCAGGTGGGATGTCATTAGTTAAAGCTCTAAAGATATTGTATGATAAGTGTTTAGAACAAAGAAAAGTTCCTAAGACTTGGCTTAAAGCAAGACTCCTACTTCTCTTTAAAAAAGGAGACAAACTCAATATTGAAAATTATCGTTCACTAAGCCTACTTTCAAATCTATATAAAACATTTATATCAATCATCACAAGAAGAATTGAGAAAAATCTTGAACAGCAACTAGATATCAATCAAACAGGATTCAGAAAAAATTTCTCGACAAACGATAATATTTTTACGCTTAAGCAACTAATGAGAAAATCCCACGAATATAAGTTCCCTTTAGTTGTCCTTTTTGTCGACTTCAGAAAAGCATTTGACTCTATTTATACCGATGTGATAAAGAAATTACTTATTAACAGCCATGTAAATAGAGAGTATCAGGAACTGTTTAGTTTTATATATGATAATAATGCTGAACTGGAAATTAGTTTAGACCAAGAGGGATTAACAATAAAACAGGACAGGGGCACAAGACAAGGCGATGTTCCGTCGGCGAAAATCTTTATAGCGGCTTTAGAAGAGGCATGTACAAAGCTTGATTGGAAGCATAGAGGTGTCCGTGTTAATGGTGAGAAAATTAACATACTTAAATTTGCTGATGACGTTGTTTTGTTTGCGGAAAGTGTGGAAGAAATAGAAGAAATGATGGAGGAATTAAAAACAGTTACGTCCGATATCGGACTTCAAATTAACACTGAGAAAACAAAATTGATGATAATTAATGAGGAATTAATAACAGATAAAAAAGAACTAGTGATAGAGTGTGTCAACGAATATATTTACTTAGGCTGTTTAATAACCAATAAGAAGAACTCTGAAGAAGACGAAATTAGTAGAAGAATATCCCTGGGCTGGAGAAGCTACAATAGACACCGAAGATTATTTAGATCGAACATTAGCATGGAACTAAAAAGTAAGCTGTGGAACATGTGTGTCCTGCCGGTGATAAGTTACGGATGTGAAACTTGGGCTTTTACCAATGAAATAATCAGGAAATTGAGAGTGATGCAACGTAAAATGGAGAGAAGCATGTTAAACATCACAATAAAGCACAAGCGTTCCAACAACTGGATAAGGGCACAAACAGGGATGGAGGTCATTGGAAGAATAGTAAGTTTAAGGAAATGGAAATGTATTGGGCATATTATAAGGAGTAATGATAACAGATGGACCAAAAGAATAATGCAGTGGTATCCAAGGGACAGAAAGAGAGGAAAAGGAAGGCCCACTACCAGGTGGGATGAAGAAATGAGAAAGATATGTGGAGGGAACTTGGCAGAGGGTTGCGTTAGAAAGAGCGGAGTGGAAGCGAATGACCCAAGTGTATTGTGATGTTTGCCTGTGGAAAAACTAATTTGAAACTTGTGGTTAAATTAAATTGTATACAGAGTTTTCTCGTTTAGAAATTATAAAGCATTTTAGTTTTTGCATGTAAATCAATTTTAGTGAGTAGCATGATAGTTACATATTCTATTTATTTGTTTTGTTATTTATAGTAAATTTTTATGTTTGTTGTTCCTTACTTGTTAATTCCTTACTATATTGTTTTTGTGTTTATTTATTAATTATTTATTGATTTCTAATAATGTTTAAACATGTATATAAGAAAAGTGTATTATAGATAATAATTTAAATTGCTTGCCTTATGAAAAATAAAAATAACACAATACTAAAATAGAATATATTAAAATAAAATAAAAATAAAAATATTAATATTAATAATCACTCGCATACTCCAAACGAGTTGCCACAGCGTTCTGCTGATTTGTTCGAATGCAAATACAAATAGTACCTATTACTTTTAATAATGAATTTTTTATATCTCAATGTGTATTTGTATGATCAATAAATGGCTTATTTATTTATTTATTTATTTATATATATATATATATATATATATATATATATATATATATATATATATATATATATATATATATATATATATATATATATATTTATAACACTATGGTGCTTTTGGGTAATGATATAAATGAAAATTGTATGTTTAAGTTCGATAAACAAACAATTTTGTTACGTAATAATACATGTGTATTTGATGTTATTTTATTTAAAAGTACGATTACAAGGTATAAAGCTATGGAACGTTTCCTTTGTGAGACAAAGATTACTAAGTCATTTGTTCCATCGTGTTTGTCATTAGGAGTGAAGCACTGAGCCAAGGCTTGTGTTCTGGGTTTCCGGCTGTTTAACTTTCGATTGAAGCGCGTTTATGTTGCGACTTCTAAATAAGAGAAAGAAGTGAGGGAAGAGGAAGGAGGGGGAAACCCTCTACAGGTGAAGTAGGGACAATCAATACTTACCCCCGGGTACAGGTGGGAAATCACTAGGCCACTCGGGCCCGCAACCTGAACCTAGACTATGTCTACACGCAACATTACTGCATCATGTAGTCCTCAACTCTCTTGTCTTTTTCTATTAACCTTTTAACAACAATACTACGTATTGTTTTAGACTTTAGAATTGCATTCGTTTTTGTTATAGTTCTCTTTTTATTAACATTGTATTTGTTCACTTTAACCCTCTCTTACTAAAAGAGTATTTTATTAGTTTTATTTCTTTCAAACTCTTTTGTAGTTTTATTACTTCCTGAGTTAAAACTCTGTTTTACATTTTATTACTTATTTTATTCTGTTAAAAAAGTAATAATACAAAATTCTCTTAAAGAATGATAAATTCCTGGAGCTTGGACTTACTGCTTGCAAAAGAAATATTACAATTGTTAAATTATTTTAACGTGTTTTTTCGATATACTGACAATTTTTCTGAATACCAGAGAATTGTCTTATTTATTTTTGATAAAAATTACGATTACGTCCAAAGGAATCTTATATTACTGTAATTACGGAAGTAATATAACTTAAACCTATAAATTATATTCGAGCCACATTTCTCCTATACTAATACATAACTATATATCTTATTTTATAAGATGTATTAAATAAAATATAAGAATATCTATGTATATAAAATTAAAGTTTTGCCTGAACATTGCTCAGGATTGCAAAATATACGTTTGGATACTTTTTCATTTCATACATTATAAAAACCTATCCAGCCTTAACTTTTTACTACGTTTTTATTAGCTTGCTTTCTTGTTTGTTTGTTTGTTTGTCCGGTACAAATCTAGCAATCGATTTCTAACTAACTTCCCAAATAGCTAGACATTTGAAACTTTTAGCATAGCTCAGAACACGATGACAATGCATTATTTTAATACTTTTAGACATCTTTCAGCAAAATTTAATTGGTTTTCAGCAAATTTTGCTGTACGGAAAGTTAGTTCGGAAAAAATCCGCAAGTTATTTTATTTGTTTTTCCATATCCCAAATTTGCAATCTTCATTTTGACGGGTCTCAAATTTGTGATAGATAAACATTGAATGACAGCAAAACAGGAAATATCGATTATATTATTTATCGATTATATTATTTATATTATTTCAAATATATCGATGGTTGGGGAGATCTGTTGTACAAAGATTTGTCCTTTTATAGGTTTAATATCAGCTCTCTAGATGGTTGTCATTTATGTGAAGTAAATAAGTTCGGAACTTTTTTTTCTCACTAAGATTATATATTATATAACAATAACAATTATATTATCAACATTACATACGATTCAACAGAAAATTTAAAAACGTAGTATATAAAAAGTTCTTTTTATCTTGAAATTATTTCATGTATGTTGGTTTGTCGCCACCGGTCCGTTACTATAGGCGCAAAACTTGCTGAACGAAATCGATTGAATTTTACGCAGTGGTTTGCACCAACATGTTGCTTATGCAGTGGCTTGGTTTCATCAAAAAATATTGAGTAGAACCCAATATTAACAAAAGTATAAAAAATATAATCATAACAATGTCGTTTATTGTTCCAAACAAATCTGTTTTGGGCCCGAGCTCTCCGTTTGTAATAGAAGCTATGTGATCGTTCTGAAGAACCATTTGTCTCCGATTTCAAAAAATCCAAGACAGAAATCCGTTTCAGACATCAGGGAACTCTTGTGCTTCCGTGTCTCTTTCGGTCTTGTCTGTCTGACGCTCAAATTTTGCTAAACAACATATCTTAAAAACAACTCGTCCGATTTTATGAAATTTGGATCTGCAGCCATTTGCTGTTCTTTCACAAGCGGATAAACATAGATTTATTTGCGGATTACATAGATCTTTAAAAGCACTTAATTTATAATTTTAGGGAATTTGGTTGGTTTGTCGAAAGTAGTCCGCAGGTAGCACCAGATTAATTTCGACTATCTGCGCTCTTTAAATTTAGTTAAATTGATCTTTAATTCTTGTAAAAATTAAAACAATTTTGGCAGATTTAAAAAACAGTGAAGGGGGGGGGGAATTAAATCAATTTGACAATAATAGGTAAAAGCATAAAATCATTAAAGTACCTATACGAAATAGGACGCGAGGAAACTATATGTGCCACACTAATAAGCTGACTATTTTATTACTTGCTTTGTTTACGTTTGCATAGTCAATATCGTCTAAAGTTCTTCATGGACATGATTGTATTTAGTTTTGTTTGTTTAATAATATTTAGGTTGTTCATATTTTTATAGGCTCAATTAAGATCGTTGTGTGATTAAATAATTAATACAAAAATACCATTTTAAAACTGGTTTTATTTTAAACATTTTTTTTTTCTGTATTTTTCACCTAAATTGTTTCCATGTGCAAAATTTGGGGAAGATTGAAGACGGGAAGTGGTTCAAAATTGGGGTAATTACAAAGCAAAGTAATATAAGACCAGTAAAAATTGTTATGAATTGCGCCTAATAATTAAATAGAGGCATTTTTGCATGTAAATAGCCTCTAAACTTCGATTATTTTTTTCTTATTAATTGCATGAACGATAGTTAAGAATCAGGACTATATTCAGTCCTGATTCTTTCTTGAAGGTTTTGGAACCAAAACTATTTTGGTTTGTAATTTAATTGCTTGGCCTATATAATAATAAGAAGCATAGCCACTGATCCCAGATTACTCAGGGGTTAAGGGCTAGTTTAAAAATAAAATTAAGTCGAAATAAAGAATAAGCTCTACAAAATAAACATTAAAAAAAACAAAATGTATTCTCTAAGTCGATAATGGTCATCTTGAGTGCTTAAATTTTTTTTTTTTTTAACTTTAATTTACAGTGGTATTCAATAAAGCTTGTTATAAAATGGTTAAAAATTAAATTAAAGTTGCAATCTAAGAAACATACATAATATGTAAGGAAAAGATAAAGAATTTGTCCAAAAAAATGTCCAAAGTAGTTATGGTTGCAAAAGCTTACGGCTTTTTTTTATCTTGTAGCTTCTATGAAAGATTAAACTTTTCCCGCTCTCACCATTATCTTTGAGGTAAATATTTGTTTTCCTGTGTGTCCCAGTGCAATTACAAATTCCTGATTTAGCGTCATCCGGTGCTATTTTACCTTAAACTAAAATGAATGGCTCTATAAAATAAAGTTACTTCCCTGGGGAGATCTTTCATTGTCCCTATATGACTCTGTTGTCTCTTAATATACACCTATTTCACAATATTTTTTACCCAGTTAAATAACGTCAGCTCCTAATTTTGAGAGAACATGAGCATGCTCGATTTAATTTATACATACAATTAGAAAAACTTTATTAAGTTATGCTTAACTAACCCAGTATTTTGCGCAGATTGAGTTTGTTGGATGCTTCCATTAAATGTAGGTTATACCAAAAACATAATATAAATCTGCGAATTAGCCCCTTTGCAACTAGTACAATTGGCTTTAAAAAAAGGTTATACCTACTTGGATGCAGAGACGTCTGCGATTGACGGTATTGAACAACTAAGTTACCTTTTAGGAAATTCAACAAGTTATAGGAATAAGCAATAAAGTAAAATTGTAAGATGTGATGCTTTGTTAAAATAATATTAGTATGCAAGAAAAGTGTTTCTGTGAAGCGTGTTTTCTCTTTACCTCTGCCTCCTCAGTTAATAAAAAAGGGAAAAAGATAAGGAAGAAGATTCCATGAAAAGCCGTAATGATAATTACCTTTTTTACGATGCATAATTTTGAATAGGTTGTATCTAATGGTACAGAATGATTTATAGGTTAAATTAGATAAATGAATATGAGATCCTATATTGTACTTTATAAAAGGAACATTTAATTTTTTTTGGTTAAAGTTACGGTAAAGCATAGCAAAGAATGTAACCGTAATGTGAGGGTGTAGAAGGAATGAATAAGGTCTCTTAAGGGGCTTATCGGATAACGGTCCATATATTGTATCTTTTGTTATCTTGGTAAGATTATTTGATAAAAGCATCTTATCAAACATATAATAATAGTCAACATTTAAAAAAATTACGAAATAAAATAATTTCCAAGTAAATCTATATTTTAATTACTCTTCATCATTTTAGATTTAATTATTCACATAATTTTACTGATTTATTATATAGAGGTGAAAAATATATAAGTAACTAGCCTTCTGCCTTTTGAAATAGCATTTTTTCCTTGCATTGAAGTTTCTGGGCCCATATACTTTTATGACTAGCAAAAAAAGATGTGCATAGATTAAAGTTATTTACGGTAAGAACAATTTTGAGGTGTTAAAGTTATATTAATAAAGTTCTGAGAGTAACATTCATTGAAGTGGGCGCAACGAGCTTCCTATATTCAAAAAATATTCTCCTTATCTGTTTGTCTATATGTCAATAACGTTTACGTATCCAATTATACATGTTTCTCAGGCTAAGTTAGTTGTTCAGTGTTATTACAATGCTTGCGAGAGCAAGCAACAAACGGGAGCTTAAAATTATAATTTAAGGACGGAAAAAGATCCTAATCTAGATAAAATTCTACTTTATTCCTCATCATAAACAGGCCAAGAATCAAGCATAATAAAAATAAAAGAGCAGTCTGGCTCATGAAAGTTGGAGTGAAATGAGGTTATGGACTAAAAAAAAATAGCAGAATTGGCAACAATGCGTAGATATCACTACTTTGATAGCCTGACTATTTTGGGTGGGCGTCTGGAACTTGGCCCTTTTTACTTTCTCATATAAAGAGAAAGTATTGTGATGGCGCGAAAACTCGATTTTGATGGATTTACACGTTTTGAGGTCCCCTGAGTCCAAAAAAGTGGTTTTTAAAAGATGTCTGTCGTCTGTCGTCTGTCGTCTGTGCAGACGCCTGGAGCCTAAACTACTGGGCCGATTTTGAAGAAATTTAGCATACATGTTCAGAAAAATCATACCCCGAGGCGAAATCGAGAAATGAATTTTAGCTCCAAATTTAGGGGCGCTACCCCCCAAAACTCTGAAAAAACGTGAAAAAAAAATTATTTCTCGAAAATGGTTCCGACGATTTTGATTAAAAAATTCTAAAATATAGTCCATTTAAATACGAATCCAACGATATAAGCCGTTTTCCCGGGAAAAATCTAGTTCCTGAGAAAAAAGCTTAAAACGCGGACCGAGAGAGCCCGGGTTCGATTCCCCGCCCGGGAGAAGTTATTTTTATGATAAATTTTAAGAAATGCTCAATAATTATTAAATTTACATACGAAATCTAATAAATGGAAAACACTGGGCTAAATAATTATGAACTCGTATATGAGAAAGTTTGTCTGAGTTGTCTCGGACCGATTTTTTCACGGTTAGGTTTTTGTTGGGGATCTAATCCATTCGACGAGACAAACATTTTTTTTTAAAAAAACTGTTTAGTAAGGCTCTCCGCTCATGGATCGATTGGTCGATTTGTAAAAAAAAGAGATTATTGAAATGATATGCGTCAAGTATAAACTATGCAAAACAAGCGGATCTCCTCCGTCAGCTTGCGGTCTCCAACTGGGAAGATACAAAACGTTGTCTGTTTACTTTCTTTTATAATGAGTTCAAATTCAAGTGATAAGGATAAGGAGGACGCTGTTACGTTCTACTGGTACCGTCGGATGAAAAGAAGGACATAAATAGTATGGATGTATTCGTACATAGAATGAAACTTTCAATTTCGACTGCTTCTTGTGGCAAAAAAATTGCAAGGGAGTAATGCAAAATGTTTGCCATTCTTTAGAACGTCAAAAGAATCGTGTATTTAACTTGTGGAGACAGTACAAATATCAGGGAAAATGTAAGTGAACAAGAACGCATACAGATAAGTATGACAACATTAAGGTACCTAAGCTTTTTATTGAACAATTATTTTAAATCGAAAATATTATATAAAGTAGCAGTTAAAGTTACTATTATTGGTTGGGAATTTATGGTATTTATTCATAATGAAGGTAAACTTTATCTGATTCCCTTCCCACACACTTACTTCTCTTTCGCCGACATACCCAAATACCACCCTCCCACACCCCATGCAGTAGGTACACATATCTTTATATACATGCCTGACTTTTGAAAATTATCTCTATTAGTTCTCTGATAATTTCGATGACTCAAGTCAAAATTGGTTTGCATTTTTATAAATTTTACTAATGGTTTGTTAATTTGCTGATTAATTAAACTAGCAATAGTGTTTCCTTTTAAACTAACTTTACCTGATTAAGAAGTCTCAGGATTTACAAATGTTGGAGCATTATTCAGTTATCTTTTTGGAAGACGGAGTATTTAGAGGAATCTGATGGCTGCTCATATTTAGTGATTTTTGGGTCAGTGGTGGAAGCATGCTGTAGTTGTGCTCTCCATCACTTGTCATGAAAAGGTTCCATCACTATAGGAACTATTCACTCTCGAGGTCTAGAATCTAGAATGGACTTTTGTGTAAACCTTTCGGGTTTTTATCTCTCACTAAATTTTTCACCTTTCCCTTCGTAGCTGAGTGTCAGATGTTTTATGATACCACATATTCTATGTTATGTGGATTCCTGTTATTTCTAAGACAAACCCTGTGGGATACAGAACCGTTTCTTTAAGTTGAAAGGATGTTATTTACATAGACTTTTCTTATTTCCTTGAAATATTTCCTGACATTGTACAAGATAATGTCATTGTTTACTTTGCCACCGAATAAATTTAGAAAATACTCTTTTACCCTCCCCGAATTATTTAGTTTCCAGTCATGTTTTTATGTCTTTTGAAAAAGAATTTAAATACCATTTCAATGTTGTAAAAAATACTTGCTCATTATAACAAAGTTTTTATTATAAATTCTTTATATTTGTGCATTTTGGTTAATTAATAAAATGTTTTTATATTGAGATTAATTAATATTAATTAATTGATAGAATGTTTTTGGGTTGGGATAAGTTTGAGCTCAATTGGATGACTGGAAGTCGATTAATTAGCCCTCCTAAAATTTTTACAATAGAGGACCTACAGCCACAAAATCGAAGTTAATATAAAAGATTTAAAAAGGAAAATAAGGAGGAAGAAATTTGACTTTTAGTTAATACTAATAGGCTCAAAAACTTTTATTAAATCATTATTTATCTTTACCCTATAACTATTACACAGCCAAATCATATAATATTTACTGATTCCATAAACCATTATTATTATTCTATACCAGCATTTTTTTCTCCCATATTCTGAAATTCTTGATTAATCAAGATTCTTGGAAATAAGTTTAACTACTAAAATACATTTTACCTAAAATATATTTTAAGAACTGCATTTTTTATAATCGAGCACTGTAAGAAAACAAGAACTGTTTTGATTTTATTAGTATATCAATAATTTAGTGTAAGGGGAAAAAAAGTAGTTTTAAATTAAAAGAAAAAAATAAGAAAAAATTAAGGGACTTGAATTCAATAATAATATCCTGGTCGCATAATACTGTAGCTCGTAATTTTTAGTACATATTTTAATTGAAGCGAGCGTAGCGAGCTTCCTACATTCAACGAAATATGCTCCTTGTCTGTCTGTCTGTCTGTCTGTCTGTCTGTCAGTAACGTTCACGCGTGTGACGATAACTTGAGTAAAAGTTGACCGATTTAGTTGAAATTTGGTATACATGATCCTCTTACTAATACTCAGGCTAAGTTCGTTGGACAGCGTGATCCGTCCAAGAGTTCGCGCGCAACGCTCGCGTAAACGAGAGGTTCAAAAATTAAATTGGAATTTCAGGACGGGAAAAGATTCTATCATCATCTATTCGATGAGACGAACATTTTTTTCAAATAACATTTTTTAGTAAAACCAACAGCGACACCGCTATGAATTAATAAAGATCGCTAAAACTATTAAAGCGGGCCTAAACGTTTAAAATAGAGAAAACAACCTTTTTACCGATATCTTACGTTCTAACGTGACGATTTTAATAAAACTTCATAGACACCATCTGATGCACAATTGAAACAGGCATGCAAAATTTCAATTTGATACATGCAGTAGTTTGTTTGTAGCAAAGAGATACAAATTATAAATATTGAAATAGAGATGTGTGGTTAGAGGAACAGTAAGAATGCGGGGTGGTTCCCCGCTGCACTACTACCAGACCCATTATCTATCAAATCATCATGATTCACAATAATCTTTTTTTTCAATATTCAATACATACGCAATATTTATTACTATACGCTCGCTTCAATGATAGAGCCACGCGATGCCTAGTATAAATACTGTCAAAAGAAGCATTTTAACTTATTTGCTAAAAATATTTCAAATGAATAAACATTTGTGAAATTGCTTTCTTCCATGCTCTAACAGTAGCTGAGTTGCAACATAATGTAGGTATAATGCTTTCATTAATAAAATTAGGCTGGGAACTATAATACGTCCTTACTGCGTATCTATTGGTGAACAATGATGTAAATAATACACTACAAAAATTCCAAATGGGAGTTAGCAATATTTATAAATCAATAGTACTTTCATTGAAATTAATATATTAATAATCATGATAAAGATAAATCAAACATAGCTTTGACAAGAGTTGCAAGTCAGTAAAGGTTGAATTGGTTTTAGCATAGCTTTTCAAACTGTTTTGTTTATTACTATGTAATATTATGGTAGACCAGAATTGTGCACGGAAACATAAACCTGTATGGCGCTCATGCAGTATAAAATAGATTGTTCCACCTGAGAGACGCGATAGGCATTATTTTTTAATCTGCTGTTAAGGCTAGGAAAATATTGTTTATTATGCTTTGTGTGCGCATATGAATGCATGAACTCCATTAAATTTAAGCCTGAGAAATAATTATTAGTCTTTGGAGTTTGAAAGATATTTATATTTAATAATATTAATAAATGAAGAATGAAGTGTAACTTTTGTGTTCAAAGTTGGCCTTTAAAGGATTTATGACTAAATTTTCAATCAGCTTTGATATGGCTGGCTGCTATGGCTATGGCTATGGCTGGCTTTAATATGGCTGATTGCTAGGGTAATGGTGGTGGACTATATTTCACTACTAATTAGATATATCCCTCAAATATTAATTTATAGTAGCTCTAACACAATTTAAGCAAATCCTATAACAACTAACAGGACACTTTTTTAGAAAATAAAAAAATATAATAAATTTTTAAAAAATAAATAATAAAATGAATAATATTTTATTTTATTTTTTTAAAGGATGACTCGTCCGATTTTTATGAATTTTGGGAGGTAGGCCATAATAATAATTAGTCCATTGTTGAATCCTATTGTGTCTCTTCCACAAGCGCACAATCACATATTATGTATATATTTTTAAATACTATTTTGAATTTTAAGAAATTTGGATGGATTGTAGAATGTAGCCCACATATGGACATTAACTATCTAAGCTCATTAAATTTTAATAAATTGATGTAAAAATCAAAATTATATTTACAAATTTAATAAGCGGAGGACATAATTAAATAAATTAGACAATAATGGTTTGTAAAATCATACCATAAATAAAGTGCGTGATAGGACGAGAGGAAGCTATGTGCGACACTATTTGGCTTACAAAATGTATTTTTTAATCAGCTAGGTTTATAGAACTACCGTCAAGAAGCATTGAGATAATCCAAATAATCCCAAATAATTAATTATTTCCGAATAATGGAGGAGCATATCCATCTTTGAGTAGGAAATTTTCTTATCAATAACCGACATCTTAATCCAAGATGGCGAATCTAAACATATTTCTTAGGAAGCACTTAAGAGTATGAGGAACCTACCTAGAACATTTCTTGGTCATAGCTCCAGCGGTTTTAGAGATATATCGTGATGAGATAGTGAGTGAGTAGTATTTAAATGTTATAGGTAATTGAGAGAAAAATTCCAGAAAACCCTACCCAACTAATTTTTATAGATTTAAAGAAAATTGCCTATAAATTTTAATTATTGGCAGGACTAGGGCCTGAAGGTAGGAGATTAGTAAGGAGATAATTGCTTGGACCCTTACGAACTTTTTTGCTGTGGAAATTTTCCATATAAATATCGACTGATTATAAATAACCCATAGATTTAGATTATATACCTCCTTACTTCTGTCATTAAAATGAACGAATATGATTTATTTGCAAACAATTCGGAATATATTTTTTAAAAAAGCTCATTGATATATTTCTCGATGTAATCTTTCTTAAAAAAACTATTTCTAAACTAATCTAAACAGAAGATTATAAAAATAATTAAATTAAAGTCTCAGGAAGGTTTAATAGTACATTACGGGTCTAGTGCGGAAAGTAGCATCTTGCACGCGAGTGTGGAGTTTGCACCCGAGCGACAGCGAGGGTAATAAAACCACACAAGCAAAGCAAAATGCAGTTTTTGCAAGAGTTGCGTACCGTACTGTATCTACGATTGTTGGAATTTAATAATAAATACAGAAAAAAATATTTAATAAACTTCCTTTATGTAAGTTCGTATTTCCCTTTTGATTAAGATGACATTAATTCATCAGTTGTATTTTGTGCCGAATTAATTATTTCGGGAGACGTATTATTCTTCTCATTTTCGCCTTAATCACTTAAATCACTCATTGTTTTTCACAAAAAACTCGATATAAACAGTTACTTTAATTAAACAATATGCAACTCGCTAATTGTGTAATTGTGTAATTGTGCTTAGGTATCTTGGGATGCAGGTTATCAACTGGTTTCGGCCATCTGATTCCCTTTCCCACAAGTCTTTCTCAGAGGACTGGGATACATCGATGAAGTTAGTTTTTAGTTTCGTCAGCTCTTCTAGACGTAAAAGAGCTGCTTCACGTTACAACAAAAATTTTTAAACATGAGAATCTAAAATTTAAAGAGTTTAAAGGATAAAATT
Source organism: Gerris lacustris (assembly GCA_951217055.1). NCBI lineage: Eukaryota > Metazoa > Arthropoda > Insecta > Hemiptera > Gerridae > Gerris > Gerris lacustris. Next base: position 110,388,712 of record OX578276.1, read on the forward strand.
GATGAGGAACATGCCTTTGATCTTAACATTATTCAGGGCTAAATTAGGTTTTTGTATAAAGTAATAAAATATATTTTGTTGTAATAGAGACTGAGGCAGTTAGTGAGGTTATGAAAGAGCTAGTGGAAAAGTGTGAGAGTGAGAATAGAACTGCAGGACTGCAGGTGTGTATAAGGTTAGCAGGTGTTGACTTAGGGTAATAAGTATGACTTGATTGTAGATGCAATAGAGCTCTCTCTCGTGACTTTGTGATAGTGATACGCTTTGTTTGGCCACCACAATCCCAGTTCCTTCGGCTCTCGGCAAAGGCCAACATTAACCCTCATATTGATCCCATTCCGTTACAAGACTATCAATACCCAGGATTAAACTACAGTCCAATATGTATGTTGTATCCAAAACACCATCGTAAAATTTAATATCTCTTTTCGTATTTGCTTTGGTATTTCATTTATCTCTGTATGAGCTTTATCGACGTTTTTATGCTGGTAGTCCCTCTTACTTTCATTATCCTAACCTTAATAATCGATTGTTTCATTGGTTATTATAGAAAATTGAACATATTCTAGAAACTTTAAGGCTTCGCTTTTATAATAAACATATATAACAATTATTAAGTGCTAATGCGTATGACATGGGTTATATTTGAGGTTCGGTCAAGATCCTCGTAGCCTCAATCGGTGAAATGAAATTTCATCCAAATTATTTATATACCTACCTATATTGATTCTTAGTAGTATTCATTTTTAGTTATTTTTTAAATGGACAAACATATTTTTTTTACGAATTATATTGCTTCCGAGCTTACCGAAGGTAACGGAAGCTACGTGATCGTTCTGAAGAACGAACGAACAATTTTTAGGTCTCCGATTTCAAAATTCCTATACAGAAATACGTTTCAGACATCAGGGAGCACTTTTGTCTGGCTGTCGGTCTGTCGCTCAATTTTTGCGAACCAACATATCTTAAAAACTACACGTCCGATTTTAATGAAATTTGGATGGTAGGTGGACAACAAGCACATTTTTGGTCCCATATGTTACAACCTTCTGCACTCATTTGTTTCTCTTCAAAATGCGCACAAACATAAATTTATTTACACCTATTGCTTCAAAAGTAATTATCTGATTTATATGAAACTTTTATAGTTAATCGAAAGTAGCCCACAGATAGGCCCAGATTAATTTCAGCAGTCTGAGCTCTTTAAAGATTTCTAAATTAATCCTTTAATTCATGAAAAAAATCAAAACAATTTTTACAGATTAAAAAAACGGGGGAAACAAACAAATAACATAATAAAAGTAATATCTTTTGTGATTGCATAATTTTAATAACTCCACTTACTTGTATGTATATAACTTTTTATCGGTCAAATTACAATGGTTTATAAAAACCATATTGCAAAACACCCTGATATACCAGATCCTAGTTGTAGCTGCAAGGACAACTTGTATAAATATTGCTGAATAATTGAGTGCCGTGTAAAGAAGGAAGGGCTTTAACATGAAGGAAACAGTGGTGTGTCATGTAGCGAGGGCCTGGCTTCATCAGAGCCTGTGCATACCTTAGTTCTACATTACTACCTCATACTCTCATACGACAGCTCTTGTTTATCCAGTATGTACACTCCGTCCCGGCCATTAATATATAATACAAAAAAAGGTCTTGTACTGCCTAGCCCTCTCTTATTCCCGCCCTTATTACATTTGTATGCTGGACATTGTGCCAAGTTCAAAAGAAGAAGAAAAAAGAAAATTTTCATTTATTTTTAACGTCTGTTTTTTTTCCAGCAACAGCAATATGCTTTTATGGGTTAGTGTATTGCATCTTCAAAACAAGTTAAGCTGCAACGAACCGGAAAAAAATATGTTTATTTTCTCTTCGTTAACTTTTAGTAGAGAATTTTGATTGCAACATTAAGTTATAATTTAAATAAAGAATAAAATAAATATATACATTAAATGATCCATAAGAAGAAACATCAGAACATTCAAAGCATGTAATGAAATAAACATTTTTATGATGACAAAAAAACTCATGTCTTTTTTTTCCTTTTTTTAAAAAAATATATGAATATCCTCAATTTATACTATTCTTGCTAATTAGTATACGCAATGTTTTTGTGGTTAATTTTAATTCAGCCTTGAACTAACCTTCGTCGTTAGATGTAAAAGTTGTATTACTTCAATAATGATGATTCTATGGTACACAGACTGTAGCCAATGTGCTACTGCCGTACCATTCTAATATGGTGTCTGGCCTTGAATTCTCATCCAATGAAGCGTTCAATGTCATATCTAGATTTCCTTCTTCATGCTTAAATTATCACTAATTGATTTTCTTATTTAGATTACCCTCATCTAACCTATTCTAAATAAATATAATATCTTTCGACTTACTTTTGTCAAGGTGAATCAATTGTATAGTTATAGGACTAGGGTTGAAAAATGAAAATACAGTACAATTATAGTAATAAAGTTCAAAAAGTTATCATTTTAATTATAATATGAAATTCTTTCATTTTATTATATTTTATTTTACTCTACATACACCAGTTTCGGCTCATTATGAACCGAGTACATATACTGCTCTTAATAAACTAAGCTTATTGAAACTGATAAGCCTTAAACGGTACTCTTGAATGGAATCAAAATTGAGTGACACTGTTTATCACTAACCGGTGATGGTATAATAACTGATAGGGATAATTTCATCTATATTAGTTTACACAAATAATTTTTATGTCCCTAATTATACTAGTAGTTATGTAAACAGTAAATCTCGCGTCCAAAAAAAACAAAAAAAAAAACACATGAATCGTTTTTAATGACTTTAGGGAACATCCATGCCAAATTTGAAGAAAATTGAACTAAGCATTTAGTCATGATTTCTTAACAAACACAAGGTCGAATTAAAAAACAGAGTCCTCGGTCACTATGATGTTAATTGAAAGTTTATTTTTAAATATTAATTTCCTAAACTGGAGAGAGGGGGTCTGCAAACACATTACGTAGTCATTACGATGTTTAAACATCTTAAGTAAACATAAATGTTCTACCAATAAAGACTAATATTCCACCTGCAATGCACGTGTAAAGTAGAAACTAACAGTTCTTTGACACTTTTAAAAACACAGTACACAACTAGTATCAATATGTAGGAGGTAAAGTATTAACCATCTATTAAAGTGGTTGATTTAAGCTTATAAAATATGCTCCTTGTCTTGAAGTTAAATTATAACTAATAAACGAAATGGAAGAGATTAGGTTGGACGCCACTGTGTCTGGTAGCTTAGGTGAACTTGTAGCAGAATCCAGGTTAGCGTGTGATTACTAACAGTCATGGGAACTACCTGGCATTCCAAGCGGTCCAATCATTGTCATCACCAGCCTCCGCCCCTTTCTCCAGAACCAGTTCACTTCTATAATTATCTCTCTGCTCATAATTAACCTTCTTACTTTTGCTTTCTCATTAAAAACAACTTTACATTGTAGGAACCTTTAATTTAAATTATTTCACTTCATACTAAGAGGTATAATATAGAAATCAATTCGGTTCTAATTGGTTCCTCAATGATGTCAAATTATAAGCACTATAACAACCATTGTGACCGCTACCTCCAATCAAATTATTTCTTTTTGACCCTTCGCATTGCAACGTTCTATTATAATACTCTTTTCTTCTAGTAACGAAATGCTAATGTCATATCCACGATTATTTTAAAAAAGTGAAAACAGTCTAAAAATATATATTAAATTATTTTTATTATAATTTTTTTTTTAATTTTTTTTTTTTATAAAATATTAGGTGGTTATTCTTATTATAATATTCATTTAACTCTTATAAGAATTTAAAATCGAATTATGAGTAACAGGGGAAATTTTAATAGCTTAGATAGAATCTTTGATAATTGTCATAAATTAATATTGAAATGAAGATCAATTCATCTTTTCTTGATTCAAGAAACATTAACATATTCTTGAGTGTTTAGCTTTTTAGATGTGCCTAGATTTTTTGTATAAATCAAATTGTCGAACAAAATCGAATTCATAAAATTCTATACTCATTCTCTTTAGTTTTCTTCTTGCTCATATATGTAAAATAAATCAGTACGACAAACACAAGCAAAATTTCTGATATAGTAAGGCTGATTTTAAATCCAATTCAGCGCAGCGCTCCAATATAGGGTAGCGTCCCCAAATTTAGAGCGAACATTTATTTCACGATTTCACCTCGGTGTATGATTTTTCTGATCATGTATGCCAAAGTTCATTGAAATCGGCCCAGCGGAATAGGCTCCACGCGTCATTGCAGACTACAGACAACAGACAAACATTTTTATTTATTTTTTTGTCTGTAGTCTGTAAAGACTACAGACAACTGACAAACATTTATTAAACACCAATTTTTTGGACTCCGGGTTGATTTAACGTGTCAGACCATAAAAATCACAAAATCGAATTGTCGCTCTATCAAAATAATTTTGCTTTATGCCATTATTCTTACTACGTATATGAAAATATAGAAACCTAAATAAATCAACCAATAGAGTTAAAACTTTTGGACCAAGGTTTACCCCCCCCCCCCTATTTTACTAAACTAAAACATATATTGGTAGAACAACAATAGTGTAAAAATAAACTAATTCAGCTCTTCACAGCTTGTTTTATACATATGTGGGTGTGTAATTCAACTTAAATACTTACATCGGAATCGCCTTAGTTATTATATTTATTCAGATAGTGGAAAGGGAATTAGGAATTTCCTCTCCTACAATGCACAACTGCGGCAAAAAAACTTTCCCTATAAAATTCGTACTAAACACTCCCATATAATTAATTTGTCAAGTATTTCCCATTTGTTTGTTGTTTCGAGTTTAAATTTAATTATTATTGAATGTTTCATCAAAATTTACTATAAAAATAATCCCTCGCATTCTACAGATACATATAGCTATTTTCCCTGGAAAAGTTACTTATACGGTTTTATTGGTATTTATATATACCAAATTTACACATTTTTTAATTCAAATTGTGAGGAATGTTTTTTGTATTATTTGTTTATCAGTTTTACAACAGTATTTTTGAATCTAAAATTTTTTAATTCCGTCAAAATTTCATTATCGAATATTGTACAATAAACAGGTCAAGTGTGTGCTAGTCAGCACACAGCGAGGGTCCGTAGGCCGCACTATATATAGAGTTTAACTGTAAAGTGTATAAACAGTGTTTTTAGGGTTTTGTAGATTCTTCTCAAAACCCTTATGCCGAGGGTGATGTGTCCGTCTGTCCGTCGCTCTTTGGTTCATAGGGCCCGAACCGTTTAAGCTAAAGAGCTGAAATTTAAAATACTGGTGTAACTTCTTGACCCAACCACAGGAAAAATATACAGATGTTCAAAATTAAATATGCGCATGCGCAATTCGCAAAAATGTTGTAAACTCAAAAATTTATATTTTTTTTAATTTTAGAGTGGGGTATCAAATGAAAGCTGCTGAAGAGTAGGACGCAAATATATATAAGCTGTTGTAAATTTTGCATTCCTTATTGGGTAAATAAATCAAAATATACCCAAAAAAAATTCCCCCCCCCCAACCACTATACTTCGGCTGGTCCTAAAATTTCGAAATAATTCATGCTAATGCCTTATTGTGGGGCGATGAAAATTCCGGGAGTTCATCCCAAATTTTAAAAAATTGCCAATTTTGGGCGCGAAAATTTGAAGTGCGCCAAACATTTTTTTTTTTTTAAATTTTGAGTTGGGTATCATATGAAAGCTGGGGAAGAGTAGGATTCAAATATATATTTGCTTTTTTAAATTTTTCATTCTTTATTAATTTTATAAGTCAAAATATACCCCCAAAAATGTCCCCCCTCCCCAACCACTATATAACGGGTGGTCCTAAAATTTCGAAATAATTCATGGTTATACCTTATGGTGAAGCGATGGAAATGGTTTGAAAAAATGCATTTTTCTAGTCGTTATTACCGATGAAAAACATTGTGACCCCCCGGGGGATCGAACCCGGACCCTTGAGATCGAAGAATAAAATCATAATTACATAACGGGCATGCTTAATCTTCTACAAAACCCTAAAAAGTACTTGGACGCAAGTACTTCCCTGTGATTTTTTTAAAATGCTAAAAAGCTTACTTTGAACCATTCTAATGGTCTAATATTCTCAAAACACACTCTGATAAAGTATTTTTTTGCCACTGAACCGGACTACAACCATATAAATACATCGAAAAGACCATAATTATAAAAAACGTATTTTGTCAATAAAAAATAATATAATATTTTTTTCGAAATTTCCAAAAAGTGATATCTTTACTTTTGGTCGAAGAATGTTCAGGAATTTTTTCAGATTTTTTGCACTTCACACAAGAGAGATAGAGGGAGGGGGGGGGGGACACGTTTCACCACTTCAAACTTGCCTACGCTCGCCCTATCAAAGTTATAACCAAAGAATTATATATTTTTGTAATCAGCTCGACGTACCCTTTCATATGATACCCCTCACGGTGTCGACAAAAAAATAAAAAAATGTTAACCCTTAAGTTTTTTTACCCTACTTTTTTTGAAAAATATTTTTTTTAAGTCGCTATATTTTTAAAATATGTGGGCAGGTACAAGACACATACATGCCAAATTTCAAAGTGATCGGACGAAAGGTGTAGCCGTGAGAGCACGCGAGAGGACGGACGGACAGACACACGCAGGAAAATATAAGGGTCCTTGGTTTTTCCTACGGGCCCTAAAAATGTGGTCTTTCTCAATTTTTATAATACGTATCTATATCATCATTATTTTCTTATCTTGCATATTATAATTATTTTACTAGTAGTCACTGGATTACCTCTTATACAAAAATATCCTTTTCACTTATTACAGTGTCAATTTATAGTTAATCAATAATATTTAAAGAACATAGTTGTCAATTAGTGTGGTACCTAGCTTTTTCATTATTGAAAATTTTATTTTATTCTTTCCTCTTATTTTAAATTTATCTCGATTGGTTTTTTCAATGAAGAAGAAAATATGTGTGTTACATATAGCTTCCTCGCTTCCTATCAGGTACTTTAATGATGTTATGCTTTTACAAACCATTATTGTTTAATTTATTTAATTATTTCCCCCTCTTTTTAAACCTGTCAAAATTGTTCTGTTTTTTTTTTTTTATCGATTAAAACAAATTTAAAGAGCGTATACAGTTAAAATTAATATTGAACCATCTGTATGCTGCGCTCGACATACCATCCAAATTTTAGAAAAATCATATGAGTACTTTTTTTATTTTTAAATACCTTTATTGAATATACATATTAATACATAAATAATATTTAGCACATCAATTTAGTTCAATTTAGTTCTAGAGAACATGGAGTCCTGAGCTGTGGAGTGAGCGTTTACACAGTTTACTTATATCTATTTTACAATAATTATTTTTAAAAGAATTATTTAGTTATTTTACTACGTTTTTATTAGCTTGCTTTCTTGTTTGTTTGTTTGTCTAGTACAAATCTTGCAATTGATTTTTAACTAACTTCCCGAGTAGCTATAGACATTTGAAACTTTTAGAATAGCTCAGAACACGATGACAATGCAATATTTTAATACTTTTAGCCATCTTTCAGCAGAATTTAATTTTGTTTTGAGCAAATTTTGCTGTATGGAAAGTTAGTTCGGAAAAATCCGCAAGTTATTTTATATGTTTTGACATTTTTGTTATTTATTGTAAATAAATGTATGTTTGTCAAAGATAATCTAATTGGCACATAAAGTTGAAAATTATATGGAACCAATATTCGGCTAATTATTACCAACCACACAAATTTCATTAAAATCGGACTAGTAGTTTTTAAGATATGTTGGTCCGCAAAACTTGTGGACAGGCCGTCAGATTGCTTTCTTGAAGAGTTTTTGAATTCGAAGGTATAAAACAAATACTTTTTTAGAACGTTCACATAGCTTCCGTTACCTTCAGTGATCGGAAGCAAAATTGCTTCTGTAATGATGTGATAAATTGGGTAAACATTTTAAATAATTTTGGTCTTTCTTTCAATCCAATTAATGTGTTTTTTTGGTCTTAAAAGGGTTTGCAATAAAAACAAGGAAAAAAGAGAACTAATAGTTAATAAGTTAGGTAAGGTTGTAATGTTTGTTTAGGTCCGGATTTATATTGCTCTATAGCTTACCGAAGGTAACAATTTATTATATCTCCAATTTTAATAATTCCAAGATAAAAATCAGTATCAGGTATCAGGGAACTTTTTTGGTCCATTTCTGTCTGTCGTTTAATTTTAGCGGACCAACATATATCTTAAATAACTAATCGTCCAATTTTAATGAAATTTGGGTGGTAGGTCTTTATAACAAGTCAATTGTTGGTCCCATACAAGTTAAGTTTCAATATTTTGCGACAATTGGGCTCTCTTCCACATACAAACATAGTTTTTACAAACTTTTATTTAACTTGCAATGTTTGTATGTATGTATGTATGTACGGGTCAAATCTTGCAACTGAATTTTAAAGCAGTTATCCTCAACCGATTGAATTGAAATTCTGCATATTAGTTTAGTTTGGATGACAATGCATAGTTAGCTAAGTGACATTATTTTTAAATTCATTATATTTAACTTGCAATGATTGTATGTATGTTCGGGTCAAATCTTGCAACTGAATTTTAAAGCAGTTATCCTCAACCGATTGAATTGAAATTTTGCATACACGTTTACTTTGGATGACAATGCATGGTTAGCTAAGTGAAGTCATTCTAAATTTATATGGTGGGCAGTTCAAGATGGCAGACTAGTTATTTTTTAAGCTCGCCCATGATATGGGTATCAAATGAAAGGGTTTGCTGAGAAGAATACAAATAAAAGCTTGTTTTTTTAAAATATATATTTTTTTTATAATCAACTTATGTTATATTATCTTTAAAATTACTCGTTTGATTTTTAGGAAATTCGGATGTTTTTTTTGGACCCACAGGTTCCATAATAATTTCAACCGTCTGAGCTCATTATATTTTGCTTTATTAATACTTTAATTTATGTAAAAAAAATCAAAACAATATTGGGTTGTACAAGCATAACATCATTAAAGCACCCGAGGAGGCTATGTGCCACACTAATTGGCAGACTGTTTTCACTTCTGTAAAAAATCTCTCATAATTATTTGGTTTTTTACATGAATAATATTATCAATTTAGGAAATATCAACTAAATTTTTTAAGAATCAAATTAGTTCATACTTTAAAAGATAAGTCTTTAAAAGGACAGGGAAGATGGGTCTTTTAATAAGGATAGAGGCTTTTTATAGGTTTTAGTAAAAATAACTTTGTGTCTATGTGAAAGAAAAACTAATGGACGCAGAAAGGTTGATATTTTTATAAGGGACCAACAATGAGATAATTTTGACCTTCCATCAAAATTTTATCAAAATTGGATAAGTAGTTGGTTCGCAAAAATAATGGGCCGACTGACAGACAGACAAGCACGGTATACCAAAAATGTTTCCTGATGTCTAAAGTCTAAAACGGATTTCTGTCTAGACATTTCTGATAAGTACAATCTATTCCTTTGTAGCTTGTACTAATTAGCTCAAAACATAAGAGAGAACTAATTTAACTTATAATGTAATAATGTAACAAATTAAACCACATCAATGACAGTGGCACTTAAAAATTAATTACTCTTTGCTAATATTAAAAGAAAAAAAATGCGTAAAACAAGATGAAGGGAGTTTGACGAGTTCTTAGCCAAAAAAGCTTCTTTGTGGTATTTCTGTCAAGGATTCACGGTGGGCTACCTTTTAATTAGGTTGAACATCCAGATCAAAGAGACACTTCAGTGCCTTGCTCTAGTGCGACGTTTTGCAGCTTAAATCTAGTTTTAAACTAAAACAAGATAGCTTTTGCTCGTGATTCCAATATATAGGGAAATTTAGACGAGTGGAAGTGCTCACCTCTTTTTATTTTGTTTATTTTTTATTTGAAATCTCGCATGCAACCCTAATGGGAGCTCATGTGTGCATGTTTTGACGTTGACACGTAAAAAAAAAAAAAATATGGTAATGATATCGAAGGCAACAGATTCTAACTAATTTATAAGACACGATTTAAAAATAAGTGAAAACACTAAGTTAGATTAGAAAATATAAATAAATGTATACTATAATCCCTGAAAGTGACTTTTCTCTTAGTTTCTTCTTTTTAATATTAAAGATTTACTCTGTAAAAATTCCTCGTGAAGAAGTTTATACAATTTGTTTTATACTTTACATTATGTAGTCAATGTATTTTTGGCTTGGTTTTTAAGATTATGCATAATTATATTAAATATAAAAAGTTTTATCCTAAACTTTTTCCTTTGAGACATTATTTAGACATTTTCCTCTCAAAAATAGAGTTACCGCTTTTTCTAACATATTTTTTTAACTATTGAAAATGTTCTACAGCATGATTTTTAAACTTTCTTTTCCTAAAGAAAACTTTATATCCTCCGAAATTATAAGCACTTTTTATGATAAGATGTAAAATTGAAATGAATTAAATTATCAAATAACCTTTTTATACAGCGTAATTTCCATAAAATATGGTTTATTTGAATTTAAACTATTGATTAATGGGTCAATAGTAAAACTTATAAATTAATTAACCTACAAAGATTGTTTAATGAAATCTATATACTATAAAGCCGCATGGCTAACTGACTCACTCACTCACTCACTGACATTAATGTTTACCCACTTCCAGAAGAGCTAGAGACTTGAGGTTTGCGCCATTCGACGCGCAATGTCCATATTGTGAACCAAAATAATTATAAAAAGTTTACTTTTCCCACTCCTTCCCCCGCTAAAAAAATAAAAATGGCCGACTTGATTTTTTAGCTGTTTTGGGGCTAATTGCAGCTAAACGGTAAGTCGTATTGGAAAACGGACAGCACCAGCGGTAACTGATTTTAAAAGATCTACTACTTTGGTTCTATGACTTTTTGTCGTATCTCTATCGGTTGTACCCTAAGTAGTGTTTATTTTGACATTTTTTTGTTTTTATTTTTTTCTATTTTTGACTTTGAATGGCCGTAGTTTCTAAAATTGTTGACCGATTTTATTTATGATTTAGGCGCTTGAATCTCACACTAATGCTCTTTAAATTGAGTATATTATATTTCATTAGTTCATCCTATTTGCTGAGAACATGAGAGTACACTTTTCTTGTGTGCCGTGTCACGTGACAACTTTTTTGGTTTTTAACATGGTGTCGTATATCATTTGAAAGGCCTTGATTTGTACATTACACCTATTTTATTTGTTTATTTTTTAAAAATTTTGTACACGTACTTTTGTACTGATTTATAATTTTCTTGTAGGTGAAAGGGTTTAAATAATTATTTGCTATTATGTTTTTTTATCTATATTTATTTATTAGTTAAATTAATGCCATGACAAAATTGAATCGTTTATAATATAATATGATGTATATCGTTGTAAAGCTCTTGAATAGTAGATTAATTTCTGTTCGTTCAATTTTGTGTTTGTTTTTTTGGGAGGGGGGGGGGGGGGGGGTAAAATTTAAAAAACTGTTTATATAGTGGTTTTTATGTGTTGTTTGCTGTGTTATTTGTTTATTAAATTATGTCCGACCTTCCCATCCCCTCCCGTCACTCCTGTCATCCCACATTACTCAATCCCCTCTATAATTCCACAGTCAATCGCTTTCTTACTTTGCACTGTTAGTTTACTTAGTCATTTTTAGACTGCGAATAATTATAACTGTATTTTAACCCACCTCCTAAAACATTATCAGAACTTACAAATACCAACTACATACAAGTGCCTGGCCACTCGACGGGCAAAGGCTGGCCGCAGGCCAGCCAAGACCGGCGAGTCTATATATATAAAATCCAAATACCACTCACTGACTGACACATCACGATATCTCTGAAACCACTGGACCTATGGCCATGAAATTTTGTAGGTGTGTTCCTCTTACCTCCTAGGTGCTCGCTAAGAAACGTTTTTAAAATCCGCCATCTTGATTCAAGATGACGGCCATTTATAAAAAAATAAGATGATATCTCCGGAATCAATTGCACTAGAACCTTGAAATTTAGAAGTTAGCTTCCGTTTATGAAAGTAGAAACTTTTGATAAATGGTTTACCAATCGGGCGTTTTGATTCAAGATGGCGGCCATATATATATAAATATGTGTATGTTCTTTATACAAATCTACAGTTTTAGTCCGATCTCGATGAAAATTTGCATACTTAACCTTCAAAGCAAGGGGAAAATCACTGTCTACAAGAATTTTTAAAATTTAAATATCGGTACACAGGGGTACGGGGTACAAGTAATGAATACGGGGTTAAAGTAATTAATACCCTTTATGATGCATATCGTTGAAAAGCTCTTTAAGAGTATAGTAATTGTTGTTTGTACAGTTTTTCATATTTTCACTTAGAAGGGTGGTAAAATGGAAAAATATAGCTATATCTTAAAAAAAAGAAGAGTATCCGTATGAGAGTATATTTTTTATACAAATTTACAGTGTTATCCCAATTTGATGATTTAATGATACGGGGTGAAAGTAATGAATACCCTTCATGAAGCAATTTTGTTGAAAAGCTCTTTAAGAGTACAGTAATTGTTGTTATGTACAGTTATGTAATATTTTCATTTAGGAGGGGGGTAAATTTAGGATATATGTAAATTATCTTATCAAAGAGAAGGGGGTGTAGAAATAAGTGGGAGGGAGAGAATCTAGATATTCTCGCATAGTAAAATAATTAAATGTTTCTTGATGGTAGTTTATAAACTTATCAAATTAATATAACACTCCGTAGCGAAGCACGGGTATCCAGCTAGTTATCTATAGGTTTGTTCCAACAGAGCCTCGGACGGCTCTAGAACTGCCGGGAGCATGCGCACTATCGAAAGACCGTTCCTACACGCTTCTCGGACGGTTCTGGAACTTTTAGTCCCGTGTTCCAACAGAAAGACGAACGGTTCTGAGACACTCCTAGAACCGTGAAAACAGTTCCCGGACTAAAGCAGGAACTCGCCCAGAACTACTAATACTAATATACGGAGGCGTGTAGGTTACACTACTACTACTGTTCAACTATAACCTAACATTTGTTTTCGTTTCTTTTCTTGATATCTCTGTTTCCTAGCGTGTTTTGTTTCTCTCTCCTCAGTTAATATTTATACTACTTCTTTCTTTCTTCTTTACGTATTAATTTTTATCATGATAGTATATTGGAATAATAAAATATAATTTATATTTTATATATTATTTATTCCTCATGATAATTAAAATTTATCATGAGGATTTAGCGACTTTGAGTCCTTTATAAGAATTACCTCCGATCTTTTTGTCTGTACATCCGCCGATGATTTACAGACAAGAAAAAAAAAACAGATAAATTGTTCTTATAATTTTCTTTTTGTAGTTTTGAACCCTTTATTTGTAAATATTTCTTAATTTGTGGTTGACCTTTTCTTATATAAGGGTTTATTTTTAATAAGCCAGGATAAAATTCACATTTTATCATCCAAAATTTGATTTCGAGATCTCTGTGAAGGAGGGTGTCAGATAACTGGCTGACATGATGTCTATGCAATATTTTGATGTTAACTTGTTATATTTACATTACTAAATAAATCATTCTTTCTTTGAGCCTACACTGATTAGCCTACAAATTGGCGCTGCGGACAAAGAATGAATAGAAGAAGAAGACAGCAAGACACTGATGAGGTTGAAAATAATCATGTCTTTATACAACCAAGTAAATCTTTCAATCTACACCCATTCCAACAAGACGAAGAAGAATGGACCAACTACCAAGAACAGTTTGAAATCGAACTAAGGGCATGCAATGTGAGAGATGAAGGTATGGCTAGAGATTTGTTATTGTCCATAATAGGACATACATCTTTTAAAATTATTTCAGATCACTTTAAACCCAACAAGGTTAGTGATCAGACATTAACTTCAATTCTCAAAGTTTTAAACAATTATTTTACCAAGAAATATTGTACTTTAGGGGAAAGAGTAGCATTCAGTCGGAGATTCAGGAACACTGATGAAACCGTATCCCAGTATATAAACGCTCTTAGATCCCTAGCGGGAAATTGCAACTTCCGGGACTCACTAGAAGAAAGGCTTAGAGATCAGTTAATGCTAGGGATTAATAATAGTTCATGGCAGAAAGAACTACTGCGGTTATACCCAGAGACTAATGCAACGCTAAAAGATGTCGAAGTTTCTGTTACCAATATTGAAAGGGCAGAAGAGGCAACATAAAATATGCACTTATGATAAACCCTCCCAATCTTATAAACTAACGGACAGTCAAAATAACAATTTTAAAAAAGGATCAAAATCTATACAAATTAAACTTATTAGAGGGAAGCATTGTTTTAAATGTGGACAAAAATTACATAAACCTAAAGAAACGTGCCCTGCTACAGGAGCACAATATTACCTGTGTGCCGGTAACAATCATTTGTCAAAAGTATGTTTAAAGAAGGGGAGAGCTATAATTTTAAGTAACAAATCAACAAATAGGATTACATTTTCGAACGATGAATCATCAGATTCGGGGAGTGAAAACGATCAAAATTCTATTAGGGCTATAAATAAAGGAAATAAAGTAATGTTAACTGTAAAAATAAATAATAAAAAAAATTGATATGTTATACGATCCTGGGGCTACTGAATCAGTAATTAGTGATTAGTGAAAATACTTGGAAACATATTGGCTCACCTACTCTTGAACACGGTCCTAATTTAGTCGCATACACGGGAATAGAATTAGAAACTTTAGGACGAACAATAGTTACAGTTAAGGCTTTTAATAAGAAATTATTATTACCAATTATTGTAGCAAAAAAACACGATGTACCATTATTTGGCTTAAAATGGGTTCTAAAATTTAAACTACCGCTACCAAAAGGATCCCGAGTTTGCAATATAAAAAGTAATGAGATTGAAATAGAAAACAATGCTGACACTAAACAGATAAATAATGTTTTAGATAAATTCCCGGAAATGTTTTCGGCTGATCTAGGAACAATAAAAGGACACAAGGCGGTAAGGAAGGACACAAGGAAGGAGCGGAACCTAAAATAATAAAGCCTCGACCTGTTCCGTTTGCATTTAAGGCAGGAGTTGAGGAAGAATTAACTCGTCTAGTTAAACAGGGAGTTATTGAACCTATTAATTCAAGTACAACGCCTATTGAATGGGCATCTCCCATAGTAATAGTAGTAAAACCGTCAGGAAATATACGCATATGCGGGGATTTTAAGGTTAGCTTAAATTAATATATTCATTGCGATCAACACCCGATACCTAGGATGGAGGAAATTATGGTTAAATTACACGGTGGTAGAGAATTTTCAACAATTGATTTAAAAGACGCGTATTTACAGATGGAGGTCGATAAAAATTCAAAAAAGTATTTAGAGATATCTACATATAACAGTTATATTTTGTTTATCGCCGTTTACCATTTGGAGTAAATTTTGCACCAGCTTTATTCCAAAAGACAATGGACGTTATACTAGCAGGGTTAGAGGGGGTAGCTTGTTATCTCGACGATGTAATTGTAACCGGGAAGACAAGGGAGGAAAATCTTAAGCGTTTAGAAGCTGTTTTTATACGTCTGGCAGAGGCAGGAATTCATGTAAATAGGGAAAAATGTAAATTGAAAATGTAAAATGGCATATTGTAGATAAAGAGGGCATTCATCCGACAGAGGAAAAGCTGACAGCAATCAAATTGATGCCACTGCCAACCAACACTCGGACACTACGGTCATTATTAGGGTGCATAAACTATTACCAAAAATTTATTCCAAATTTGCAATGTATTTGTGCGCCATTACATAGATTTTTAAAAAAGGGTTGCAGGGGGCATTGGACGGAAAAAGATACTGAGATAGTAAATAAACTAAAACAGATGTTAACTTCAACCGACACTTTAGTTCATTATGATCCAAAATTACCGATTATAGTTTCTTCCGATGCGAGCGAAAATGGCATGGGGGCAGTTTTAGCACATAAATGTGACAACGGCATTGAAAAACCAATTGCATATGCATCTAGGTCTTTAAATAAAGCAGAAAAACAATATTCGGTAATAGATAGAGAAGCATTAGGCATTATATTTGCGGTGACAAAATTTCATGAGTACTTGTTAGGACGTCATTTTATTCTTAGGACGGATCACAAACCTCTAGTTAGATTGTTCGGAGAAAATTGTGAAGTCCCTAAAATGACTGCGAATAGAATTACAAGGTGGGCGTTAATCTTAAGTGCTTATTCATATGAAATGCAACATGTGAAGGGAGTAGATAACGCGGGGGCAGACATGCTTTCTAGGCTACCTCTGAATGATGAAAAAGAAAAAGATGGGCGTGAATATGGCAGACAAATTTTACAATTACGATTAGACGACATTACAATATCAAGGAACATTTTGAAAGAACATACGACAAAAGATCTTCAACTTCAAGCTATCATTTCGTTCTTAGAAAAGGGATGGCCTGAAAAGAAAGACATACAGAAAGACCTGTTACTTTACTTTGACAAGAGAGAAGAACTATCGTACGAAGATAAAACATTATTATGGAAAGGAAGGATTGTAACACCACGGCGACTACGAGGAAAAATTTTGAACATCTTACACGAGGGTCACCCAGGTGTGGCGGCAATGCGTTCAACGGCTAGATTTCATGTATGGTGGCCGAAAATAGACGAAGATATTGATAATTATGTAAGGACATGCAGGCAATGTCAAGAAAATCGTCCTAGTGATCCAGATGTTCCGCTGTACTCCTGGTCTGTTCCTTCTGAAATCTGGTCAAGAGTCCATATAGACTTTGCTGGGCCTTATGAAGGCAAATATTGGTTAATTCTTGTAGACGCAACAAGTAAATGGTTAGAGGTTGTCCCTATGAATAGCATAACAACAACAAAAACAATAGAAGCTCTTCAAGATATTTTCGCCAGGTTTGGACTACCAAAACTTATAGTCTCGGACAATGGACCGCAACTGACATCTGATCGTTTTAAAGACTTCTGTAAAAATCTGAATGTTAAACACATTACAACTTCCCCTTATCATCCTAAAAGTAATGGCCTTGCCGAAAGAGCAGTTCAAACTTTTAAAAGACGTTTCAAGGCATCAAAACAAGACAGACTGGACGTAAATTCTAGATTATCAAAATTCTTAATTAGTTACAGGTTGACTCCACATAAAACGACAGGGAGGACACCGTCTGAATTATTACTTGGGAGACAGATGAGAACAAAACTGAGACACTGACATTTCAAGAGATATTGATGTAGCACTAGCAGGGCAAAAGAAATATCACGATAGAGGAAAAAGAGATAAACACTTTAAACTGGGGGAAAAGGTCTGGTACAGAACACAGACAAGAAAGGGTACACTGAAGGTGAAGTACTGAAGGTAACTGGACCTCTTTCCTATGTTGTGTTGCTGAACGGTCGGCAGCAGAGAAGACACGCCTCCCAGCTAAGACCAAGGAAAGAGCTGAGGGGGAGGAATGTCAGATAACTGGCTGACATGATGTCATTGCAATATTTTGATGTTAACTTGTTATATTTACATTACTAAATAAATCATTCTTTCTTTGAGCCTACACTGATTAGCCTACAGAGGGGTCTTACGAACCCGGGGATATCATTAAAATCCGTTTCATATATATACGTCTGTATGTACGTTCGTATGCGTAACTAACCCTTCAATAACATCGCTTCAAGATATCGTATTGAGATGCGGTTTGCGGCATTTTTTACAACTTTTGTCGGAAAAACTGATGGCGACAAACCCGAACATCGTAGCTCACGACGTTTCGGAGCTGTAGTCACTTAAGCACGAAATCGGTCTGTCGACGATAACTTCAGTAGACATTATTTGATTTCTATTTTGTTTGGGGTATATATATATCTATTATTATGTGTCCTATTTGGTAGATTGTACCTATACTTTTTGGGCACAAGTGGTTTTGGAGATATTGGCATTTTAATGTTTTTACTTCCATGAAAATGGATGTAAATACTGAGTTCTCTCTTCATCGCGTATTGACTCCACAACATTTCATGGAAGTCATGTGTAGGATTTCCACACCGGTACTTTTTACACATGCCCATTAAAAATCCTGAACTGGTTCTAGAACCGTCCTCGAATTTGCTGTTGGATCAAACCTTATATATTTTTTTATCTGTAGCTAAACTTTTTTCTTATACCAATTTCTAATGACTACATTTATAGAGAGTAATTCAGAAAATAGCTATAACCCAGTTGACAGTTTCTGACAACTATCTTGTTTTCTCTATGTAAACAGTTAAACTACAACTACAACTATTATTTTACAAAAGTTCTGTTTCGCATCTACCTTTTCTCTATACCTCAACTCTTAAGAAATGCACCAATTGTTAATAGGACCATTAATCGCTCTCAATAGATAACTATGTTTGTATAACAATGCTGCTTTTTATAATGATATAAAAAGCCTTTTTATTATGCATATGCCATATAATATGTGATAATATCTAACCTAATCTAATATTACCCACATTTATTTTATTTTAACCGAATAAATAATAATTTCAAGATAAAAATAACTTTTTATATACTACGTTTTTAAATTTGCTGTTGAATCGTATGTAATGTTGATAATATAATTGTTATTGTTATATAATATATAATCTTAGTGAGAAAAAAAAAGTTCCGAACTTATTTACTTCACATAAATGACAACCATCTAGAGGGCTGATCTTAAACCTATAAAAGGACAAATCTTTGTACAACGAATCTCCCCATCACCAAATCTAAACCGTGCCATCGATATATTTGAGATAATATAAATAATTTAATCGATATATTTCCTGTTTTGCTGTCATTCAATGTTTATCTCTTATTTATAAATAAAAATCACAAATTTCAAACCCGTCAAAATAAAGATTGTAAATATGGGATATGGCAAAACAAATAAAATAACTTCCGGATTTTTTCCGAACTAACTTTCCGTACAGCAAAATTTGCTGAAAACCAAATTAATTCTGCTGAAAGATGGCTAAAAGTATTAAAATAATGCATTGTCATCGTGTTCTGAGCTGTGCTAAAAGTTTCAAATGTCTAGCTATTCGAAAAGTTAGTTTGAAATCGATTGCCAGATTAGTACCGGACAAACAAACAAACAAACAAGAAAGCAAGCTAAAGAAACGTAGTAAAAATCAATATAACCGTTGTCATTCATAATGAGTGTATTTTCACGTTTAAAAAATATATTTATATTTTTACTTCGTCTAAAAATATTAAATGCTTTAGTTTAGGACGTGATCAAACATTATTCTATGCTGCAAAAGGAAAAAGATTTTGCCGGAATATTTTTATGATGATAGATAATTTTATAAGAGTTTGAGAGGATGTAAAGAGTGTGGCAAATGTTTTTAAGTGACTCTATAGAGTGTAAGCTGAAAGGTAGTTAAAGGTGAACCTTTATATATTATATAGACCAAGCTTCTTTGGTAAACCACCTGAGTCCTACCGTCCTGCCTTGTATACTCCATTCAAAGCACTTTTACTACATTTTACTTACATTCTTACCTCCTTTAACTGAGTAACAACCGTTTTCACAGTCTTGTTTAGCATATAATATAACTATTTAAATATTTAATGTCTTTCTCATTTTTCCTGTTTGTTTTTGGTTCCGAGCTTACCGAAGGTAACAGAAGCATTGTGATAGCTCGAAAGAGCGGAATATATATATATATGTCTCCGCTTTCAAAATTTTTGGACAGAAATCCGTTTCAGATTTCAGGGAACATTTTTGGTTTTGTTTCTGTCTGTCGTTCACTATTTTTGCGAACCACCATCTCTTTAAAACTAATCTGAATTTGGATGAAAGGTCACAATTAGCCCAATGTAGGTCCTATATTAATTTCAACCTTTGGCACATTAAATATTGCTAAATTGCTTGTTAATTGCTAAACCTTTGTTATTTTTACGGAACAATTTTTACAGATTTTTTTTTTTAAATTAAATAAATTTATGCAATAATCGGTTCCAAGGCGGGTTGTACAAAATACGTAAACTGTTTTTTTTTTTTTAAATAAACATACAAGATAAAAAATAAAATTTGTTCGTTGTTACATGGTCGGAAGTCTATACTCTAGCGTCTAGCGGGTTCTCATAGGTAGCGGTATGAGACAGCATGGAATGGTGTAAATACAACGGGGGCCAGCAAAAGAGTGAAGTGTTCTGATGTCACGTCGTTCTCTGCGTAAAACACTAGCGTCGAGTCAGTCAGCGGTATTTTAAATTTTATTTATATATATAATTAAATTTAGGTAAAGGAGAAATGTCGACTTTTTTTAGTATCATTTGACGGACTGTAAAAGATAAATTTCGATCTTAACTAAGCAATATTTACTATCAAATTATGTGGTCTAACGTCTAACACCCCGTCGAGTCCTGGACCAATGGGTTTATACAACCATATTTACTGACTTATAAATTATGATGTATAATATGTTTGCGAACAGACAGATAAGATTCTTTTGAAACGAACACCTTATTTTCTGTATGAGGAGTTTTCTACAGCATCCAAAAAGACAAATGAGAATTCTGATCCCTTTCAGAAGGTTCGTGAGAGAAAGAAACAAGAGACAGGCAGAGTTTCTTAACCAGAAAGATTACGGCTGGCAATTCTCTGCGAGGTTTTATACAACTCTTTTCTCTTTAACCCTCTCTTCTCTTCTATTCTGTCTTCTCTTTGTTCCAAATAATAATCGTCCGACTTTTTTCATTCTGTATTTTGTTTCGTCTTTTCTTCCTCTCTAATTCGAGTTTTACAGCAAATCCCCGGCGAAGTAGGTAGGGTCGATATTTGTTTTTTATCCTAACCGTTTTTCTTCTTAATCCATAATCCATGGAGTCTATTGTTTCCACTGATCACTTTAATTGTAACAATTTTCATCTTCAATATTGTTAACAACCACCACCACCACCATATTTTCAAACCCTAAAATCTTTATACACAATATATTTTCTCTGAATTAAATCATATGAAACGATGAAATCACCGGTAATACTCTCTCTCTCTCTCTCTCTCTCTCTCTCGCACCTATACCTATCCCATTTTTAATTCTCATTTTCCCTTTAGTCTTCGCTTTCAATATTAGGACTCCACAGGATAATCTGTAGAAGTGAAGTGCCATATAGTTTTTTGTCTTATTTTCTATGCATTATACACTCATGTATGCATTAATATCTGTAATACCCTATTGATTAATAAATACACTTTATTGAAAGGAACAAAATAAGTATCATGAAAAATAGTTACATTACAAAAACAACTTAAACTTTCTGCCCACATTATTATGTGTAGAATTTAAGTTCAATAAATAGCTTGAATAGGTATTTTTAAACCAAATAATTTTTAAATCTTAAATAAACATTTTAGTCCAGTTGACAAGTACTTAAAAAGGAGGCCACCTATAGCAAATGGTCCATAAAAACTTTCTTTTTGGGGACCTTGTATGTACAAAAACCAAAGCCTTAGTTGAAAATCCAAGTTTTGGACCTTTTAGACCCGTGCTAACTATGGGAGACCCAAAAAGCCGCTATCATTTTTGATTTTTCTCTGTAACATTATTACTCTTTTAATAGAACAATGAATTTGCTACAATTCTTATGTATTTAAGTTTTTTCCAAACCTTATACTTCCCAAAGCTTCAAAGTTATGATAATGTTTACAATTTTTTAAAAAAAATCCACACTTTGTTACCCAGACCCCCCTCAAAAAAACCACTATAACTTTCTTTGTATAGCATTAAATTTTTTACAATTTGCCTACAGACAGTTTTTTCCAAACCTTATACATTCTCAAATAAAGAGCATCTAGTATACAATAAATGTTCCAATTTTTATCGTATCTCGACATTTTTGAGAAACAATAGCAGGTTTTTACTCAATAACTTTGTTCCTTTGTTATATTCCAGCAAAACACCTAGTAAGCCACCAATACCCTGCAAGACAGGTAAACTGAAGACGCAGTATTTTAGTTATTTTAATGTAAGACCTGGACCTGGAAACATTGAAAGAGAAGACAGTCTATTCTATTACGGTAATAGATAAGCTTCAATGCTACCTATGTGTCTCAAAGTAGAAAATTATTCCGTTTCAATTTTTGTTATATTCTTTGATTCTGAATGAATCACTCTCTCCTCCACAAAACCCACTTTTTTATACCACAAAATTTTGTTATATTACAATGCTATAAAGTTTTTCTAAGCCTCTAGGGTAGGCACCAAAATACAGAAGACCAAAAATGCTATGCTAGATTTTTTAAACTTGATTTCCGAAATAAAACTTTTGATTCCGATTTATTGAACCACAGGCCTCCTGTATATCCGTTACAAGCGCTCTTACCAACTGAGCTATACTGGAGAATGATTTTAAGTTTACTGAGAATGATTTTTTAAGTAAAATTTAATCTTTCCGTAGTGTGAATACTACCTAAAACTTTGAATGCACTATTCAATGAGATCCATATTGGCTTTTAGGTTCTTCATGGGGGAATGATCAAAGTTATTGAGCAAAAACCAGTTTTTGTTTCTCAAAAATTTGAAAATTTATCGTATACTTGAAGCTCTGTATTTGGGAAAGTATAAGGTTTGGAATAACCTTTCCATATGAATATTGTAGAAAATTTAATGTTCAACAAAGAAGGTGGGCAACAACCTTGGATTTTTTTGAAAAATAGAAAAAATTATCATAACTTTGAAGCTTTGTTTTATGGAAAGTATAAGGTTTGGAAAAACTTAATAATAGAAAATATGTAGCAAATTCATTGCTCTATTAAAAGAGTATAGAATGCTTCTTTTGCAGGACTTGAGGGTGTAAAGTTACAGATCAAAAACAGAGAAAAGTCGAAAATGATAGCGGTTTTTGGGGGGGTCTCCCGTAGTTAGCACAGCACAGCAGCGGTGGTCTCAAAAGTCGAAGACTTGGATTTTCAACTTAAGGGTTAGGTACATATACAATATACAACATACCCAAAAAGAAAATTGTAATGACCTTTTTTAAAGCTAAAATGGACTATTTTTAAATTTAGTAATAATAATGTAATATAATAATAATAAATTTAATGACAATAAATATCGTCATTAAGTATAAGGTATTAGTGATTAATGGTATTTGTATTCATTTAAAACCGAATGCCGATTCTCTGGTAATTATTAAGTTTTAATAATAATGTTGCACCTCATTTGCATTAAGTAATCTTCATATTTTTAAAGGTTAAAGTTTATTTCAAGGTGAATTTCGCGGTAATTGATTTTTGGTTTTTTTTAGTTTATACACGGCCACTAATAGGTATCAAGAATTTAAAATATTCTAATTTCAAACCGAATTGTCACATAACTTGATTATTTTAAAGGCCAACGCTGGTGAATTATGATAATCTCTTGTACGATGTGATGTTAACTCGATCCTTGACAATATATGCTCCATTTACGAGTATAATTGTTAATTAGGAAACATTATTGGGGAATTGGGAAACTTAACTCTCTCTCAGGGCTTTACCCGGATAAATAGGATTGAACAGGGGAATTGAAATTGAGGTATTGTATGATATTTGAGCGAGACATACCCGAGATGCATTGTATTGCGAGGTTTTCAAGGGGAGGTTTGGAAACTAGGGTAAACCATTTCATTAGAGATAAGAGGGTAAACTCAATGGTCTCAAGACTCTCACTGTAATATCCGTATACTGTTTCAATTGTTACATCCGACCTAGCTCGCGTTCTCACCTCCCTCTGTTCCTTTATCTCACTCTGCCAACCTGCTAAACCACTCCCCGTGCCTTGTTTCATGAAATCATAAAAGCCAAGTAAATTGAGTCAGCCTGATACTAACCTTCTCAACCTTCAGCAGTGTTAAATTAATAAACAGCTTCTTATACCCGGAATTTAGTTGCCAATTCAAGTTTGAAACTTACCATAAACTGTTATTCGGAACAGTGGTAAAAGTGGCGTGATTTCTATTTCAGTTGAATTTTTCTTCAATTCAATTTATTGGGGCTGATTTAGATTTGTGTTTTAAGTATAATTGCTAAGCTAAACATTTCTTTCCTTTAATGAGATTGGTTGAAAATATTATTGGATATTTTTTTTTTTTTTGTTTATTTTTCACACCAATAGGGACGTGCTTGTATTAGCCACTTTATCAATCATTTCAGTTCATAAGGTCAACCTTCTTATTGTGGGTCCTTATATAAATTATCATATTGGTTCTTGGGGCTAACGCCTTTAACTTATCAACCACACGAATAATTGTTTTATTGATTAAAGTCGAGTATTGAAAGAAATAATCTAAAAACGTTATACGTGGAGAGACGTTTTAATTCTAAAAATGATGAATATTTATGAATTTTGTTAAACTATTCATATTAAGTCTCAACAAAGGTTAGTCCCAAATTTAATTGAGAGACAGAATTCAAAACTTTTAAATTCTTTCTGAGTTTAAAGTCTATATTTCTGGTAGAAATCTATGAGAACGTGAAACGAGACACTCAACAAAAGTAATTAGTAAACAAAAAAAACCAAATTTCTCTCTGATAATTTAACGATTCTTTGATACGATTTTGGTGTTTAAAAATATTGCCACGGCTTTCAAATGTCTTTGGTATCATCATGGATTAACCTATTATAATTTTATGTTCTTGCATTGCTGACCCATAGCGCCTAAACATTTGAGCAAATTTCATTGAAATGCATTTTACCTTTTAGCTGGGATATACTAATGATATAAATATTGATGATTAGCAAAAAGATGGGTTAGATTTCTCTTATACTAATGAGAAATAAATTTAAAATGTATCATTACAAATCCAAAGCTATAAGAATTGAATTATTCCTTTAACTAGAGACATTTTTAATTAAAAAATATATATAAAGTTGACAAAATTGTTTTATATCATTGTAGAAATATTAAAATTAAAAAAAATAAAACATTTATTATTTTTTAATTGTGTCATTAGTAGACAATTTATTTTAAGACGAACTTTAATTTAATATTGCAAAAAAGTTGAGATTAACACCTTTATTTTTAATATTTCATGTTAAATGGATGTCTTATAGGTGTAATCAAAACAAATTTTTCTCTTTTTTCTCTTGCATGAGACGTTTCAACCCTTTATAGGGCCATCTTCTGTCAATGTTCTTTATTCTAAAATCACAATTAAGATAATTTATACATTAAAATCAAATCTCCTTGTAACAATTAATTAAATAAAATACTAGCATAATAGAGTAAACAGATACTAATTAACAATATTAAATAAACTTTTTTTTTGTAGTTACTTACATATTATTGGTAAATTAAAAAGCTATCTCCATGAGAAAGGGTCTTAATTTAGTTAGCTTTAAATAAAAATAAACGTCACAGAAACATAATTACTAAATTATTAATATAATTACAATTAAAAGAAAAATCTACGGAAATCTAGAGAGAAATCTATGGTTCTGACTAGTGATGTAAAAACATAAAACAATATTACTCGTGCGAAAATGGCATTTTGCATTGCTCGTGTGGTTTTACTACCCTCGCGGTCGCTCGGGTGCAAACTCCAAACTCGCATGCAAAATGCTACTTTCCGCACTCGACGCGTAATGTACTGTTATCTACGATTGATACGAAATATAAACATTATATCTCTGTTTAGATGCGTAGAAAGTGATTATTTACGTACTTGTATTCATTGCGCATGCGCGTCTCATAGTTCTAAAGAATTCCTCTTCTTTACCACACAAGCGCGGTAAGGAAGAGGAATTCTTCAGCTTTACGCACGATTAGAGAGTTTGTTTACATTTAACAAAACTAATTTGCTATTCTTTCATTAAAATAACTGTTTATATCGGGTTTTTAGTGAAAAACAATGAATGAATCAAGTGGCTTTGACGAAAATGAAGAAAATAATACTCCTCCAGAAATAATTAATTCGGCAACAAATACAACTCAAGATTAATGCCATCTTTATCAAGAGAAGAGATACGAACTTACATGCAGCAAGTTTATTTTTATCTGTATTTATTATTTAAATCTAACAATCGCAGATAAAGTACGGTACGCAACTCGTGCGAAAACGGCATTTTGCATTGCTCGTGTGGTTTTACAACCCTCGCTGTCGCTCGGGTGCAAACTCCACACTCGCATGCAAAATGCTACTTTCCGCACTCGACGCGTAATGCACTATTGTTTATTAGTATATATATATATATATATATATATATATATATATATATATATATATATATATATATATATATATATATATATATATATATATATATATATATATATATATATATATATATATATATATGTATATATAACTAAATCAAATTATTATTAAATAAGGGCGACACAGAGAAAAAAATATTCCAACGCAGGGATTTGTACCACAGACCTCTGTATTTCCAGGCCAGCGTTCTACCAATTAATCTACACCGGAGAATTGAGTTTTCGTTGTCCGAGGCGATACATTAGTCCCAATATATAGCCTACTACTTTCCTACAAATCTAGGGGCCTAAATTTACAGCACAAGAAACAAGAACTAGACAAGATCAACTACGCTAGAATCACACCAGTAGGGCTCCGCTCCGTAAACTCTACACTGAGAAATGCTCTAGATGCTCATCCTTCGGGAAACCAAGTCTCGCGTAAAAAGATGTGAGATCATTGGTTTAGCCGTCTCCCCCAGTCCAAGTAAGTTCTACTAAGTCTAATACACGACGTGCGGAATCACTCTATACACGTTTAAATTTAAATACATTTTCTGACTTGGCAAGTACACTCCTCAAAAAGGCTAAAATTAAATGCAGTGTCGTAAACAAATTTGTATCCTAGTGCTATTTGTGCCGAGTAATTGCCAAGTCATTGAAATCAGTCTTTATCTGTAATGAAGCACCCCCTCTCTTGTTAGTATTCCTCTCCTCAGCCCCGCGTTGACTCCGTATAATTTGTAAGTTCTCTAATGAGTAATGAATCCAGCTTGTATCCTTTCTTCGCGAAATGGGGGAAGCCAATCTAGTGTTGAGCGGGTAAGTGATTATAATCGATAAGTCGGTGGTTGAATGTATAACTAGAACGTTACATTGATGCTGATCATTGCGCCTTACGAAGGGTCAAAGCTTCTTTGTGAAATAAACTAATTTCAATTTACTTGAAGAGACAATATATGTTAATTCTATATAATATGCCAGTCATATCTTATAAGAATAATTGTAATGTTTCTTTACATTAGTTTATATACATATAATAATAATAAAAAAAAACGGACTCCATACTGAAGTAAGTAAGTAGGTAAGTCTAGATAGTAAAACTAAAGTTGTCGAATTCGGTATAATATTCGATTTTGTTTTTGCGTGTGGCAATTAACTGATCAATTTAGCTTTTAGGTTGTATTAATTGTACACTCTAATTTGATGGAATAGCAAAAAGCTAGCACGAAAGAAGTTTGAAGACAAATTAAGAGAGTTTTAAGTTAAAAGATGTTTAAATTACACCATAACTCCTTATTATTGCACTTATTCAAAGTATCAAGATTGTAACACTTAAGATTCATTATGCTCCAGAACATATTTTAATTATTAATTGAAATGTCTGTTAACTTCAAATTATTGTTACGTGACTACTTAGGGTGTTATGGTTATAGTTATAGAGAGAAAAAACATACTTGATATTAAAAGTGAAACCAGTGCTCTAGTTTTATAATTATATTTACTTTCTGAAAGTAGAAGTTTGCACCTCTGCAAAGATTTTTTTTTTAAAAGAAAATATCGGGTGAGTCAACTAGCTTCATTACATGTGAAAAGATTTTGCTGATATTAAGGTGGCAAGCGTTAACAATAATAGAAAGCTTGAGTGCTCCCACGTCGTGAACTGTATATCTTGAATAAATCTGACTTTAAACACTCTAAATAAAATACACAATATATAATATTGAAATATTATACATATTTGAAAAGTATGCGCGACTTCACTGAATTCGCTGCCGTACTGGGTTGACATTTACTTTGCAATTCCAACATTGAATCAAAATATATAGTAACAACTAACAACCTTTTATAATTTAAAAGTCAAATATCACTCACTCAAATTGATATCTCCGAAACCTCTGAAGCTATAGAATTTACGAAATCGGCATTGATTTTGCCTTTCACGATGTAACCATTCGCTAAAACCAAGATTATTTGTTTCGTGTTTTTCTTTAAAAAAATTTATCTAAGCCTCTGGGACACCATGTATTAAATTGGACAAGGTACGATAAAGCATTGTATGCTTTTTTTAGCCTGTACAGTACTAATACTAATACACAAATTTGGTATAAACAACTATAGTCTTTAAAGTTATAATATAATTTAAAAAATAATCTTTGCTGAAGAAAGAGTAATTTTACCTATTTCTATCTTTCAATATGATTTTAAAGTAAATCTAAAATCATCGTAAGTGATTTCAAATAATATAATTCAATTAAGACAATTTCTTGGTGATTACGATTACAATAAATATTCTTTTATAATGGAATTAATTTGAATAAATAAAGCTGTAGAATTGTCCGAGATTTAATGATACTCATATTTTACATTTAACATACATACATAAGAATATTTAAAGTAAAATAATGATCCATATAGTAAGTAATATAATATCCATATATATACACAACAATATAGATACTTCTTCAAAATATTTTTATGTTTTTTTAATTTACTTTCTTGTCACATAAAAGGTTATTTAAATACCATTGAATTACTGATATGCTAATATATCATTGTTTTATAACTTAGTTTAAAAATCGAGGAGTAGAACTAATAAATAAATAAATATTTAGTTTCCTAATGTTTTTAACACCATTCTTTTTTACCTAAATTTTCAGACCAAAGATATATATGTGTATATACTATATATATATATATATATATATATATATATATATATATATATATATATATATATATATATATATATATATATATATATATATATATATAAATAATTTACTTTTATTGCATACTTTTTTTTCGATGCATTATACATGATCATTAAATAAATGGTACCAGCTTAGGAATATTATTCGACTTATTTTTTACAAGTCATTAATTTTTATTTTACACAATGCTTATATTCTTGATATTTCTATATTCCAATAGAAGGGGACAAAAAATATTCCGGGCCAGAAGAAAAGTAATGACCTTAGGGGATATGTAGCGTCACAATAGATTCTCCTTTCAATGGGGTGACAACATTGCCTTTTTTTTAATAAGTAGTCCCTTGGGCAAAGACTCTGTGGATCAATAGGTTAATCCCTTACGTACAATTTTTAAAAATGTATCTTACCTTTCTGTTAGAGGTTAAGTACAAACTATTTTTACTTAACCACTGAAAAAAAGCAAACATGCTGAAACCGGAATGGTGAAGTGTTAAAAATACTTGTGATTTGACAAATAAAGAAGTACCTAATATTTAAATAGTGTTTTAAATTTAATATGAAAATAAAATATTTCACTTCGATCGTGTTCTCAATAATTGACCATAATATAAGGACTCCACATAGTTAAGATGCCTATAACTGTTACAGAAAGCAAAACAGTGAAATGAAACACCCAGCCTACTTTAAATCCAAATAGCTGTACAGCTAAATAGGAATCCATCTTGTGGATCAAGGCAATTGCTCGTCGAGTGGCCAGGCACTTGTATAGTAGTTGGTACTTGTAAGATCTGGTAATGTTTTAGGAGGTGGGTTAATAATACAGTTATAATTATTCGCAGTCTAAAAACGGCTAAGTAAACTAACAGTGCAAAGTAAGAAAGCGATTGACTGTGGAGTTATAGAGGGGATTGAGTAATGTGGGATAACAGGAGTGACGGGAGGGGATGGAAGGTTGGACATAATTTAATAAACAAATAACACAGTAAACAACATGTAAAAACCCCCTATATAAACAGTTTTTAAATTCCCCCCCCCCCCAAAAAAAAAAATCAACACAAAATTGAACGAACATTAATCTACTATTCAAGAGCTTTACAACGATACAGAAAGTACGTGTACAGAACGAAAAGTACGTGTACAGAGTTTTTAAGAAATAACAAATAAAACAGCTTTAATGTACACATCAAGACCTTTCAAATGATATACAACACAATATTAAAAACCAAAAAAAGTGGTCACGTGACACGGCACACGGGAAAAAGTTTACTCTCAAATTCTCTGCAAATACATAGGATGAACTAATGAAATTAAATATACTTAATTTAAAGAGCATTAGTGTAAGATTCAAGCGCCTCAATCAGAAATAAAATCGGTCAATTTTAGAAACTACGGCCATTCAAAGTCAAAAATAGAAAAAAATAAAAACAAAAAAAATCCAAAATTATCACCATTTAGGGTACAACCGATAAAGGTACGACAAAAAGTCAGGACCAATGTTGTAGATCTTTTAAAATCAGTTACCTTAGCTGGTGCAGTCCGTTTTCCAATACGACTTACCGTTTAGCTGCAATAAGCCCCAAAAAAGCTAAAAAATCAAGTCGGCCATTTTTATTTTTTTAGGGGGGGAAGGAGTGGGAAAAGTAAACTTTTTATAATTATTTTGGTTCACAATATAGACATTGCGCGTCAAATAGCGCAAACCTCAAGTCTCTAGCTCTTCTGGAAGTGGTTAAACATTAAAGTCAGTGAGTGAGTAAGTGAGTGAGTGAGTGAGTTAGCCATGCGGCTTTATAGTGTATAGATGGGTCAATCCATGGTCTGCTACATTTATTTATTTACAAGCTATCTACATTTCTTAAAAATCAGATGAGTACTTTTGTATAGAGAGATAGGTGTAAATAAAAGAATGTTTGTGAGAATGTGGAAGAGAAACGAATAAGCGCAGAAGGTTGCAATTAATATGGGACCAACTATGGGCTAATTATGGCCTAATATTAGAATTTATTTAAAATGTTTCGCTCAATTTTTACGAGTAGTTCGCAAAAATGTTGACTGACAGACAAAAACTGTACCCATTTCATTTTTTACTTCCGAGCTTACCAAAGGTAACCGAAACATTAAGATCATTTTGAAGAACAAAATTGATGAAATCACACTCGTCCAATGTTGATGAAATTTGGGTGGTAGGTATTACTTAGCCCATTGTTGGTCCCATATAAGTTTCAACCTTCTCATTCATTTCTCTTCCACATGCGCACAAACATACATTTATTTTCACCTATAGCTTTAAAAGTACTTACCTGATTTGTATGATTTTTTTTATAGTTTATCGAATGTAACCCGCTGATAGCTCCAGATTAATTTGTACCGTCTTCACTCTTTAACTTTTGCTAAATTGATTCTTTAATTCATGTAAAAAATCAAAACAATTTTGACAGATTAAAAAAACGGGGGGAAACAATTAAGCAAATGATACAATAATGGCTTGTAAAAGCGTAAAATCAATAAATTACGTGGATAGGAGGCGAGGAAGCTATGTGCCACACAATTGGCAGTATATTTTTTTTTTTTTTACATTTTAACATTATTGGTCATTTATCAGTCTGTCTGTCGTTCAGCATTTTTTGCGAATGACCATCTTTTAAAAACTACTGGTCCGTAAGTTTGATGAAATTTGTATTTTTATTGAGTTAAAAATTTCGTAAATATAACCGGGTTTTAGATTGTACATTTATACAAAGCTGAAAATATAAAAGTTAAACCAAACATCAGCTGTTGTCGTTAGCATTTATTTCATGCAAAACTCGAGTTATTTGAATAAATACGATAACAGCAAGGGTTTTAGAGGAAGGTTGGACAGTTATGACAGTAGTTTAGATCCAACTGAGTAATTATTCATTGAGAAGGGTTAGACAGGGCCAACTTATTAGCTTCCAGACCTCTGTCAATACTAATTATTATTTTATCTCATTTTGCAGCAATATACTAATTAGTGGCCCTGTTAAATTAGTTATATACATATACCTGTTATGTATTAACTACATAATTGTAATGCCTAAGTTGTAAATTTATTGAGGTAATGAATCAAAAGACAAATGAATCAAAGGACCCAAAACACGTCTAATTGGAATGATTACGGAATTTTTATTTTTCGGATAACAGTAATAAATAGTGTTGCATAATTTAAAACTTTTAAAAAATATATCTTATTACTTATAACTTGACAATTTGATGTTGGAAAAATCATGTTTAAAGTTAACTGTACTGTACATAGTATATTACTTGTCTTATTCTGTAGTATTCCTATTACTTTTGAGTAGAAATTTGATTTGTAATTAAGATCTTTTGTTTTTGCATCAGTGTCTAGCCTGAATATTTATTATAATATGTTTTTCTCTTAAGAACCACTTTTTTGATTTCTATAATCCTATTTTGGTGGCCTAAATTAATTCAAAATCTAAAGACCGAATGCTCACGCCATCACAATATTTACTCTACATCTAATGCAGTAAATATATCCGATTAACTCTGTGCTACAGCCCATAGAGAGGCCTGGCCATTCCTTTCTATCCTGCGCATGTCTCCTCCAATAGAATTACCTTTCTTAACAGAAGAAATTGATTTGTCTTCTTTTAAATACGTACTATTAATTCTGGTATTTGCCCAGTATCTAAGTTTGTAAATGATTTTAAAGTGCATTAATTTTTAGAATTTGTTTAGTAATAATTACTTAACGTTTTCCCTTTAATATTCTTTATTTTAATCGGATATCTTATCAGGTCCGACCTTTTGTCACAATTAGTGCGGATAATGGGAGTTTTACAGTATGACAAAGAAAAATATAAATAGGATTAGGGTTTATTTGTAGAGGAGTTAGACTAAGCCAGCGCGTTATATTAGACGTGCTGGTTGCTCTCCACATCAACTGTTTCTACGTATCGTTATTATGTTGTTCACCACGTATAAGATTAAAATTAACGTGACCAACAACTTTAACGTGTATTCTTTAAAAGTTTAACTGTGAGTTGTTATGAATATGCATATTTCTGTCGCTTATTATTATTATTTTTACAAAGCTGTAAAAAACTCCGAGGAAAAGCCCTCTGAGAGAAATGCTTATAAAAGCGAACCGCAACCGCATGCGTAATGTGGTTTCGAAATACAATATTTTTTGCACTCTACTAAGCCGTTGGGGTCAGTGATATGAAGATAGAAGATGAATAAAAAATATTTTTGGACCAGAAATATAAAAAACTTTTATATTTGGTCTACAGAATATTTTTAGTCTGACAAATTGCATACTGTAGAACTCAAATTACCTGAATTAATTAGGGCTTGGGCCGATACGTATACGTGGAAATTCGTATTATTGGAGTTCTACTTATGTTAATTTTTAGAAG
Organism: Gerris lacustris; assembly: GCA_951217055.1. Classification (NCBI taxonomy): domain Eukaryota; kingdom Metazoa; phylum Arthropoda; class Insecta; order Hemiptera; family Gerridae; genus Gerris; species Gerris lacustris. The sequence goes on from OX578276.1 coordinate 110,422,151, forward strand.
TGAGCGAGTCTTAGATTTTGTTTTATAGAATATTAATATAATTTTATATTATATTACCTATATAAAGAGGTAGATCATGAAAATTCAATGTCACCTTGTTCACAATAATTACAAAAGAAAAGAAAAAGTCAAAAAAATCAGGTATGAATAAATTATAATTATATCTAAAAAAAATAAAGATTTTATTAGCTTGGTCCTTTGATACTACCGAAAGTATAGATACCAGTTTTGGCATTTTTTAACCATTTGAATTATAAATATTGAATATTGGCTGGTAAAACTGCAGTGTTCTAAAACTTTTTGTCACGCATAAAATAATTTGTACATGGGGTCAAGGTCAACATAATTTGATGTTGACGTCATCTTTTTCCATGTTTGATGCAACATTCTCTAATATTATTTTAACGCTTCTCTGCTATATCTGTTCTGAGAATAGCATCTCTAGGCTACTCACGACTCTTACCAAAATTTGTTTTTTGGATATCCAGCTGTGATTTATCCGGTTTGAAGGGACTGAGTAGAGAAGGTGTTGAAAGCATATTTTTTATGAAACTATTATCTTTGTGGATGTGGATGTAATAGATGAAGTTGAGAATCTGTTTTACTATTTAAACTGTTAGATGAAACAATTGTAACTCTCTTCAAACTATATAGTGCGGAGTATTGGATCTTAAAGAAAAAAAACTGCCTCAAGCTAATATTCAAATACAGGTGAAGAATCAAACGGTAGCGGCTTTTAACAAGGCACCGTTTTCATTGGCTTTGTAAATCTTCTTTTAGAAAGATTGGTTTGAGACTCTTACCAGTGTATCTCTTAAGTTAGGTTCACAGCTAGCATATTTCCGCGCGTATCGGACTATATAGATAACAATATATTTATGAAGTCGTGGAGACGTCGACGCTGGTTTTTCCTTCGCTACGCCCCGATTAGTCAGGTTATAAACAAAGCCGATTCAATTTCGTTTGTTTATCTAATGTTCTGAAGGGATAATATTCGCTGTTGAAACTTTTCTTGTGATTTAACACTTCAATTTACGCTGTCCTTCATGATTATTCCTTTATTAATATCTTGAGGCCTGACTTCTGAATTTCAAGGTGCTTTATTATGTGTTATATAAGTTTTGATGGTTTGGGAGCATTTTTTTGCGGATCCGCTAAAGGAAGGCCATAGATAAATCAGCCTGCGCGGAGGTTCGCTTGCAGTAAATCCACCTTAAATGAGCCTGAGACGCAGCGACTTCTAATAATAGCTTATTTTGTCGCTTCATCAAATATCTCTATACGACCGAACCAAACTCCTAAATAGATAATGTTCTTCGCTTCATCTAACACTTCACTGTTGTAAAAACATTTCGGTCGTTTCTTCGATATTCTACCCTTTGAAAATATTAATACTTCCGTACATTGACGGTGAGCCCGTTTTTAAAACAAAATCGGTATAATGTATCATGTACTTTGTTAATTTTGTTTATAGATTCTGCTTGGATAATCAGGTTTTTCGCGTAGGCTAAAACATTTACCGGCGTGGTAGTATTTGTCGTTGTAATATTCCTCTCAAGATACCATCCCTTTTCTAAAGATAATAAAAAAGAAAACAAGTTAATGAAAAAACTTAATAATTTATTATCCTTCTTAGACGTGATATTATGCAATAAGTTTATTTTTTGTTAGTAGTGAAATAACCCTTTATATTTGAGGGTAAAAAAGTTTTGTTTTGAATACCCTTGAAAATGTTTTATTTTTTAGAAGCGAGACTTCTGAATTTCAAATTACCTAGATTCTTCTTTATCCTCCCTTCTAGTGTGTAGTAAAAGAAAGAAAAGTTGTTTAGAGAGTTCTTGAGATCCTCAAGAGCTAACTCCGGAATAAATGTTTCAGGTGCTCAACTTTTGTCGAGTTATTAAAGTTTGAAAATACTACAAATCTAGAATAATTCTTCTTTAACATAGCAGAGGAGGAGCCTGAGTATTTGGACAATGAACTTTATATTATTAACTCGGCTGAGAGAAGCTGGCATGCATAAAGAGATTTTAGTGAGGGTTGATTCGTCTGAGGAGCTTCTATTTTCTTGAGCTTTATTAAATCATTTATTAACCTACCTTTTCCTAACCTAATAAAGCTCGATAGAGCAAATTGAATTATCCATCAGAAGTCCCTTGTGGTGCGGTTAAGGTCCTGTCCTACTTTATACCTCTCTGGTTCTTTTTTTGGTGTAATTAAACATATACCACACAAAAAGAAGACATTGCAACACAATTTTTGTTGCACGAGTACTCGAGTGACAACACAAGTATTAATATAAAAACGCCTTCAAGTAAATGTGTGTTTTCATTTTTTCCTATTACACTTGAAAATTGGTCAGATCTGTATTAACCTTTTAAAATTAGAAAAAACTTGAACTGGATGGATTAGACTTAGTAGAACTTACTCGGACAGGGGGAGACTTGGCTAAAACAAAGATCACACAGCATTTAGACGGCTTATTTTTTTTATACGTTTTTTGTTGGGATATAAATAAAAGAGAACTAAAATAACATGGCGCAACGTTACGGTAAGAATATATGTTTAAAGAAAATATTTACAATGTATTGAAATTGATATTTGAAAAGGTAACCTTACCTATAAAATGAATTGATATTTAGTAATATCCACTTCATATTATATTGAAAAATGGTTTCTGGTATTAAAAACATTTCCAGGACTAATTTCAAACTACAATAATATTGAATGTCATTACGATGTAAAATTGAATCTTATATATTAAACCAATATTATGCGATAGTAAGAAGGAGTAAACTGAGTTCTTATGTAATCATTTATTGCTTTTATTTGTACTTTTTTTTAAATAATTTGTTGTGCCAGTGTAGTGAAATAATTGTTATGTTAACTAACAAAATCAAATTAGTTCAGCAGCTGTTATAAAATGGGTTTCTCGAGATCTTTTACTTGTAACGGAATGTATTTCATGTTCGTAAATATATATATATATATATATATATATATATATATATATATATATATATATATATATATATATATATATATATATATATATATATATATATATATATATATCAAATGAGGATATCCCTACCGTCAATACTTGCTTGATCTGGAGATCACTGGACCGGTTTCGGCTAAACGCCATCATCAGCAGAGTCGAAGTCTCTCGTAGCACTCAACACACTTATCGAGTCTACATGAGAGAATGAAGTTGGAAAGGTGGAGGCAGATGAAGATATATATACAAAAGAAGTAGGATAAGGAAATACCCGTGAGACGGGGTGTCAGGTGCACAGACGGAGAAAAAACAAAGGGAAGAGTGCGCGAAAAAGGGAAGATGATGCAATGAAGGGAAGGTTGCGTAGAGGGATGATGCAATAGACGAAAGGGTTGAATAGAGACAAGGCGATGTAATAGAGTGAAGGGTGGGCGACGGACAGAGATGATGTAAAGAACCATAAGAGTTGGCATAGAGAAAAAAAACAAAAAAAAACACAAATTGAACACAAATTATTACTCAACCACGACCGACAGACTGTACAACAACTAATAAATTTATTACGCACTACTTTAAAACAGAACTACTTCAGTTTCAATGCCAAGAATTACTTAGCGACAGACGGTTTGGGAATGGGTCATCCAACATCTTCCATAATGGCTGAGGTTTTCATGCAATCCTTAGAAGATCTGTACGTACCTAAGCTAGCGGAGGTATTTGGCGTGGTCTATTACAAACGTTATGTCGACGACTGCTTTCTGGTAATCGAGTGTGAAATAGAACAAACCAACGACTTACTAACGTACATGAACGGAATACACCCTAACATTAAATTCACCTTAGAAACAGAAACAGACGGACAACTTAACTTCATGGACTTAACCTTGTCACGAATAGACCACAAACGCACTTACAAAATCTATAGGAAACCTACAGCAACCGACCACACAATACACGCAACGTCAAATCATCCAACACAACACAAACTAGCCGCATACAGATCCATGATACACCGACTCAATACCACACCTCTGACTCCCGATAACTATCAAACAGAACTCGACACAATACACAACATAGCTAAAAACAACGGATATCACAAACAAACTGGTAGGACGACACAAGAATAGGACCAACATGACACAACAAACGACACCGAACGACTTTCAATGGACTGCACTAACTTACGTAGGCATAAAGAGACTTATCGACTCACAAACTTTTTCAACAAATACGACATTAAAACAGCTTTCAAAACAACAAACATAGGGAATAGACTAAGAAAACGACAGACTAACAATAACATTTATGACAATAGTGGAATTTATAAACTAACTTGCAACGACTGCGACCAAGTATACATAGGAAGGACAGGACGCAACTTACAAACTAGGTATAAAGAACACATACGATCTTACATATACAATAGAACAGACTCTAACTTCGCTAACCACCTACGCAAACACGGACACGTACCGACGACAATTGACCAATCAATGACATTATTGCACAAAGAACAGAAAGGACCAAGACTCGACATACTTGAAAAACTTGAAATTTACAAACATAGGACGACCAACAAGACCTTAATTAACGAACAATTACTCACTAACTCTGACGTAACATTTTTAGCATTTAAACCACCAACCAACAAACGTAAACGAGACGACACAACTTTAACGCATACGCTAAGTAAAAGACCTAGACTAGACTGAACTTTTCGAACACCCATCTCTTTTTTCTTCATCAATTTCTCAACTTTTTCTCTTATTATTCATCATTCCCCTTCTAAAATCATCCTTTTTTTTTTTTTTTTTTTTTTTTTTTTTTTTTTTCTCTATGCCAAGTCTTATGGTTCTTTACATCATCTCTGTCCGTCGCCCACCCTTCACTCTATTACATCGCCTTGTCTCTATTCAACCCTTTCGTCTATTGCATCATCCCTCTACGCAACCTTCCCTTAATTGCATCATCTTCCCTTTATCGCGCACTCTTCCCTTTGTTTTTTCTCCGTCTGTGCACCTGACACCCCGTCTCACGGGTATTTCCTTATCCTACTTCTTTTGTATATATATCTTCATCTGCCTCCACCTTTCCAACTTCATTCTCTCATGTAGACTCGATAAGTGTGTTGAGTGCTACGAGAGACTTCGACTCTGCTGATGATGGCGTTTAGCCGAAACCGGTCCAGTGATCTCCAGATCAAGCAAGTATTGACGGTAGGGATATCCTCATTTGATAACGTACAAACTTGTGGTAACTACTCAAAATTCGATATATATATATTAAACTTTTGTTAGAAAACATCAATCCAATACTAGATTGATACCAGACAACCAAACCCTTCACACATGAGTGAAGTGTTGGTCGTAAGCCATGTCTTCACGATTATGGTCTCGTTTTATCGATTTCTATCAAACCATCCCCAGTGGGTCGACCATAGTTTTTCCAGGTCGAAACCTTGTATTTCGAGCAGCTTTCCATTTGTTTAAACAATGCTAGGTGGACATTGAGGGGAGCCCGGTCCGGGAATAGAACCCAGATGAGTGTCGTCAGATTGGCGGTCACCCGAACGCCGCGGGTCGGGTGACCGCCACCTGGATCACAGAAGCTAGATAAGTATCCAACAACTGATCACGCCCGATGCAGCGCTTAACTTTAATAATTGAGAGCTTCTACTCGAGCTACCGAGGCCTCCACTTAATGTCTTAATTTAAAATAAATGTATTGCGTTTTTCATATCATTAGGGTTCAAGTACATGCTGAAGACACAATAAATACATACAGAAAAAGGTTGTATGAGGGATTAACCATGCATAGTTGTAGTAAATGCTGATCTATAAACTTATTTAGTGTATTTTCTAATTTTAAACAAATAATTTGTTAAACAATTTAACAAAAGGCCTCTTTTAACTCTTTCTTCATTTAACACTGAGGGTTTGCTTTTCTTGTGTTCTTAGGTCTCCTTCAAAGTCACTTACTCAGTTTAGATTTTGTAAATAAAAATGGTTTAGACAAATTATACTAATTATTTAATTTAATTGGAAACAGTATCTTATATCGGCAAAGGAATGTCGAGGGACAAGGATTATTAAATTTAATTTTCTTTAAATCTATAAAAGCTTTTAATCGTTTTATATTTCTGCTTTACTCTATGTGTATAAAATTGCTTATAGACAATTTTATAATTTTCTAGTTATTCATTGGCAATTGCTTATTTACTAGTGATTCGGAACTATATAAATTTGCAAAATCTTGTTGAATTGATGAAAAACTGAATGATTTTATTAAAAACATGTAGGTGAGAGACATTAACTCTATACACCTATATGTAGTATTGTTATGCAACCCTCAACATTTATATCTGATGCAAGTTGAAGGGTTACATAACAATGCTGAGGTGTGCGCTAGATAAGTGTGAATGCGTGCGACTAGGCATCAGCTTGATGAATGCAAGTCTCTCAGTTCATATATTTCTTTATGTAACGACAGGCCTCTCTCAATGTGTCATTTAAAATCAAAACTTTTCCTGGCCTTCCGTATTGTTTTGTCCTCCGAAATGAGCTCTTTCTGAATCGGAACAAAGAGAATAGATAGGCACGGTGAACGATAGAGTCTGTCCTGTATGACAACATCCATGTCCTAAAAAGGAATACGAAAATAAGGTCTTGTATGTCCATTCTCTCTTTAACCAAAGTATTGAACTCTCCAAGCTGCCATAGCGCTTAACACATTATTGGTATACACACACAAATTTTATATATATATATATATATATATATATATATATATATATATATATATATATATATATATATGTATGTGTGTGTGTGTGTGTTTATTTTCTTTGTTAACTATGTTAATAATAAGAAAGAGCCATTATATTGGTAACTGATATTTCTCCTATGCCATTCTACTTTATCACTTCATAGCAGTTTTATTTTTAGGAGATAATTTGATAGCTGAATACAATGTTGGTAAAATATTTTATCTACGATTGATACGAAATCGTAGAAAATTTCGCCATATTTAAAACTATTAGTTCAAATGTTCGTGTATGTTATAATTTTTTTAATCTACGATTGATACGAAATATAAACATTGTATCTCTGTTTAGATGCGTATAAAGTGATTCTTTTCGTACTTGTATTCATTGCTCATGGGCGTTTCATAATTCCTCTTTTTTCCGCCCTAGTGCGGTAAAAAAGAAGAATTCTTCAACTTTACGCACGATTAGCGAGTTTCTTTTACATTTAACAAAATTAATTTGATGTTTGTTTAATTAAAGTAACTGTTTATATTGAGTTTTTTTTTTGTGAAAATCAATGCGTGTAAAAAAGAAGAATTCTTCAACTTTACGCACGATTAGCGAGTTTGTTTACATTTAACAAAATTAATTTGATGTTTGTTTAATTAAAGTAACTGTTTATATTGAGTTTTTTTGTGAAAATCAACGCCTCCCGAAATAATTAATTCGGCACAAAATACAACTAATGAATTAATGTCATCTTTATCAAAAGAGAAATACGAACTTACATACAGGAAGTTTATTAAATATTTGTTTCTGTATTTCTTATTAAAATTCAACAATCGTAGATAAAGTACGGTACGCAACTCGTGCGAAAACTGCATTTTGCTTTACTCGAGTTGAGTTTGCACCCGTGCGACAGCGAGGGTATACTATTGTTTTACTACCCTCGCTGTCGCTCGGGTGCATGCGAGTGGTGAGGCATGCAAAATGCTACTTTCCGCACTAGACGCGTAATGAACTATTACCATCATGCCACAAGCACGCGTTTTTTACGCGCAATTAGGCTCTATAGACAACAATATATTCATGGACATCACTGCATGTTTTCTTCTACCCTTCCTTCCTTGTGTGCTTGCGCAGCGTTCCGTCCAGGTTATAAACTCACCTTTAAGTGGACTTGACTCAACTTGGACATTTCTTAAACTAACCTACCTAATATTTAACTGACGTCCACATTTTTTATCGAGATAAAAAAGTTCGCTCTTTATTTTAATTTGCATACTTGTAAATAAACTCTTTGTACATACAATTTAATTTTTTTATTGTATTCAATACGTTTCTTTGTTAAATTATGACATAATTTTTACCTAATTTGGAATGTGACAAAGTGTAAAGAGGATGAAGGGTTATCAGAGGTAAAGTTGTAACTGGTGTTTTATTAACTTGACAGATCCGTGAACTCGTGTCGGTGACACGAGCTTCACAGGGTCTTTCACCAACAAAAACCATCCTCTGAAAATGATAATTCATAATATTCTCCCATTTTTTCCTCTCGTTCCAAAATTATTAAAGGAGAGTAGCGTTAAATATAAGATTAAAATAATTTTTGTCACGCTAAATTGGATCGTTAAGAAAGAAATAGCTAGAATTTTTTAATCTCAAATTCTTAGTATAGGTCCAGCTAAAAACCATTTTACCCTAAAAAAAAAAAAAGAAAAGAAAAAGAAAATTCTGAATTAACTTTTTTTATCCTAACCTTTTTAATCACTTTTATTGTGAGATTTTTAGTTTATTTAATTTTTAAGGTTTCTTAGATTAGATCCTTCTCGAAACCCTTATGCCGAGGGTAATACGTGTCTGTCCGTATGTCGCTCTTTGGTTCATATCTCCCGAAACGTTTAAGCTAAAGAGTTAAAATTTAAAATACTGGCGCAACTTTTTGACCCACACATAGGAAAAATATAGAGAAGTTAAAAATGTAATATGCGCTTGCGCAATTCGCTTAAATGTGCTAAACTTCATTTTTTTTGAAAAATGTTTGATTGTGGTATCAAATGAAAGCTGCTGAAGAATAGGTTACAAATATATATATGTTCCTAAATTTTACATTGTTTATTAGTTTTATGAGTTGAAATATACCAAAAAATCCCCCCTCCCTATAATGGCTAGTCTTAAAATTTTAAAATTATTCATGCATATAACTTATGATGGGGCGATGAAAATATCCTGAAAAAAATTAATTTGTCGTTATTACCGATAACAAAATTGTGACCCTCCGGGGGGTCGAACCAGGGACCCCTTACTCTACTTGGCTCTTGTCTTTGTTTTGTTTCTTAGGGCCATCCAACTAAATTATTATTTTTACTTTCATAAAGGTGAAGCAATAAAACAAAAAATATTTTATAATAAGAAAACGGATATGCTTAATAATCTACGAAACCCTAAAAAGTAGTTGGATGCAAGTTCTTTCCTGAAATTTTTTATGTTCCTAAAATATTTGTTCTATTTAGTAAGAGAAAATTTCTAACTTTCTTGGTGACAACAGCCAAATTGGTCAAAATTTAAGTAGAATAATATCAAATAATTTTTACATTTACAAATTTGTATTCCCGTAATTATTTGTGTAAATAATCCAATAAAATAAATTCCTAGTTAATTAACTAATCGATAATTCTGACCTAAATATTCACATTGGGGGTTATAAATTGTAGACTTCTCCAGCTATGATTACTTGGTGGCTGAATTAGTGATTAGTGTGTAAATTATAGAGAAGCTCTACAATCTACATAATAGTAAAATAAATCTCATCTGTTTTACCATTTGGTTTAAAGACATGTTTTGAAGTTAACTTTAAGATAGTATAAATAGATAAAAGAGCATTTTAGAAATTAAAACAAATAATTTTTCTAAATGGTTTTTACTAGTAGAATTATAACGATATCCAACAAATACCAGAAATTATCTATGTAAGTGAGTTCTGTAACTGCTTATATAAAATTAAATATATTTAGATTAATTAGATTCGTTTGTCACGTGTAAATCAAAGATATAGTTGTATATTCTAACTAAATGAAGCAAGTGTAAAAATAAATAAGTTTATGAATGAAAAAGAGGAAGCATAAAGCATATATTTACTTTATTGTGATGTTATATTTAAAATTTTACATTTACCTTAGATTCTTAGATTTCTTACACTCTTGAATATTTTATTAGGAAGAGGGAATTGAATTTTGCACATCTCTTTCCGAGTAAATTTCTATATCAGAATTGTAATTCCGTGAGTTAAGAGAATTCAAATCAGTACTCTCACACGAATTTTCTAACAAACCCGCATAAGGACGGTATTTGATTTTAGAACCTGGTTTAGTTTTTCTGAGGCATTCATTCACAATGATTTTGGTTTCTCCTTGCTTTTTCCGCCAAGGCCTTGAGAAAAGTAGCAAGAAAATTCTCGGCTTTTTTATCTCTAAATCGGATTTGTATCTGAATAGGAATCTGTTTTTCTCGCTTGCCTTTGAAATACTAAGGGACAGGAAATCCGACTACTTTTTCATTTTACAAAATCTTATAAAAGAATATGTCGATATGTCTAGAATTCAAGTTGTGATGCTTGATTTTTCTTGGCATTTTACAAAATAACTCTGTATGTGTGTTCGTCTACCTGTCTGTAACTTTCACGCGTGTGTCAGTAACTTGAGTAAAAGTTTACCGATTTAGTTGACATTTTGAAGAGCCAGCGTGGCCGTGTGTGTTAAATTACTTACCACGTCTGCTCGGCCATCACTGAATCATAAGCGGTAAGAGACCGTGGGTTCGATTCCTCGCCGCGACGCACTGATTTATATGACTCACTATCACTATTGATCACATCGTACTCGCTTCGGCGGTACAATGTACAGAGGTATGATGTGTGAAGCGGCTGGAACTCTCTACCACGGGTATAGAAAAAAGGGTCTAAGTGATGGCCTGATTGCTAGGTTCGAACAAGTGGTTCGTCCTACTCGTCTAGTACTAGTACTAGGATCTTACTACTACTACTGCTACTAGTTTGGTTTACATTTTCCTTTTACCAATGCTCTGGCTAGTTTCGTTTGACAGCATTGTCCGCCCAAACATACGAGCGCGGAAAAAGATTCTACCTTCAGCTATTCGATGAGACAAACATTTCTTTCAACTACATTTTTTTTAGTAACGGCAACAGCGAAAACTCTATGAATTGATTGCCAAATCCTTTAATTCGAATCTAAACATCTTAAAGAAACGCTTATATACCAATAGCTTACGTTCTAACTTAATGATTTTAATAAACCCTTTGAAACTGTCGAGTAAAATTTCAACTTGATACAAGCAGAAGTTTTTGGCCAGTAATTAAGAATTTTTACTTGGCCACTTTTAAGTGTCCTTTAAAGGTGGTGTAGTGTCAATGCGGCGATTGAAACGACTCTAGCCGCGCGGCTGCATCTTCGAGGCTCATGAATAAGACTCCTTTTATTTTACCTTTTAGGTAAATAATTGGAACCCTTTCCAATAACAGCTGTATCCGCGCGACTGAAGCGGCTCTAGTGAGGTGGCTTAGACTGAGCTGTACGACTCGACTGCCTACTCGAGCCGCCTAGCCGTAACAGTCGTCGCGGCTGGAAGTGTTTTTTGTCTTTTTCCTGATAGAAAAATAAGATAATAAAAAATTAATCGAGTTAGTGTGAGAGCACCCCGTGTCTCTTTAACCTCTGAACTTATCAGTATATTCAATGGAAAAATTTTCTAAGAACAGAATCATCCTTCAATAAATCTTCCGTATCTCTCGACGAGTACATTGGGTGATGATTACTTCTTTCTAACTGCTGTAGTAGTACAATCAGCTCTTCTTCAAGAAGAGGCGACTTCAAGGTTTCCTCCATGACGTTACCGAACCTACTGGAAATTTTAGTAGTACCTATAAGCGGCTCAGAGTCGAAGTTATAAGAGCCTCGAGGCTAGAGCCATACGACTTGAGTCACGGGGTTAAAAGTTGAACAAGCGACTCTTGTAGCTTCAGACGTAGCATTGACACACGGCACCTTACAGTGACCGACTTCTCATTATATTCTCTGATAAACTTTTTTCTGTTCTAGTGGTAGCAGCAGTGAAGAAGGAGAAGAAGGGGTCTCTAGCCTGGAGGAGGCAAGGAAAATTATAAGGGATCTTAGAGAGAGGCACAGGGCACAGGCCTACCAGATATTGGCATGGAGAAGGAGAGTCAAACACCAGGTCAGCATCAGCACCATCATATCTCTAATGACAATCAACTTCATTCTGTGTCATCATTCGCTTTCACTATTGAATACAATTAAACATTTTTTAATACAGCAAGGTGCCTATAATCACGAGTTAAATGTAGGGACAAACATATAAACTGGGTTAAGAAAGTATATCCTCGATTTTAATAGAGTATACTGATATATTTGCTGGATTCTAGCTCATACAACGGATTTAAACTTTTTTATTTAACGTAACGGAAATAAATTGTATGTTAATATAAACCACCCAAGCGAGGACAGTCTCACCGATCTAAAACCTCAATAAATATGCGTAATAATAGGAGTTGAAGTAACCCTAAACCCAAGCATTGTGTTAATTAATTATATAAAAAAAACTTACCTTAACTGTAACACTATAATGCAATATTAGGGCCTACCTGTTTTAAATGGTTTTTTTTTATGTTACTTAATTTTTATAAAAAATAAAGAAATGCTTGAAGATAGGTTGAACAAGTAAGCATAGATTAGAATCAAAGGACATTCATAAAAAAATCAATATTATTTTACTTTGTAAATATTTGTTTGAGCTTATATTTATAGATATTTTTAATTTATATGTTTTAATATCTATTTTAGCGAATTTTCGAAGAAAATTAAGCTATTGCAATGGCTTCAAAATTTGTGTAATGCGAATTTTTGTAAAATTTTCTCCATGGAAATCCGTTTTAGACCATTCTGAATCGATTCCAAAAATGTAACACTTTTTTATGTATGTATATAAGTATATATATATGTGTTTCACTCCAGACGATATCTCCCCTTAGGATGCACTTAAAAATTTCAAACAACTTTTAAAATGTCAATAACATCAAAAGAAAAGATGAGTTTGTTGGCCAGAATTGAGTCCATTTAGGGGTCAAATTTTGACATTTTAGGGTCAAAAATAGCATAAACATGTTTTTTCCATTTTACCCAGGCCCGTTTTAGGTGTTCACTGCGCCCTGGGCACCCTGTCACGATGCGCCCCCCCTCCCCCCCCCCCTCGCCCCCTTTATAATTTATAAATTAAATTAATTATTATATTTTGGAATACTTTTCTTGGTAACGAATATTGGGTTATTGGAACTTTATTTGTTATTTCTCCATCCCACCCTGATTGAAAGTAAAAAAAGAATATAAACAAATTTAAATGGATCCCCCCAAAAGAAAATATAGTGTAGAATATATAGGAAGAGTAGAGTAGATGTCCCAGGTTCGACTCCTCGGGGGGTCACAATGTTATATATTGGTAAAATAAAACAATTTTTTTTTTTTCTGGCAATTTTTAATACCCTATCATAAAGTATTTTCATAAATTATTTCAATATTATAGGACTAGCCGTTAAATGTTGGTTGGGGGACTTTTTTGGGTAAAATTTTGGCGCTTTAAACGCAATATTGGCGGAAAAAAGCACAGTAGTCACAAAAAGTCATATATATTTGTTGTACTCTTACGTAGCTTTCATTGATACCCATCTCGAAAATTTGGAAAAAATATAAAAATTTGAGCTATGCTCATTTTTTAACATTACGCATGCCCAAATTAAATGTTTAACTTCTCTATATTTTTCCTATGTGGGGGTCAAAAATTTACGCCAGTATTTTAAATTTCTCATCTCTAGCGTGAACGGTTCTGGGGATATGAACCAAAGTACACATCTCCCTCGGCTTAAGGGTTTCGAGGATGATCTACGGGTCCCTAATTATCAGATAGAACAAATGTTGGGTATTCGGTAAACACCGTGTGTGGATTATTATACGATTGTATTTTTTCTTGCTTTTGCTCCAGCAAAATCGTCTGATTAAATCGATATAGTTAATTTCTAGCGTTATGTCGCTTTATGTGCATAATAACAGTAAACTGTTCAGCTTGTCATTACGCATTGTAGACCTATTCACTGATTTTATTCTGTTAAGAGCTGAAAAACTCCTCTCCGCCAAGTAGTTTGTTACTGGGAGAGTAAGGTATAAGCTAAGGTTATGTATAAGGGATATTTGGTTTACTTTAAACATATTCCCATTTATATTTTTTGCCCTTACAAAGTTTAGCCGTGCCCCCCCCCCCCCCCCCCCCCTCTAACCTTTTGAGTTGCGCCCCCAAACCTCTTGCGCCCCTGGGCACGTGCCCATCGTGCCCCTATAGTAAAATCGGCCCTGATTTTACCCCCCTCTTATATGAAAATATGACAAAGGTGTACATAACAACAATTACTGTACTCTTAAAGAGCTTTCCAACTACATGCATCTTGAAGGGTTTATACTATTTTGACTTTTGTACCCCGTACCCCTGTGTACCATTTTTTTTTCACCCATCCAAATTCTAAACAAAAATATTTAAGCCAATAATACGCAGATTTCTTGAAAAATTCGCTCATTAAGTCATGGAGCATGACTGGACTTTTTTAAATTTTTATTTCATACAGCTATGAAAACTTTTATGTTTTTGTTATATATTGTTAATATAATATGTACCTTTTCAATTTCATAGGTTTATAAAATCCCGCCAATAAACAATAATATGTTGCTTTATTTAAACATAAAAATTTATTTTTCCTAACTAAATTTTTGTCAAAAGAAGAGATTACAGGTCTTTTATCCAGGTCCTACTTTATAGTAGTAAATTACATTTTCTGAACTTCATAAAAGTTCATTCGCCTTTAAAAATAGTTCGTTGACTTTATATATTTTTTTAATTTCAATATCAAATTAAAATCCTTTACTTATTTATTTTATTATTATATTTATTAACTCATTATTTTCCGTTTAGTTTTAAGGGGATAAAAGATTTCTCCAAATCCCAGTGATTTCTTTTTTATGAATCTTGGGAGTAATTTAGAGTGATTCTTGAATTGTATCTTCTGTTACTAAAAGAATATATTAACATTCCACAAATTATAGGAATTACACTAACAAATAATATAAAATAATAAACAATTACTGTCACAATGTAGAACAGTTACTTTAAGGCTCCGCACACGATGCGATTTGTTGTACAACTTAGTCAGTTGTCCAACATGTATGGGCTGGTCTTCCAACCAATTATATCAGCTTTAATATACCTGTTGCTTAAATCTAAACGCCATAGATTTTTGTGGGCGTGGCTATATGTTTTACAAACCTGTTGAACTATATGGGGGTGGGCGTGTTGAAGAACTTTGTTACCAACAATGACAATGCATTATTTTAATAGTTAGCCATCTTTCAGCAGAATTTAATTAGTTTACTGCAATTTTGCTGTATGGAAAGTTAGTTCGGAAAAAATCCGCAAGTTATTTTATTTGTTTTGACGTGACCCATATTTACGATCTTCACTTTGACGGGTTTCAAGTTTCAAATGTATGATTTTTTATTTTAGTACCTGTAGTCAGGGTGCCAATAGGCAAAAAAGTCAATTATACATACTTTTTCCAAACCTCTTCCAAATCAGCTGGATATTAATTAATATTAATTATTTTATTTGCCTAAATTTTACACGACGCGAGTTGACTGGAACGACAGTAGGCAGGAGAGTCAACTCGCATGCTAGTTAATATTTTGAAGATAGTCCCCTGTCTTCAAAATGAGGATAGTTTACTGTTGTGTGTTGTTATTGTTGTGGTATGTGCATTTCCTATTGTTTATAATCAATTATGTCTATTTTATTGCAAGAAGGAATTAATATTGTAGCTCATTTGTTAATTTTATCGTTTAAAAATAACAAAAGAAAACGCCGAAAATGGGTGAGGGAGTGGATATCAAAAAGGAATGCTTTAGGTGCCTCAGCGACTTTTTTGAATGAAGTTGCAGTCGAAGATGCAGTTAGTTACAGAAATCATTTACGACTTACTATATCTCAATTTGAAGAGCTGCTGTCACATATTTCTGATAATATCAAAAAACAGGACACAGTTATGCGGCAAGCATTATCACCACGGATAAAACTGGAAGTAACATTAAGATACTTGGCCACAGGCGACTCTTTCAGCAGTTTGGAACATTATTATAGAGTGCCGAAAACTACAATTTCAAAATTTATTCCAGCTGTTTTGAAAGCTATATATGATAGTTTGAAACAACATATCAAGGTAAGAAGGTTCCCTTTG
The DNA here is from genome assembly GCA_951217055.1 of Gerris lacustris. NCBI lineage: Eukaryota > Metazoa > Arthropoda > Insecta > Hemiptera > Gerridae > Gerris > Gerris lacustris. The sequence goes on from OX578276.1 coordinate 110,438,261, forward strand.
TAAATAATGGTTACAATAAAAAATAAACAAACAAAATATAAGTAGTAATATTCCAATATTATTTTTATTATTAAATGTTAATAGATAATAAAATAGGTAAATTTAAATAATAACTTAATAACTATCTAAGTTGTTAATAATTGTATAATTTTGTTGTGGTGGTGAACTTGGCGGCTCTTGATCATCAATTAACCACTCAATATTTTCACTATTCGATGATGTAGTTGCCCTAGAGGCATCAGTGGGATTCCTTTGAGATCTGAAATAAGAAATCCGTTTCTCTGTTATTAATTTCATTATTTCACTTTGCAGCTCTAGAGATAGATCCAGAGGGAGGTCTCTCAATTGGCTGGCAATATTTGCTCCAAAATGATCGAATTCGTCATTTTTTTTCACAGACTCTTTTATTTTTTCCAACCTGTCTATTGCAGCTGATATGTAGGGAGGGTGGTTTATTTTAATTTTTTTATTGTGATTTCCTTTTCTTGGAACTACACAACTGTTTGTTTGCTGGTTACACTCAACATCGTCTTCATCCTGATGTTGAGTGCTGCTTGTGTCCGTTGCTGTAACGTTCAGTTCCTCACAGCTGTCATCAATCTACAACAAATAAAATAAAATAATAATAATAACCATAAAAATCAAAGAGTAGGTAGTTAATAAGAGAATTAATAATTCCTTTAATTATTATTTATTTTTATTATTTTTTTTTTTTCGCTGTTATAGGTGCCAACTACGACGGAAGAATGGAAGGATATTGCCAAAGGATTTAATGAGAGATGGAATTTTCCTAACTGTTGTGGTGCATTAGATGGGAAACACGTCAATATTGTTTGTCCAAAAAACAGTCATACTGACTTTTACAATTACAAAGGTTATTTCAGCACAGTACTCTTTGCTCTCGTGGATAGCCATTTCCGCTTCATTTACATTGATGTTGGTTCAAACGGGAGAGTAAATGATAGCACAATATTCCGAAATTCGTCTTTGAAAAGGTGCATAGAGGACGGCACAATACAGTTTCCTTCCTGGGGTGTTATTGTAGCTGATGATGCATTTCCCTTAAAAACTTGATGAAACAAGATTTCAGTGGAGGAAAGAAAGCACTAAATATATTTTCAATTCAAATGTAACATCAAGAATAATACAGAAAGATGATTTGATAAAAATACAAATCAAATTAACCAAGTCATCTATACTGTCATATCAAAATATGCACAGTAGACATATATATATTAATGTATATATATATGCAAGTTCATATACTCTTCAACACTCCCCCTTTGAATTGCTTCTTCAGTCCTAGATCTTGACAGAGCTTACTGAATCGCAAGAATGGAAGTGGCTTGGTAAGGATGTCAGCAACTTGATCTTCTCCTGCAATATGCTCTAAGTTGAAGACTCCTTCTTCGAACTTCTCCCTGATGAAGTGTATTCTAACATCGATATGCTTAGAGAGTCTGTGGAAACTTGGGTTCTTAGCTAGTTTAACAGCTCCCATGTTATCCACCCAGAGAGTTGGTCGTTCTTCCTTTTGGCTTGAGACGTCCTCTAGAATCTGCCTAAGCCAGACTATTTCCTTAGCTGCTTCGCTTCCTGCGACATATTCTGCTTCAGTGCTGGACGTAGCTACGCATCGCTGTTTCCTGCTGAACCAGGTGATGGCTGCTCCTGCATAGCGGCATACTACACCAGACACTGACTTTCTTGAACTTGGATCTGAAGCATAGTCTGCGTCACAGTAGGCTTCTAGTGATCCGCCTTCTCTCGAGTAGAAAAGTCCCTGGCTCGATGATCCTTTTAGGTACCTGAAGATCCTCTTGACAGCTTTCCAGTGCCTTTCCTGAGGATTTTCTGTGGCTTGAGCAAGGTGGTTAACAGCGAAAGCTATATCTGGCCTGGTAGCCACTGCCAGATACATAAGGCATCCGATAGCTTCCCTGTATGGCACTCTGGAACCAGACCGTTTTGTTTCAGACGTAGAAGATACAAAACCTGCTTCCATCGGTGTTGACTTGGGATGGACACTACTCATACCAAACTTATCTAAAATTTTATTAACATAAACCTCTTGGTTTAAAAAAATTCCCTTAGGATCCCCCCTAATATTTACCCCTAAATACTGTTCTAAGGGACCTGATGTAATTTGAAACTCTTTCTCGAGTTTTGAAAGAAATTCATCTACGGTCTCTTTGTCTGATCCTGCAACTAAGCCATCATCTACATAGAGACACAAGATAAGTTTCTTTTCGCCTTTCCTGACAAAGAGACAAGGGTCGGCTGCACTCTGCTGGAGTCCTATTTTCTTAAGATATTCCGTCAACCTACGATTCTAGCACCTGGGTGCTTGTTTAAGACCGTAAAGGCTCTTAACTAACCTACAGACCCTACCTGTCCCATCCTCATACTCCTTTGGCTGCACCATATATATCTCTTCATCGAGATGACCATATAAGAAGGCGGTTTTTACATCAAACTGACGTAGATGCAGATTTTCTTTGGCTGCTGTAGCCAGCACTATCCTAATAGTGTCAAATCTAGTGACTGGGGAATAGGTTTCATCATAGTCAACCCCTCCTTCTGAGAATAGCCACGTGCCACAAGTCTAGCTTTAAACCTACCAATTGTGCCATCTGCATTGTGTTTTCGCTTAAGTACCCATTTGTTAGATATTGTTTTTCTTCCTGGAGGTAGATTAACTAGTTCCCACGTCTTATTTTCTAATAAAGAAACCATCTCATCATCCATTGCAGCCTTCCATTTTGGAGCATCTGGAGATGACAATGCCTCCTCGACATTCCTAGGATCTACATTTGCCACATTAGCAATCCCGTAAAAATCTGGCCTCTTTAATTTCTGTCTATCCCTGAGGCGCGGAGGCGAGTAGTGAGAGATATCTGATTCGTCTGTCCCATCATCTGATGTCTGGACAGAACTCTCTATAGTGTCTACACTTTGCCTCCCCCTAGCTGGAACTGGAGTTGAGGAACCTATAGTGTCAGAGGTAACATCTGAAACTCTGACTTCTCTCCCCCTTGCCTCAGACACTGCTAGATTGTGAATTTCACTACCCTCCCCTACTGGAATTGTGACAACTGAACCTAATATTTCTGGTTCACTCTGATCCCTAACCTGATCTTTTAGTGTTACCGTTTCTACTGCCTTCTCGGCCCTAAATGTGACATGTTTACTAGAAACAACACTTCTCTTATCTTACACCCAAACCCTATAACCGTCATAACCACAGTAACCTACCAGGACTCCCTTTACGGCTTTTTTATCCCATTTCCTGCGATTTTGACTCACTACATGCACATAACACTCTGTCCCAAAAATTTTAACATGGTCCAAGCTTTCCGCCTTTCCTGTCCACAGTTCTATAGGTGTTTTTCCAGCAACAGGTGTTGGTGCTGACCTATTTAAAATATAGGAAGCTGTATTTACAGCTTCTGCCCACAGAAACTCGGGAAGGTTTTTGGCATGGATCATGGTCCTAGCAGCCTCAACTAGGGTTCTATTTTCCCTTTCAGCCGCTCCATTCTGTTCGGGACAATATGGCATGACAATCCTATGATTTAACCCTGTCATCGATGCTAAGTTTTTAACTTGAGAGCAATCAAATTCTCGCCCTCCATCTGTCAAAAACTCCTTTATCGTATGACCTAAAACCTTAGCCTTACACAGAAAATCTTTTAATTTAGTTGAAACTTCAGACTTTTCTTTTAAAAAATAAACCTGTCTAAATTTAGAAAAATCGTCCTTAAAACATACAAAATACCTCGCTCCCCCTAAAGATCTAACAGGCATAGGACCACATACATCCCCATGGATTATTTCCCCTGGTTCAAGACCCCTGTTTTGATCTTTACGAGCGCGAAAACTAAGTCTATGATGCTTGCCATAAACGCAAGCCTCACAGATTTGTTTTTCGTCTCCGTGTACCGTAATGCCCTGATTTTTAAGGTAGGATCTAATATACCTCTTATTCTGGTGGGAGAGTCGCTCATGCCATATCTGCAGAGTGTCGCTGTTTTTAACTATAGCAGCGACCTGAGGTACCAGGACTTTTCTTCATATAATAAAGTCCACCTCTCCTCTCTGCTACAGCCTTGAGTTGTGCTCCTTGCTTCAGCGTGCAAATTCTAGAATTCATACCAGCTGTCATTCCTTTATCTAAAGAGGACAATATAGAGAACAAATTATGACTAGCCTCTGGCACATACCAAACATTCTCTAAATAGCCGGTGATCACATTTTTATTACCAACATCAAACTGAACATTAATGTTCCCCTGCCCTAAAGCTGACATTTTCTGTCCATTCCCGATAAATACGTCCCTAGGTATTACAAAAGTCTCCCAGGAAGAGAACCATTCTCTCCTATTTGTAATGTGCTGAGTAGCCCCAGAATCTGCTATCCACCCTTCAGTAATATCTACCTGACTAACAGACATCCCGATATAGCCTGAAGTTTCCCCCGACTTCCTACTCTGGTTACCTTTCCTAGGACATTGGTTTTTGTAGTGCCCAACCTGGTTACACTGGAAGCAGGTTATGTTCTTCTTATCAGGTGTCATCTGTTTCGTCTGATCTGGACGCTTGTTCGAGGATTTCTTGAAGGATTTGACGTTCTCATTTCTCTGCGATGCAACGAGACCTTGCATGGTTGAGCTGCAGTTCTTCTCCGATAACCTCTGTTCAACCGTACACAGTCGCTCTCTTAGCATACTGACTGTTCTGTCCTTCTTCGGTACGGACTCCCATGCATTTGTAAATTCTAAATATTCTGATGGTAACGTATTAAGGACACGGTTGAGAAACAAGGACTCTGGAAGTTTTACCTTGTCTTCCTTCCATGTTTCGTCGAGAAGCTCAGTCCACAGTTTTTCTAACTTAGCTATGTGGGTTGCTACATTTTCTGTTGGATCCTTTTCCTTGATGCCGAAGAACAAATTGAACAACCTGTCCTGCCTTTGTTCAGTCCGCTGCTCAAAAATCCCGTTCAGCTTTTCCCACATTTCTTTAGCCGAGGTGGTCATGTTAATCAGCTGTCTCACTTTCGATGTTACACTTGTCACAATAATGTTCTGAGCCATAAATTCTATTTTATTATAAGCCACAAGTCTTGCGTTATAGTCTGCAATCTCTGCCGCACTACTTGTAGCTTGGGGTGAGGCTGGGGCTTCTAAAGTTCCACTTACTGCTGGCATTAGACCATATGCCTGAAGTTGGATCTTCACCTGAAACTTCCAGTCTAACCAATTACTTTGGCCTTCTAGTTTTTCAATGGTAATCACTTTTGGCTCCATTATTTCCAAGACGTATTTTCTTTTTTCTTTTTCTTTTTTCTTTAAAAAAAAATAAATTGACAGCTTCAAAAAAAACTTATAAAAAAAAAAAATTTTGAAAAGAGATAAAATTTGGCGACTTATTTCTTCTTCCTTGATCACACTGGGCCCATGACCTGATGAAACAAGATTTCAGTGGAGGAAAGAAAGCACTAAATATATTTTCAATTCAAATGTAACATCAAGAATAATACAGAAAGATGATTTGATAAAAATACAAATCAAATTAACCAAGTCATCTATACTGTCATATCAAAATATGCACAGTAGACATATATATATTAATGTATATATATATGCAAGTTCATATACTCTTCAACAAAACTTATATTATGAAACCATATTCTAGGCATGGTGCCCTTTCTGTGCAAGAAAAAATATTTAACTACAGACTTTCGCGAGCAAGGCGAATTGTAGAGAACGCTTTTGGGATTTTGGCTATGCGTTTTCGAATTTACAGAACACCTATTCCTCTTTCACCTGAGAAAGTAGATCTTGTGGTAAAAGCAACTTGTGCACTTCATAATTGGTTAGTGAACTCATCGATCTCATACATCTCTTCAGCAGCTGATAAGGAATTGGGAAATGGACAGATTTTACAAGGTGCCTGGAGGCAAGCAGAAATAAGTTTGGGATTAACTAATTCTCAGGATAAACATGGAAGTAATAACTTTTCTCAGTCAGCTGAAACTAGACGAAAACAATATACTGAATACTTTAATAAAAAAGGATCGGTACCTTGGCAGTGGGATAGTATTCAGCAAACAAAGCCATGTTCATAATGAATTATTTGATTATTTAAATTACATACCTATTGTATAATTATAAATAATATTATTACAATTAAATAAATATTATTACAAAACTTACCAAATTGGAACTTGTTTTTCTTGTTAAAATAACATTCCTCAAAAATCTGTCGGCTGCTTCAAACCAAATCAACGTAGACCTGTAAAGATCATCAGTTGAGGACCCAGATACTTTTGAAGCTTTAATTTTATTGACTTCTTGTACATAGGTACTTCTTAAATTTTTTATTTTATTTTTAACGTCTGCCTCAGTCACTTCTGGTTTACCTAGGTGTAAGAAAATATACAAGTAAGAAATAATAAAATAAACAAATAATAGTTCATTAATTATTAATAATTTATTAATAAATAATTAATAATAAATATATAAGTAAATAATTATTACTAAAGTATGCAGATACTATAATAAACATTCAAATAAATTAAATTTAGTAATAAATGTGTATGTATTAATTTGCTTAAATATTATACACAATATAGTAATGGTGTAATGATAAAAACCAAAGAAGCTACATACATAATAAATAAGAAAATATATGAATAAATGTGTATAAATTAATTTAAAAAAAATATATATTACCTAATAATAACTGCATCCGTTTGATGGCATCGTCCCGAAACACCTTGTTTTTATAATTTTTATGTCTGTAATTCCAAAGTATTTCTTCACTCTCATATAGTTCTATGAACTTTAAAGTTTCAGATTCACTCCACTTTAATTTTTTATTAGTTTTCGTCATTTTTTTATTTCACTCGTACAGCAAAAAGTTGGAAGACGACAAAGTCGACTCGCTACCAGTCAATTTGACAGTCTTATTACTCTCTCTCGTGTTTACATGACGCTAGTCGGAGGCGTGGGTTGCGCGCGCATTCAAGATAGTCAACTCGCTACCATTCAACTGACTGTCTTGTCACTCTCTTGCGTGTTTACATGATGCGAGTAGGAAGCGCGGGCTCCCCCAAACTCAAGATAGTCTACTCGTACCAGTTAACTCGCATCGTGTAAACGCCGCTTTACGTTAAAACAGATAAACATAAACGTAAAAGATAAACATTGAATGACAACCAGGTTTGTTTACACTTGTGTCCTAGGTATCGGTTTAATTTTTCTGCAGCTGTACTTCTTAACTTGTACACATATTTCTTCTCTTAAGGCTGATTTACACGTATTAAGTAATAGTATAACTTAATTAGTAACGTATAACTTAATTAAGTACATAGTTAACTAAATTTTAAGTAACTTAATTTTTAGTAAGCGTTGTCACGATTTCCACTCAATATTTAGTTAAGCTTTTTAGTTCGCTTCGAGATGTTTATATATTGTTGTAAACAATATATAAACAAAAATCTACTAATCTATAAGCGAGGCTTTTTCAAACTTGTGCATTTTACTAAATTGCTCATGTCTAGTGTAGTAGCTAATTAGCCACGCCCACCTACTAAACCGAAAAATGTTAACTTGCAACTTATTACTAAATTCATTTTTACATGCATTAATTCACTTAAAAGTTATTAAAAATTTAGTTAATTACTTAATAACTTAATACGCGTAAATCAGCATTTACCGTCCCCTATACGAGGGCATATCGATGGCACGGTTTAGATTCGGTGTTAGCGAGATCCGTTGTACAAAGATTTGTCCTTTTATAGGTAAGATCAGCCGTCTAGTAGCTTGTCATTTATATGAAGTAAATAATTTAGGAAACTATTTTTTTCCGCTAACATTATATATAGCAATAACAATTATATGATTCAACAGAGAATTTAAAAACCTAGTATATAAAAAGTTATCTTGTAATTATTTTACAATGAAAACCCAGTTATGATAACGGGCCAGAGGTGGTTGCTTGACCATTTTAGAAAAAATATTTTCCCTGTTGTTCCCCTCAGATATGTTTTAAACAATGTTGTTCTAAATTTTGGACTTCAGTTAGCATTGCTATTAAAAATCACTTGGAAAAAATTGTAAAATATGCCAACAATTGCACAAGGAATTTTATTCCAATGTAAAAATAAAATTATGATGAGAATGTGTTTATAAACATACCTGCAATATTCTTTTATGTTTTTTTTCAAAGTTATTTTTAACAACAATGCTATACAAATTAATAAAACATATTATTTGACTCTATATTGTTGAATTTAAGCAATCTAGGCTGTGTCAAACCAATTTAGTATTACAAATAAAACAAATTTACATCAAAAAATCAAATATCGATCAGCCATAAAGTATGCAGAAACGACTTTTTTTCGTGGCCTTTTTTGATTTTTCAGCTTGCATAACTTTTTTGTTACCTCAATTTAGAAAATTATTTTATCTACGATTGATACGAAATATAAACATTTTATCTCTGTTTAGATGCGTAGAAAGTAATTGTTTTCGTAGTTGTATTCATTCATAATTCTTCTTTATTTCCACCCTATTGCGGAAAAAAGAAAAATTCTTCTCTTCACCTGATCGCACGATTAGCGTGTTTTTTTTACATTTGAAGGAGTCCTTTTAAAGATTTGATAAAATACTCGTTGTTCTAATGAAATTCAAAATATGAACTGAATTTATTTCTTATTTAAAAATAAACATTTGATTTTTTTTACGTCGTCATTGTCCCTTGCACCTGTGAAGGAAGGCGTTGAAGCCAAAGGCTTTTTAAAAAATGGTCATTGACATGATCACCTACTAGCTCTTTCATTTCACTGAGAAATTGACTAGGTTTTCTCTCGCCTCTTTCAAAGTAATTTTCTAATTCTTTTCTCTTCTGAGTCCAAAAATTTTCTTAAATTTTATTTTTTAATGTTTCGTATTTGTTTTCTACTGGAGGGTTAATTATAATATCGGATATTTGAGTTAAAATGTCACCTTCGATAGCTCCAATTATAGTGTGATATTTTGTTGAATCGCTGCGTATATTAGCATATATATAAATCGACTCTAACTGGCAAAACTAGAGGCGCGGATTTACTTTCCTGAAGGGTGGGGGTCTTATAACTTGTACCTTATTAAAAGCATTATTTTCTCCAGCTTGATCATTTTGGTTTGAATTATTGTTTGCATTTGCATAGTGATTCACTTTGCCTTTCTTCTATTTTACTAGGGGTCACCAATGAAGGACTCCTTTTAAAGATTTGATATTATACTCGTTGTTCTAATGAAATTCAAAGTATGAACTCAATTTATTTCTTTTTTAAAAATAAACATTTAATTATTTTTGCTTCGAAGATTATCGGAGGTAACGGAAACTACGTGATCGTTCTGAAGAACGAACAATTTTTAGATTTCCGATTTTAAAAATTCCAAGACAGAAATCCGTTTCCGACGTCAGGGAACATTTTTGGTTCCGTGTCTGATGTCTGTGAGTCATTCTGTCTGTCGCTCTATTTTGGAGAACCGTCATATCTTAAAAACTACACATCCGATTTTAATGAAATTTGGATGGTAGATCATTGTTGGTCCCATATAAGTTTCAACCTCCTGCGCTCATTTGTTTTTCTTCTACATCCACATATACATACATTTATTTACACCTACAGCTTCATAATACTTTTCTAATTTGCATGAAAATGTTATAGTTGATCGAAAGTATCCCGCAGATAGCCCCAGATTAATTTGAACCGTCTGTGCTCTTTAACTTTTGCTAAATTGATACTTTAATTCGTGTAGAAAATCAAAACAATTTTGACAGATTTAAACAAGGGTTTCTTTTTTTGGTTTTACAAACGAAATACTAAAAAGTGGGGAAACAAACAAATTAGATAATAATGGCTTGTAAAAGCATATAATCAATAAAGTACGTTATAGGATACGAGGAAGCTATATGCCACACCAATTGGCAGTCTATTTTATTTTTTTTTATGTCGTCATTTTTCATGCCTGCTACACATTTAACAAAACTAATTTGCTGTTTGTTTAATTGAAGTAACTGCTTTTGTCGAATTTTTAGTGAAAAACAATGATTGATAAGAAATTATGACGAAAATGAGATTAATACTCCTCCCGAAATAATTAATTCGGCACAAAATACAACTAATGAATTAATGCCATCTTTATCAAAAGAGAAATACGAATTTACATATAGGATTTTTATTACATTTTTTTCTGTATTTATTATTCTATTAACAATCGTAGATAAAGTACGGTACGCAACTCGTACGAAAACTCCATTTTGCTTTGCTCGTGTGGTTTTACTACCCTCGCTGTCGCTCGGGTGCAAACTCCACATTCGCATGCAAAATAATAACCTTATCAGAGATATAGAGGCCTAAAAGTGGCAAATTTTTAAAAAATTCACTTTTGAAAGATTTATAAAAATAAAATAAGATAAACATTTTTTAAACATTGTTTCGAGCACCTTAAATATGAGGGAAAGAACAGGGGAAATATTTTTTTTTTTTCTAAAATGGTCAAGCAACCAACTACATATTTTAATTTTGACCCATTTCTTATGGATTGATCCACATGAGGTTTCATGGTGGTCCTGTTTGGGAGAATGACTCGTTTATCCCTGTAGCTAAAGTTTGAACAGATGACGCTGAGTCTATCTTCCATCTGTCGCGTAGCTAAACGCACCCCGGTCATAGGCCCTACTCAGTATTAGCGTTATATAACTATAATATCTATTTAAAATCAACGACTTGTCTTGCTGTTATAGGTTACTTTAAATTGTAAAAATTTGTAGGCTCCTATTTATCATCTTAGAGTATTAGTATAAAATGAATTGGTATAGTATAATAAAAAAAAATCTATATAGGCTATTGACAAAAGCCTGTTTATTAATGAACTCAGTCAGACTTCTTGAGCTTGCACAATTTTTAAGCGTCTCCTTGTGTAAATCAAAAATTGAAAATTTAAGTTGGCATGCTGAACTAGGTTGTCCATAGGTTGACAAACCTATGGATTTATAATATTTATCATTTATTTTATCATAATTTGTTAAAAGAGTTACTACGTTTGAAATGGAATAATAATCTGAAGAAATATTAGGGTTGTGAAAATTTTATTCTCAAAATATTTCTTTTAGAAAGAATCAGTTTTCCTTGGTAATCTGATTTGAGTGAGCTATAAGGGTAGGTACACGAGTTACCTAATTTAAAAAGAGATAATTTAAGCAGTTCAAAGTAAACGAAACTCCCTCATTTTGGTTCTTTAAATAAAAGTATAAAGTAAAAACTCCATTATATTTTCTTTAATGAACTTAATCTGCCTTAGATAATTTATCTTCAATTCAACAATTGTTAATGTAAAATTTAAATTAAATAAAATACAAATGAAGTAATGAGCCCTAGGTTTCAATTCATTTAAACGCGTCTTAAAAAAAAAAAGTCCACAGTTGAGTGCTCAGGGCAAAGGTGGCCCAATCCTCAAGTTTTACCATATAAATCATATTTATAATACTGTTGATCTTATTTCTACCGAAATCAAATGTACCAAACTTTTCCTCTAAATTTGTGACGCAGTTTCTTTCGAAAGTGTCATGTCCTAGGCTACTAACTTAATAATCCCAGGCTTCTGAACTCAAGGCATACATTTAACAACTTAAATATCCTCTCTTACTTTACGTAATACCTGAATGTGAGAATTATTAGTTGGCCTGAGTACCTCTATAATGGCTTATCTGTCTGATATGAACCAAATAATATGTCGGTATTTGGATGACGGGTAAATCTGCATTTCATATTTGACCCAGCATCTATTTCTAAATGTCCAATTTACTTGCATTTTTTTTTATTAACTGTTCCTTTTTACATTTTAAAAACGACTCCGGTTGTAGCATCTCAATAAATTTAGTAGTTTATTTTTAAACAAAATACATAAAGTATCACTTTCTAAGGAACATAAAGAAAGGTTATGGTTAGGTTAGGTTGAAAAGACAAACCAAAATGGGTAGTTTAACTTAAACTAATTAATTTTGTTATTGTGTATTTTTTAAAAACTTTCGGTATAGTAGTTGTCCTGCTTAATACTGTAGTTAGGATATGGTTTATACAGGGTGGTCTAAAAGTCCCCCCCCCCCCCCCCTCTTAAATTTGGAACGGTTTGAGATAAATTAATGCAATTTAGGGGATCCGTACCAAGTGAAGGGAAGTTTGTTTTATGCAATCACGCACTAGGGGCAACCACCCACTTTGCCCCCAGGCCACCCAACTTCAAAATTCCAAACTGGAGTGTATATTTTTGATAGCAAATTTGGATTTAAACTTTTTGTTCTATCTCCTCTATTTTGCCCCCTGTAGGAGGGCAAAGATATAAAAATGGTAGATTTAAGCGCCTGGGGGAAAAATGGTGGTTGCCCCTAGTATGCGATTGTATGATTTCTATTTGCGAAGGGTTACTTTGCTATTTTTGCTCCCCAGAAGGGGGAAAAATATTGGAGTTATAAAAAAAAGTTTCAAGTAAAATTTTATTATTTTTAACCGTAGAATCCAAATATGCTATCAAAAATATACCCTCTAGTTTGAAATTTTGAATCGTGGTGGCCTGGGGGCAAAGCGGGTGGTTGCCCCTAGTGCGCGATTGTGTGAAAACCAACTTCTCTTTACCCGTACCATGTAAACGAGATTTTAGAATCCGCCACAGGAAAAAGGCACATTGAAAAGCTCCAGAGAGCGAGGGGGCCAATGCATATCGCACCGAATCTGCCGATAACGTGATTAGGGAACAGCCATCGACGCTCCAGCTGTGAGCATTAGCTCTGTCATGTTGGAATCAAACACACTGACATTCGTAGTCATCTCAGCTCATTTTGAAAGAAGTTGTTAATCATATTGACGAAACAATCAGATGTTGCAGTCATTCCGTTTTCCTAAAAACATAAGGGCCTATGACACCAAACTTTCCGATGCCACACCATACTGTAAATTTGGGGCTGTGCAGTGGTCTTTGATTTAAAGTTTATGGATTTTTAGCGGCCCAGTATGGAAAGTTTAGACGATTTACAATACCGTTAAGGTGAAAATGAGCCTCATCACTCATGATCCATGTAACTTGGACTCTCACTCTTTCCACATTCTCCGGAGTTCTCGCTAAAAGACGTGAGCCAGGTGGCTTCTTGATCATTAAACTGCCTTTAGTACGAAGAGAATAATTAACCCATCGCAAAATAGTGTTGCGACTCGATATTTCACCAGGAATATTAAATCTGCGACAAAAAAGACGCTGAGTTTGCACGACTAACAGTTGTTTTGGTGATAACTCGCCAGTTCTCACGTAACTGCCATACGCAAAAATGCGGTGGTCCACAGTCCAATCCGGCATGATAGCAACTAAACAAGGTAGACTGTGAAACTGCAGGGCAAGGGGATGACACTTATCCTCAACACCTTTCCCAAAAACGTCTTTTTCTCACGGCTCACCCTGTATTCTCCCAAAAATCATAACATTACTCCAAGACACACTATACAAATACACAATAGATTTAAAAGATCTGTTCTACTTTCTGTATTCTGTTGCAACTTTGAAAATTAAAATCTTAATGATAGAAATAAAAGAAACCCATTTGAGAAAATATAGAATTGAGAAAGAAATAGCGGAAAATATAAATTATTTAGAAACTTTAGGAGCAATGTTCGTAAATTTTCAAGTAATAACAGATAATTTTAAATTTACTTAATTAAAACTGCTGCAGGATAAACACAGTCATAAAGTTAACAGTAGGAAAGAAGTTTCTAATATAAACAAACAGATGAATGATTTAGAAAGGTATTCAAATTTACATAATGAGAACTGGGTATGCAATTTATCAGATCACATTTTACTAACTGATACTAATGATAATTTTTTTAGTTTAGGACAAAATTCCAATTTGATTAAAAAAAACTAAACACAGAAATAATACGGTTTATAGCAGACATAGAATATGCAATAAATATGGTAGACACTCATTCCAATCACCCTGATGTTTTATGTTTTGAGCATTAGAATTATTAATCACTTTAGAATTACTAAATCACTAACTTTAATAACAGTAGAAACAGATATTTAGAAAAAAAATAAAGATCTTGATAAAAAATTTTAATTGATGCTTACAAAACCACAACCTTTAATAAAAACAATAACCTTATGATATGAAAAGCAGATAAAGCAAAAATAACGAGTAAGTTATTTTAACTAAAAGACAGTATAAAGGCAAAATGAATGACCTTTGGGGGACAATACATACAGGAAAATTAGAATGGAAAAAATATGTTAAAATCTATTAAAGGGTATATTTTTTACCCCTACAAACTAGACGACGTAAGTAGCTTTACAAGCACTTAAAACGTATTATTTTGACGATTTCGATAAAATAACTAAAGATTTAAATTCCAGCTCATGTGAATGGCAAGAATTGTTATTTAAAAAAATATGTGTGAGATTCTCACGCATTAGATGTGAAACTTAAGTTCTAGAAAAAGTTTCTTTTATGTTCCCTCCTGTCATATATATATAATTTAGAGTTTAAATCGTTCCTAGAAGAAGCACGTAACTCAATTTAACTCGTATAAATCAAATTGCTCCACTTATATACTATGTTCATTAAAATGAGGATTTGTTGGTTCCAAGATAAAGAAAACAAAATATATCGTTAATTTTTACTACTTATTAATGAAATAGGACAATAAACCTTATTTAAGTAATACATATTATATAAATCATTTATTAAATACGTAAAATACAATATTTATAAACAAGAGTTTAAAATGTCTCCACTGTCAGATAACTTCTCAAAAAAAAAAAAACGTCCAGTTGAAAGATTTTTTTTACACGTAAATTAACTGCCGACTTAAGCGGCCTACAAACATGGGAACTTGGTTCACCGCACTTGATTCGCAAGAACCAAGTTCCCCTGTGTGTAGAGGTTAACGAATCAAGTTCGTAACGAACTTGGTCTTCCATCGGGTTGGAAAACATTTGTTCGGTTCGCCGGCAGAGCTCAAGGAGTTACCCTGTGTGTAGAGGACACGAACTGATGATGTTCGTCATTTTATCAGAAAAGATACTCTACACCTCCGACTCATTTATTTCTTTTTACTGTTTTTTTAACGCTGTTTTTTATCGCTGTTTTTCATCGCTGTTTTTTCAGCTCAGTTCAGAGGGAAACTTACGATTAGGACGAACCGTTGTTCGTGTCCCTCGCTACTGTGTGTAGAAAGCGGACCCCACGAACTTGGTTCGGCGAACTAAGTTCCCATGTTTGTAGGCCGCTTTAGACCGGCAGTTGATAAAAAAATATATCACTTAGTCGAGTCTCAAAACCAAAACTTGCAATTTCGTTAATTTCACTTCAAAAATATTTCACTTGGACGAGTCTCGAAACGCAAACTTCGTTTCATGATCTCATTTCATCCAAGCTAATTCACTCTACCGCGGCTAAAGAAGTTTCACTTAAATAAAAAAAACTCCATTGCTGTTATTATTATAATTAAGCGACAACAATAATTCTGGAAACCATCCTTAGAGGCAGGGCCGTCGCGTAGTTTGTAGACGCCCAAGGCAAGACTTTATCGACGCCCTATTTATAGCTGCTATTTATTTAGCGGAGATTACTGCGTCCACATATCAATTCTCTCTAAATCTGATTAAAAACTCCAAACACTTATTGAACTTTTCAGAACAGTTACTGATGTCTAACTTTTCCCTTGAATGCTTTTACTGATCAAATTAACTTCAAAAAGAATTTCATTCCACAAGGTCAAAGTTACGATGTAGGAAAATTCATCCATCTGGTTAGTCAAAGATTGAGCTTCAGAGGCTGTTTGGGGTTCATCAATTTTGTCGCCTAACTCAACCAATGCATCCTACCTTCCACGTATTGGTGTCTAACAGCCTGAACAGCTCTTATGGAGCTTCCCAACGAGTTTCACACACTTGCTTTAAAGTAAGTGCGTTAGTATGGTTTTGATGATTTTGCTCCATCAGCAATTACAAGGTTTAGGCTATGGCACCCACAAGGAATGAACACAGCCAAAGAAAATTTGTCCAGTACACGGGCTTGAACTCCTTTATGTTCACCTGCTATGTTGGCGCCGTTATCGTATCCTTGACCACGACAATTGGTCATGTTCAAACCGCACTCTTCAATTTCTTTGAACAGCAAGTCAGTGAGAGCTTCTCCAGTGGTTTCTTCGGCAACTCGATAGGCTATAAAACTTTCTTCTTCTTTGATCTTCCCATCATCATCTTCAGTGATGTTGCGAATCGTTAAGAAACTTGCTCCTTGTGACTTATTATGTCGGGAGTACAATCAAGGATAACGGAAAAATATCTGGCTTCCTTTATTTTCGTCAAGATACTTTGCTTTACTGAGTCGCCTAGTATAGTTATTAGCTAATTTTTTATTGACACACTTAATAAATGAAATTGTTTTTCTTTGTAATTTATACGTCTTAAGTGTTCCATGAGTACACTGTCAAATTTGCCTAAAAGTTGCACAAGTCCAAGAAAGTTTCCATTTTTTTTTTTTTAATAAAACTTTAGATGACCCACGAAAAGTCATATTGTGCTCTGTTAGATATAGTGATGTAAAATACCCGGGTATTTAAAACCACGGGTAAATACCCTGGGTATTTACCCGGGTAAATACCCATTTTGGGTAAATACCCAGGTATTTATGATAATTCTTAAAGGAACGACGGCTACGAGTTTAATTTCAAACTTATTTTTGTAACTAAATATATTATGAAAGTTCAAGTAGTTATTAAGTGATATTATGTCTCAATAATATTATTGAATGGATATTATTAAGTTAATAAGAATAATAGTCCAGGAGATAGCATGCAAAAAAGTGTCTGACTAACATTAAGCTAGAATTTTGTGTATAAGTAAATGTTTTGGTGCCTTATAAGAATATGTGGTCGGCTAAGTTCGTCGGCGGGTCATTGCTTGGCAATAGGCATTTGAAAAAAAAAAAAAACGGTCGAGAGCGACCATGCAGTGGCGTAACTATGGGCATGGGGGCCCCCAAATCCAATGTACCACTATCGATGGCCCCCTTTAGGGCATAATAAAATTTAACTACCTTGGAATCATACTTCTTTACCATTATCAGGGGCCCATTCAAATTTGAATGCAAATCCTTTTTTTTGCTCATCAATTTTCTTATGCGAGGGGCCCCCCTAAAAGTTCTTGCAAGGGGGGAGGGGGGGGGGGGGGGAATGCCTTAGCTACGCCACTGCGGCCATGTCCCACCCTTTATGATGGACAATGTGATTTTCATGATCCTGGAGTACGAAATTAGTTAGTGCTAGTTTGTCATATAATCAGTAGTTTGGCATATAATAGTTGTCATATAATAGGCTGGTTAGTCAAATATTACTCCAAATCAAAGTGGTCACCTTTTAAGTGACAGACTACCATCAACTTGATTTTTGGTCTACCAACTAAGTTATTACTCAATATCATGAAAATCGTATTGTCCACCAAAAAGGGCGTGACATGGCCGCTCTCCACCCGTTTGTTTTTTCAAATGCCTATTGCCAAACTATGTCCAGCAGACGAACTTAGCCGACCACATATTCTTAAAAGGCACCAAAACATTTACTTATACAAAAAATTCTAGCTTGATGTTAGTAAGACACTTTTTTGCACGCTACTTTCCTGGACTAAATGCCTGCATAAAATTAGAATGCATAACCTAATTTTCAAAATAATAATCCAGTCCTTTTCCTTCAAAATGGTGGTGTTTTTACTGGACAGACCTTCAAAATAAGCATTCTGTTTGAAATAATTGAATCTGTATAACTAATATTAATATATGTACCTACTTAGAAATAATAAATACCCGCACGCTAGGTATTTTTATAGGTTATTTTTTAGGAATTAAGTAAGCTTAACACATCCTACACTCCCTAAATGACATTTATTAAAGCCATTAGAGTTTGGAAAATGCTCAGAACCTCTTGAAACACTATTTAAATCATTATTTGTCATAAATACCCTCATTTTGGGTATTTACCCTGGCCTCGGGTAAATACCCATTTTTATTTACCCTACCCGCTGGGTATATACCCGGCCCACATCACTAGTTAGGTATAAAGAAATTTCCACTAACCGACGTATTTTTTTCTTCTGAACGCTAAGCCTCAGTTTCAATTTGCTTCATGATGTGCTGGTTGATTGATGTGTCTCCTTTAATTCTTTTTTTCTGCCTCAAACCATGAAGCCATATTTTTAAAATAGTCTGGTGACAACTCATGGGATTTTAAACGGTCTGCCAAATTTTTCCAGTTGTTAAAACCCCACGGTGGCGCCCCCCACATCGCGGCGCCCAATAAGGTGACCGCCTCGGTTGCCCCACCCACGCGACGGCCCTGATTAGAGGAATTCGATTTTAATATGGTGGTAATTATTTGTTATAGATGCTTGAAAATGACTCAAAGCAGAGTCGAAATAAACAAAAAATATGTAGAAGATTTTGTTTATATTATATCCCTAACGACCCATAAGAAACAACAATATTCATATATTGTTTGAGACAATATATATACTGTCTTCAGACTAGATATTTACCACTATTATAAAATTCCGGCGTTTAGTACATTTAAATTCAAACAATTTAATAATTCGTCGTTTTCTTTTTTTTGTTTTTTTTCTTTAAATGCATTCTTTAATTTTTCAATAAGATTGAAAGAAGAATTTTTAGCTTTAACAATTTCCTTAAAATAATACATTAAATATAATTTCCGAAAAATTATTTAGAGAGCAGAAACTCTCTAAAGATGTAAAGTTTCATAAAGTCTGACGGGAAAAGTTTAATTTTATAGATAGCGCTACAAATCACAATAACACGGCGCTTCAGTGAGCTGTATTATGTATTAAAGCAAGTAGTTAGAGCTCGACACGGCTTCTTCTCTTCCCGAGCATAAATCTAAGTTTAGAAATAGAAAATATTTTATTATTATCTTAGTTATATTAACAATTTAGTATTGTTTTTTGTATATTGCATTTTTTACTTTTTTATCTAGTTTAAAAACCGTGAAACTAGTTGTATTCAGCACATGTTTTTCGCACTTATTAAAGATGGTAATCTAATCCTTTTTTTGCTTGTTTAATTTCAAAATCTAAAAGTGACTATTTCAACCGATAATTATTTGTTTATCGTTAAAAAAATGTATATATATTTTTTTTTCTTCTAATGTTTATAAAATGTTTAAGTTTTTTAAAAGGAGGGCCTTTTGAGTGTCAGTACGGCTTTGAATATAACGCCATAGGGAATTTTAGTACAAATTACATTCTTGATACCCAAGAGTTAGTTGTTATGCTAACCATCTCGCTATACAGTTATGACACTTGCTTTAGCAGTTTAGCATATACATTATACATCCTTAGATATTTCTTAAATAAAATTAATTAAATATAGAAAAGAAGTGTAAAATTGCTGTAAAAATCATAAAATTAACACAATTAACCTTTATGATTTATTAAATGATTATTCTTTTATTTATTGGAAATGTAGTATTTAAGATATTAAAAAATAATTGTGTATAAAACTGTATTCTTAACAACACTAAACTAAATATAATCCCATTCATTTCTGTTTTAAGAATAAAATGATACATCAATATAAAACAGTACTACTCCAATCATAATTTATAAAAATAAAATGGTTGTGCGTGAAGTCTCACGTAAAAAGGGTACGTTTAAATTTTGATATTTCTTGACAAAATGGCATGAAAAATTAAACAGAGTGTTGAATATTTTTGTAATCTACTCTACCCCACGCAAAATTTAAAAATAAAAATCTCGTGACAGGATTTATCCGTCAATTTAGATTCCTAGTTAATCAGATCAAATTGGTATTTGTTCCATGGCCCTGCAGGCTGCACATTTTGCGTATTATTTATATTTTTAGTAACAGCAGAAATATAGTTTAGGTGGGGGGGGGCACGCAAATTTTAGTGTTTTTTAACAAAATGACATGAAACATTAAACAATTTCCACAAGTGTTATATATATTTGTAATTTACTCTTCAATACCTTTCAGTTGATACCCCACTCAAAAGTTAAAACTTTTTTTCGCGTGACATGAATATTTATTTTTTTCGTGTGACAAGAATATTATCCGCCATTTTTTATTTGAACAGCTGATAATTTTGAGTTCACTATATTTTCCTGTGTGCGAGTTAAAACTATCTTGAATATGTTGTGTTTTAAATAATTTTGATTCGATATTCGATAGATGTCAATTGATAAATTGACAAGATTGTATTTATATAAAAAATATATCACTTCCGCATTAAACCTCAGAAGAGTTTATTCTGTATTATCACAGGGGTTATTGGCTGTTAAAAAAAGTGATAAGAATAAATAAAATAAAAGGTAAATAATTTAAATAACTTACAACTTAAAATAATAATGACTGAATTAATTCAACATGCGGAAAAACTAAATGGGATAAATTATATCAATTGGAAGTATAGATTGGAAGTATAGATTAGAAGCCTTATTAGAAGCAAAGGGACTATGGGATCATTTACAAAGACCCATACCAGAAGATCCTGCAGCATTATTATTATGGAAAAGGACTGATGCACAAATAAGAGGAATGATAACTATTTCAATGGAAAATAGCCAAGTTTCAATGATACTAACATGCAGAACAGCGAAAGAAATTTTGGACTCTTTGGATAGAAGATACGCCGGAGACATAGAAAAGATGAAATTTTATGCAAAAAATAATGTGGCTAGATTAACCATGAAAGAAAGCAAGACTTGGGAGGAATATCTACTAAGATCTGAGAAGTTATTAGAATGGGCAAGAACACTAGGCGCTATAATAGACGACAAAGAATTTATAACAGGATTTATCAGAGGATTACCAGCAAAGTACAATAATTTAGTTATGCAATTCGATACCATTGAAGATTTAACTGTGATCAAATTAAGAAGATTTTTTCAGAAATTTCAGGAAAGACAAGACTTAGAAAAGGAAAATACAAACAATGCATTTAATGCATCGACATCAAGAGAGAACAATAATAAATTTAAAAATAACAAACATTTTGAATTTAAAAATAAGCTATCATGTTACATATGTGGAAAAAATAATTTTGCAAGATACTGTTGGTATAATACACAAAATATAAATTATTCAGACAAGAAGAAAAATTATCCAAACAAAAATTATCAAAAGAAGAAAACAACCACTAATGTTCGCTATGTAAGAGACAAGTCTGACGATGAAATGAAATCAGAAAGAAATCAAGAAGAAACTAATGAGAAGTATAATTATGCATTTACAGCCAATATAAAAGAAACAAAAGAAACAGAATGGGTTCTAGACAGCGGTGCAACCAGTCATATGACGTCAAATAAAAATATATTAGAGTCAGAAAAACCAGAAGAAAGGAAAATAAAACTGGCAAATAAACACGTCATATACTCAGAATCAAGTGGAACATGTAAGATAAATACAATTAATAATTTGTGTTATAAACTAAGAGATGTGCTTTATGTTCCAGAATTAGACTCCAATTTAATGTCTATTAATAAATTAACAGAAACTGGACTATAAGTTAAATTTAATAAATTTGGAGCAATTATATATGACAAGCATAGAAACAAATTATTAACCGCAAAACTTAGAAAAAACAT
Organism: Gerris lacustris; assembly: GCA_951217055.1. Lineage (NCBI taxonomy): Eukaryota > Metazoa > Arthropoda > Insecta > Hemiptera > Gerridae > Gerris > Gerris lacustris. The sequence goes on from OX578276.1 coordinate 110,459,982, forward strand.
TTATATTCTGAATCAACCAAATCATCAAGAACAAAGTGTGAAGATCGAACTCAAAAATGACAATGAAAATTTGAAAACCTGGCATCAACGTTTAGGACATTTAAACTTCAACTACATGAAAATATTAAAAGACAAAAATATGGTACGAAATTTTGACTACACTAATAATAAAACCGATTTTATTTGCACTAATTGCATTGAATCAAAATATTCTAGAAAACCATTTCGTAGAATTGAAAATGAGCAATCAAAAAACATTTTAGATTTATTACATGTGGATTTGATAGGACCTATACACAAATGTTCAATAGGAGGATCAAAATATATATTAACTATAGTTGATGATTATTCGGGAAAAGTATTTACTAAATTTTTAAAAACAAAATCAGAAACGTTAGAAAAATTGCCACAGTTTATAAAACAAGTAGAAAATAGTAAAGGAAAAACAGTAAAGTGCATTCGTTCAGATAACGGAGGAGAATTTCTCAACAATGAAATGACTAAATTTTTTAACAATAAGGGAATTAAACATCAACTTACTACAAGTTTTTCACCTCAAAGTAATGGAAAAGCAGAAAGAACTAATCGCACAATAGTAGAAAGTGCCACTGCTATGTTGCTAAAAGCGAAATTACCAATAGAATTCTGGGCGGAGGCAGTAGGAACGACAGCTTACATTAAGAATAAAACACCATACAAATTACATGGGACGAAAACACCTGATGAACTATTCTCTGGATATAAACCATCAGTGAGTCATTTAAAAATTTTTGGTTGCAAAGCATATTATTGGATACCCAAAAACAAACATAAAAAATTTGAATTGAAAATGAGAGAAGGAATATTTGTCGGCTACTCACCAAATCGAAGAGCTTATAGAATATACGATCCTAAGATAAAAAATGTAACTGAATCAAGGGATGTAAAATTTTTGGAACAAGAAGATGGAAGTATACTCTTAGGAAAAATTGAAGAGGAAGTAACTTATCAAAATTTATTTACTAAATTATATTTACATCCAAATAGTCATGCTAATGAAAATATAAATGAACAACCTGAAGTAAGACATGAACATCCTGAAGAAATCCAAGGTGAACAAAATAACGATAATGATGTAAGAATCAATCTAAACAATCCTCATCGAGTAAGACACAATCATCGTCCACTAAGATCATCAAGAAAAAATATTAATTATTGTGAATTGTCTTCAGAAAATGAAGAAGAAGATGCTAACATTGCTAAAGAAGATGACATACCTAATACATTTGATGAAGCCATGGCATCAAAAGAAAAGGACGAATGGTTAGCAGCAATGAAGCTAGAACTGAAGTCACTTCATGAACATGAAGTATAGGAATTAGTTGATGCTCCACCAGAGTCAAAATCAATAAAATGTAGATGGGTTTATGCAAAGAAAAGATTAAGTGAAGGAAAAATCAAATTTAAAGCGAGATTAGTAGCAGTTGGATGTTCTCAAGAGTATGGAATTGATTACTTTGAAACATATTCACCAGTTATTAAGCCATGTAGTTTGCGAAGTACTATAGCATATCGAGGAGAGAACGGATGGGATATACATAATTTTGACGTACAGACAGCTTACCTATACGGTAAACTAAAGGAAGAGGTATATATGAAACAACCACCTGGTTTTATTGACAAGAATCAGCCTAAGAAAATTTGTAAATTGAAACAAGCTCTGTATGGTTTGAGGCAAAGTGGAAGAGTCTGGTATGAGACATTAACAAGTCATCTCGTACAAAACGGATTTAATAGATTTAAGTCTGATCCATGTGTTTTCTCATACACGAAAAATAAATCTCGACTCATACTAGGAATTTACGTCGATGATTTCTTTATAATAAATTCGGACGAAGAAATTTTAGAGGAATCGGTTGGAATTATACAAGAAAAATTTATTTTGAAAAAATCAACAAAAACAGACAATTTGTTAGGACTAGAAATCAACAAGGATGACAATGAAATTCAAATTAATCAAAGTGCATACGTTGACAGAATACTTAACAAATTCAGAATGAGTGATTGTAATGCTGTATCAACTCCATTGATTGTCAGCCAAGATTTGGACAAGTATGAAGATTCACCCGAAGTAGACGTCACTCTATATCAAGAAATGTTAGGGACAATATCATATTTGGCTACAAGAACTAGACCAGATTTAGCATATTCTGCGAGTGAACTTGCAAAATATAGTAAAGCACCAAGGGTAGTACACATGGCTGCGCTACGAAGACTTTTCAGGTACATTAAAGGAACTAAGCATTTTGGTTTACACTATTCTCGAAATGGGACAAACAAAGAATTGAGATGTTTTGCAGATGCAAGTTGGAGAGATGGTAAAGGTAATCAGCGATCAACGACCGGCTATTTATACCAATTAGGGAAAAACATCTTAACCTGGGCATCGAAGGTACAAAAAACAGTGTCACTTTCAACCTGCGATGCAGAGTTAAACGCAATGGTCGAAGCAGTCAAGGATGGCATATTTCTACAAGCGTTTCTACAAGAGTTATACGATGACGGTTCTGTATTCACCAAAATCAACTTATACTGTGACAACAAGGCAGCTGTTACACTGGCCCAAAAAGGGGCAACTACGGGTAGATCGAACCACCTTGTGAGATACGTGGCGTTCTTAAATGAATATCATACTAACAATAAATTTGGAATATCACATGTTAGTGGGAACGACCAAATAGCTGATTTTTTAACAAAGCAGCTATCTAGTCCAAAATTAAAAACATGTCTTGCACAGACTAACATATTTTAACATACATATTCAATTATCGAAATCTATTTAAACAACTATTTGCTTATATTGAAACACTACACTATTTACAAAATTTAATATTTATTTAAACAACAAAAATATTATTTATTTATACTATAACTTTAATACACTTATAAAACATGTTACAAAATAAGATGATAGATATCTGATATCAAAATTAGGGGGGAATTTGTTGTGTTTTAAATAATTTTGATAAATTAAATAAATTGACAAGATTGTATTTATATAAAAAATATATCACTTCCGCATTAAACCTCAGAAGAGTTTATTCTGTATTATCACAGAATACTGCAAAGATTCATGTTTTTATCTCTTTTGATTCAAAAGTTATTGGAACAGTACAGAGTGACAGGCAGACACAGGAACAAAACTATAAGGTTTTTTTTTTGGTTTTACCAACGAAACCCTAAAAAGAACGAACCTGTTAACTCAAATGCAATGATGTGATTTCTTCAGGCATTGATTTGTTGTTAATTTTCACGTCAACAGTCAATATTTTGAACTATTCTAGTAAAATTATATTAGTTAGTTATCTATGCTCAAAATTTTAACCCTCACTTCAACTTATTCTAGAATTTTTATTTAACTGTTTTATTATTTATTTATTTATTTTTATATATAAATAACTAATTTATGTTTTAATTTTAATTTTTTATAAATACCTGCATTAAATGTATTTAAATCTTTCATATCTACTTTATGATTCATATTGTTATTGTATATTGATAAATAAGTTGTTTTTAAAAATTCCCTTTTTTTAGTAACTCTTTCATTGTCTAGAATTTTTGTATTATCAAAATTTATTTTATGATTTTCTACTCTTGCATGAATAGCTAGAGCAGTCTTATCATCAAGTTTTTCTACATTATATTTATGTTGACTTAATCTATTCTCTTATGTTTGCTTACTTTGTCCAATATAGACTTTATCACAATTGTGACATGGTATTTTATAAATGATATCCATTTGCTTATTTTTTGGGATTTTATCATTAAGTTTTGAATGGTAAATTTGATCTATTTTATTAACTGGTTTTAAACCAAATTTAATGTCATGACAAACAAATTTTTTAAAGTCTCTTCTATTTTTTTCACTTAATTTATTAATATGTTATGCTGTAGAACTGTATGTTATTTGTGGGATTATTATTTGGAATTACAATTTGATTATTTATTATTTTTTTAACATTAAAATTTTGATACAAACATTTTTTTATTAAATTTTGTGGATATAAATGTTTTGTGTTAATAGGTTGTACAAAATGTTTGTGTAACTAAAACTTTAACTTTAAATTTTTACAACCAAATCAACCTGTTTAGCTATACTGTTATAACAATGTGTTCGTTAATCATTTCACGATTAACTATAAAGGTATTATGAAAAGGGGTAGGGGGAGGGGTTTGTAGGATAATTATATAAAATTGGCTAACTGACTTTTAACATCTCTTCTTTAATTAAAAATAAGTATTTGTCCTTAGTCAATTAAAAAAAAAAATAAAAAAATAATTAGTACAAGGTTTTTTGTTCAAGATAAATATGGTTTAGTTGTTGCCTTTACTATCCTTGCTTTTCGACAATTTACACGGAAGCGTAATTAAATATTTTCATTCATTACCCTAAAAATATTTCAGTTATTTTAGCTGTTTTTGTAAAATATTTAAACACGACTTTTTTAAGTGAAGAGAAGTAAAAGATATATCCTTGAAGAGATGGATGATTATACTTGCAATTTAGAATTTGTAGTAGGATGACAAAAGGTTGCTTGAAGAAATTTGTATCTCCAATAAAAAAAAGACCTGTCATTTCTTCTTGCCTTACGTTTTTTTAGGGTTTTGTAGATACTTTTCAAAACCCTTATACCGAGGGTGATGTGTCCGTCCGTCCGTCGCTCTTTGGTTCATAGGGCCCGAACCGTTTAAGCGAAAGTACTGAAATTTGAAACACTGGTGCAACTTTTTGACCCAACCACAGGAAAAATATACAGAAGTTCATAATTAGATTTGCGCATGCGCAATTTGAAAAAATGGGGTAAACTCAAAAAATTATATTTTTTTTAATTTTTGAGTAGGGTATCAAATGAAAGCTGCTGAAGAGTAGGACATACTATATATATATATGATTTTTTAAATGATGCATTCCTTATTGGTTAAATTAATCAAAATATACCCCAAAAAAATTCCCCCCCCCCCAACCACTATAGATCGGCTGGCGCTAAAATTTTGAAATAATTCATGCTAATATCTTATTGTGGGGCGATGAAAATTCCGGGAGTTCATCCCAAATTTTCAAAAATTGTTAATTTTGGGCGCGAAAAAGTGAAGTGCGCCCAAAATTTTTTTCAAAATTTTTTTAAAATTTTGAGTTGGGTATTAAATGAAAGCTCCTGAAGAGTAGGACACAAATATATATATATGCATTTTTAAAATTTTAATTCTTTATTGGTTTTATAAGTCAAAATATACCCCAAAAAAAAATCCCCCCCCCCCAAATTTTATATAATGGCTGGTCATAAAATTTTGAAATGATTCATGGTTACACCGTATGGTTGGGCGATGAAAATTTCCTAAAAAATGTAATTTATCTTGTTGTTGTTACCTATAAAAAACATTGTGACCTCCCGGGGGATCGAACCCGGGACCCTTAGGATCGAAGAAAAAAAATCATAATTTCATAACGGGTATGCTTAATCATCTACAAAACCCTAAAAAGTACTTGGACGCAAGTACTTCCCTGTGTTTTTTTTGTATAATTTAATTGATTATGTTGATAAAATGCACTCACTGAAGTAAAGAAATCAATGTCCAACCCAAACCACTGGATCTAGGAAGTTGACATTCGCAAATCTTAAGCGTAAATTGTTAAGTGTTTTTTTTATATCCTAAGATAAGTGTGTTTTTTTGTATACCCTAAGATCTTTAGCTAGGGTGTTGAAATATTTGGAAAGAATTTTTAAGCATATTCGTCAATGAAATGAGGGGGTAAAAAGAAGTAACTAAGCCTAATACTTGCAAAATTCTAAAGTTGAAAACTGGGAAAGCTATATACTTGTATTTTCAAGCAAGTATTTAAATTGACTACAATACTTATTATAATTTTTTAATCAAAATCGTCCATGCGGAAATGTCTACGACTGCTGATTTTAAGTTTTAAGCGTTTAAAGCTTAATTGTATAATCTTGTTTTACTTATTTTAAAAATTGGCTATACAAAGTCAGCCGCCTCAACATTTTGAATTTTTCTATTTTCCCATATTAAAAATCTTTTAATAAAAAAACATGTTACTTTTTTATATGTTTTAATTCATTTAATGTTTATTTCGTATTTATTTGTTGACTACAAAAGTCTTTGTTAGTTTTGATTAGGATTAGGGTTGAGAAGTTTGAAGATGGGAAGCAGTGTAAATCAAGAGCGTAAATTTAGCCTGAGAGTCCTTGCTTGAACCCTCGAGCTAACCCGAGATTAAAGCCTGACCACTGAAGCTAATTAGAGAAAACCACTTATACCCATTACTGTAAAGCCAATGCTGCCCAAACCGTGAGATTTTAGTATAATTACTGTCTTGAAGCGCTGTAATATATATACTGTTGAAGTAGTTGGCTTACCTGAATTTGATTAAAGTTTAGAACTTCAAAGATGTTTAATTTTAAAGCAAAAGCTTTGATAAATATGGTTTTAAAATACACACACACACACATATATATATATATATATATATATATATATATATATATATATATATATATATTATATATATATATTTATATATGTCTATATATAATATAGCTTATTTTTTTAATTATAAATTAGATTCGCTAATTTTTTTTTATATTTTTAGGAGGACTTAATCAACAGGATGAACAAAGAAAGGAAAGAACAACTCAGAAAAGTCTCTTCCCAATTGCTGCTTTTCGAAGCGCGTTTATCAAGGAAGCAGCGGGAGATAAGTCTGATGCTTTCCCAAAGAGAGGTGGTCATAGCGAAACAGCTGAGAACCATCAGAGAATTGCAAACTAAACTAAAAGAAGCAGGGTTAGTGGAAGAACCTTGCACCAACCTTGATTCCCTTAATGATAGCGATAGCGCAGTCATTATGGAGGACGAGGACGGGGTACCAAGTGGAGCATGGGTCGGTGTGGCTCGAAGCGTGTCCGACGCTAAGTATGCACTACTCAGACGTTCTTCTGGTATGTTCCTCCGTAGACCGGAAGTATTAGAAACTGTTTACAGCGTTGAAGAGGACCCTGATGCTGATGCAAATTCGACCACACCTCAATCTTCTCACTCCCTCCACGAGATCTCCAACGCTTCCAAACTAAGACAGATTGGTGGCAGTTTTGAGCATCTCGATCCGCCTCCTCTCGCTGCTTACAACCGAGTCATGTCAAATCATCGCTCCGTCACCAAACCGAAAGATGTCAAATACAAAAGGATCAACAAAGCCAAATCGAAATCTCTTGAAGAACTCCGAGGCAGGCTCATGTCTTGGGTCGACAAAGGGCACAAAATCACGACTTCTGTGGACCAATAACACTCAAGATCTCTGGAGGAGCTATGCGGGCGCCTCAAGAACTGGGTTGAGAAAAAGTTCTAGACTCTTATCCTTGATTACCTCGCGCTTACCTCCAGAAGGGACTGTGCCCTGTGCCGTATTCCTTTAACATCTATTGGGATTATTAAGAAGTCATGTAAATATCATGAACAACTACTCTTATTAAATATTTTTTAATAAAGTTATTTTCGACAAACTAACAGAGCTTTAATGTTAATACTTCTCCACATAAATTCAAATAAGAAACGTTCGCGACCAAGCGTCAAATTGATTAGGTATTCTAAGATCACATACTCTTAAGTTGTACCTGTAACTTCACTGCTTCAGCTTGGTCAATTCAAGTAAATAATAATATATAACTGTACTTAAAAATCTATCTACAAAAGAGCCTCCATGCTTGTATACTTTTTGAAAATGTAAAAAAAATCACTAAGAGAGTTGGGAAGACGGCTCGATTACTTTTTAAAAAATATAACTATATACATTTCTCACCCCAGACAAGAATGTAATTAAAGACTTTTTCCTTGAGAGAGAAACAGAATTAAAAAAATATATCTTAGTAATTTTTTAATACAAGAGCTGTGAGTAACCATATCCTGGTCTCTTAAAATAAAAATCATTTACCTATATATTGTGCAAACTTTTGTACTTATTTATATATATCACAGTAGAAAAATTTATAATTTTGCACAGTTATTTTCATTTACAATTTATTCAATAATTGCCCAGTATATTAACGCCAATAATACCAGTCTAGGTAAATGATTATTTAAAACAGAAGTAGTAATTTGATTACCCATTACTTCCTTATCTATGTTTTTTATAATAGTGATCTGCTTTATATTTCTTAAATAATAAATATTATAATAGATAATTGTAAATATAATATATATATATATATATATATATATATATATATATATATATATATATATATATATATATATATATATATTTATATACATATAATTAAACAGCTTGAGTTTTGTGCTTTAAATTTTACTAAATTAAACCAAGAAGGGGAACAATCCTTCCAAAAATATGGTATGACAAAGTTATTTGATTTTCATCTAATATCCAGCTTCCATAAAACTGAAAAAAAAGTTTTTACCATTTTAGAGTGATTGAAAAAAAGGATTTAATTTAATTGTATTCGGGCAACGGTATAATCGAGGTAAAGGACTATTCCAGATGAAGTAATCAGCCCATCCATCGTTAGCTCAGCCTCTGATGTAAACGTGTAGCATGCCTTTAATTAAAATGTAATTTAATTTCCTGATGAGAAGAATTTCTGGCTCAGAGAAGGAGCAGGAATCAAATATCCACTACCAGTATGTGCTGCATTAATTAAAAATACTTCTTCAAATTTCCTCATCTTCTACGAATGAGTGTAGGAAAAGTTGTTTTCACCTAAAAAATCCGAAGTCGAGATTTCCACAGAATTATCTGTTTTGGGTGTTGTTAAGATCATTTGAGTGGTTTTTAGCTTGATGTCCGTCTGTCTGTTTGCCTGTCACTCATTACTCCCACAGTTTTGAAGCTAAAGAGATGACACTTGCAAAATTAATTTTTTTCATGTAAATGTGACGTCATAACTTGCGACTTCATTAACCCATTTGCTGAGTCTGCAAAAATGCTTAAATATCATGTCCCTAAAAAATTTAAAAAAAATGTTTATTACATTTTTGTATATCTTTTACAGTTAAAGCCTTCAAAGTTGACTGCTTTAGAATTGCGGTTTTAGTGCTCCAGTATTTAGTTATTTAATTTTAAATTTTTAAATGTTGTAACTTGCTAATGAAGGTATTTCAGGTTCTTTTAAGAATAATTTGGATAGTCTAAACCCCTCAGTCTCAATGTTTCTGGAGAAAATATGTTTATTTTATTACGTTTTTTCCTCCAATATTTATAAATTGAACAATATTGTTTGCAGGTTTTATATTTAATTCTCTCTATTTTAAGCTTGTATTATGTTAATGAGGTTCCACTAGGAATCGAACGTTTCCCAACCCTATGGTTGCGACCCAAAATAGGGTCGCGAAAAATCATAGTAATTATTATAGACAAAAATAAAAAATTGTTAAAAAAAAGAAAAAGAAAATATATATATATATATATATATATAAATAAGTTCAAAGGAACTAAAATGTGTAAATTTAATTTAACTAAGTAAAAAAATTAAAGTAATATAGATAAATTCACAAGGATAAAGAATGTTATTAGAAAAAGACAAAAACGAAAACTTAAGAGGTTGATAAAAATAAAGCGACAAAATAAGGGGTATTGCAACGAGGAGTAATAATATTTCCTTGAAGCATTCATTTCTTTTTATTAAACTTCCAACAAAGGGTCATCAGCCCACCAACATAAATTCAGGAGGCGCTTTATCTATATAAATTAACAAGTAAGGCGTGCTTCACGTAAGTACGTGAGGCAATAATCGCCGGTTTCTGTACGATTAAGTTAAAATTATAAAGTGTAAAATTTGAATAGTTGCATATTATTTTTCTACATTTCTAGACCTTTAATTTGATGTATAACATGTCATGTTGACGAAAAAAATTTGTTTTGTTAGAGGTCGACCAAGAAGTCATGGAAATGAGAGGAGTGCGCTAGTGTTGTCATGTACAGTCAGTTTTTGATATAATAGACCACGGTCAAAAAACACAGTGTTGTTCTTCTGTTATTAATAATTTTATTTTTGATAACTTCTATATTTTTTGCAACAGGCAACACTGTATCTGATAAGAAATCACTAATAATATACGATAATATCTTTATATTATTATTTATTGATTATTCATAATAATATTCTTTAAATCTGAATCGATATTCTTTTTCCTTAATCTATTTTTTTTTCTTCCTCTTTATTTCTGAGTTTGATTTGGATTTAGAACAGTTGTGACTATAGTTCGTGCTGTATAAAAACAAACAAAACAGGAAACCTAACAGATTGGAAACCTTTCTGTTGTTATTTGTGAGATTTGACATAACTGGGCATGTCATACAAACTAGGAATGGTTATTGTCTTAGTACCCGACTGTACTGACTTCGGCACTACTCGGAAGTTCCGATTTTAAACGAAGTTAAGCTTTCCGTTTCTCCCGTGTTCATGACTTCTTGGTCGACCTCTAGTAAAACTATGATCCGATTTCGGCACACTGGGAAAAACCCTGCAAAAAAAAATGCATCATGATGGTTTTTTTATTACTTGGATATTTGTACCCCGTACCCCAGTGTACCGAAATCGGATCATAGTTTTACTAACTCAGAAACCTTCCGGGGCATGCGTACCACCATTACTGTACTCTTAAGTAAAGTAAATGGTACAGTCATTTTTCTATGTACATTTTTGTCATATTTTTATTTAGGAGGGGGTAAAGTACAAAATAGAGGAAAAATATTTCTATAACCTATATCTATCATCTGATTGCGATGAAACTTTGGGGAATGGTTGGACACATGCCCCGGAAGGTTTCTAAGTTAGTGAAACTATGTTTAAATTTTGTTACTAAGGGTACTAGGTAAAAATGTCAAAATAATGAAAACCTTTAATGATGTATATCGTTGAAAAGCTCTTGAAGAGTACAGTAATTGTTGTTATGTACATTTTTGTCATATTCTCATTTAGGAGGGGGGTAAAAAGCAAAATACACGAAAAATATTTCTGTAATATATATTTGTATATAAATAAAAATGAATTTTTGTTTATCTGTATGCCTCTTATGCCAATATTGTATATTGTACAAGTATATATTGCAAATTGTAATATAAATTTTTCATCTAAGGCAACATTATTTAACTAAAAAAATATTTATGAGGTTTTTCAAAGGTAGCAGCTATACATTTCCGCCTAATGTTATTAGGCGGTACGAAGTTCACCAGGTAGTTAGTATTGTAATAAAAAAACTATTATAAAAAATAAACAAATCAAGCAATGGCATTATGCGAATTAAGATGACGAAGGTGTGGTTTTCTTGTTTTAAATAAATCAGCCTACAGTCCCTCGTCCCTAATCCAGTAATGATTTTTAGTTAATGAATTTTACATTCAGGCTTTAGGCGCCATGTATTCCCCTGCAATTTTTAAGGTATGCAATATGCAATGCACCATTTTCCAGGTAGGGTCGCGAAAATATTGAGGATACATTTTTAGGGTCGCAGCATCTAAAAGGTTGGGAAACGCTGGTTTAGACTATCCAAATTATTCGTAAAAGATTCTAAAATTCCTTCATTATCAAGTTATTACGTTTAACATACTCTGTCAATTATTGCGGCACATAGCTTCAATTAAATTAATTTATTTGAACTTAAAAAATTTTATAATCTTACAACCAATAATTGTCAAATTTATTTAATTTTCCTCCCTTTTTAAATCTGTCAAAATTGTTTTGATTTTTTACATGAATTAAAGTATCAATTTAGCAAAATTTAAAGAGCGCATACGTTTAAAATTAATCTGGGGCTATCTGCGGGCTATTTTCGATAAACCACCCAAATTTCATAAAAATCAGATGAGTACTTTTGAAGATATAGATATAAATAAATGTATGTTTGTGGACATGTGAAAGAGAACAGGTGGGGACAGCAGGTTGAAACTTACACATGTTACCAACAGTGGGCTAATTATGCCAACCAGCCAAATGTTATCAATATTGGACGAGTAGTTTGAAGATATGTTGGTTTACCAAAAATGAGTAACAGACAGACACGGAACTAACAATGTTCCCTAATGTCTGAAACGGATTTCATTCTTGAAATTTTTAAAATCGGAGACAAAGAAAATTTCGCTTTTCGGAACGATCACATAGCTTCCGTTACCTTCGGTAAACTCGGAAGCGAAATTTAAAATAAAATAACTTATGTTACATTTTTTTTTAAATACTAAAGTAGTCAACTTTGAAGGCTATTTCTGCTTAAACTATTAATGATATGCAAAAACGTAATACAAATTTTTGACCTGTTTTTTAGTGAACTTTTCTGTGTAGACGCGTGGACCATAAACTGCTTGGCCGATTTTGACGAAATTTGGCATACATGTTCAGAAAAATCATACCCCGAGGCGATGTCGAGAAATGTATTATAACTCCTAATTTATGGGGGCGTTATCCCCAAAAACTCCGAAAAAAAAGTTAAAAAAATATTTCTCGAAAACGGTTCCAACGATTTTGATTAAAAAAATCTCAAATTTAGTCTATTAAATACAAATATAAGGCGTTTTCCCGGTAAAAACTAGTTCTTGAGAAAATAGCTTTAAACGCGGACGGAGAGAGGCCGGGTTCGATTTCCCCCCGAAGGAGAAGCTATTTTTATGATACATTTTGATAAAATGTTCAATAATAATTGAATGCACCTACGAAAACTAATAAATGGAAAACACTGGGCTAAGTAATTATGCACTCGTATATTAGAAAATTTGTCTGAGTTGTCTCGGACCGATATTTTTATTTTGTTTGTTTCATTAAGCTACTCCTAAATTAGTGAACTTTTTACTTAATACATTTTTCCTAGTTTAAAAGTTAAAACCGTTTGATCCACTTGAAATGGGACATCCAGAATATTTCGACATTTTTTTTTCACAAGAATACGTCTGTAAAGTGCTCAAATCATTTAGCTGGTCCTAGTCTTAATAATTATCCGACTTTACCCTTTACCGGTCTCTTCAATAAACAAAATTATTTAATCATTTCTTTGCGTTTAAATCTCTTTTCAACCTAATCACTCTAACATATAACAAAAAATGTATATATAATGTACAGTACAGGGTGACCCAGTCCTTAATGGCAAAACTTTGCTCCCGCTTGTGATTCAGCTGGGGAAAATATATATAAAATATTTTCCTGATTTATATAAAAATAATGATTTATATAATATTTGAACTGATTTTCAAGAGCTTTCTCTATGACATGACGTAAAGATACGAATAGAAATGGTTTAATTTTTAAAGAAAATTTATTGCTGTATCCGAACTTATGTGAAGCAAATTGAGCAAATAAAGCAAGATTATTAAATTATCAACAATATTAAACAACAAAAACTGTCGAGTTTTCGAAAAACAATTCAAAGAAACATTTATTGCTGGTTTTACGTGTATAGAATCAATTCCTGAGTTACCCATTAGGACTGTCACGCCCTCGATATAAGTTATTAATAATATATAATTAATCAAATGTTTGTACAAAATTCACTGTTTACTGTTCAATTTGTAGAGGATGCCCATTTATTACTTCATTTGGTATGCATATTATTATATTTATTGTTGGTTTACATTCAATCACATCATTATTATTATTATTATTAATTGTTCTTCTGTGATGTTTGTAATGTATATTTGTAAATGTTTATTAATTTATTTGTAATATTTTTATTTATAATGCTCGATATTTAGGATATATTTAGAAACAAATGATCAAACTCTTAATTTATTAAGTCCTAAACATAAAGAGAGGAATGAAATTAAGAAATTTATATTTTTTTGAGTTGGACATCATATAAATTATTGTTATTGTACTATACAAAGATAAGTATATGGAATTATTCTTAAATAAAGTCTGTATTAATGTTCATATATATATATATATATATATATATATATATATATATATATATATATATATATATATATATATATATATATATATATATATATATATATATGAATTTATATGTATATATTTAACATATGTTAATTTTAATTGACTGAAAAGAAATTGTCGAAACATTCCGTGTTATTAGTAATATTGTTAATAATCGTATTCATATCTTACTAAGTAGTATCGTAAGTAATAAATAATAAATGTTTTCCACTAAACCGTTAATTTATTTACACCTTTATTTCTTTTATTCAACCATAATATTTTTTTTAGCCTAATAGGTTGTCAACTCAAATAATAATTGATGATGTGAGAACAGCTACTAAGAAATTTGACAATTTAGATTCCTCGCCCTCTTTAGTAACAATCTTTAAGCCATTGACAAATATTATGTAGTGGTATATTTAGTGGGGTCCCTTTATTAGTCCTCTACGAAACCATTTGGTGAAGTGGTAATTTATTTATGGTTAAGGGTTCTTACGGTCAGTCATCTCCTAAGAAAAGTGCAATTACCAAACCAAGGAATAAACTAAATAAATTAATTCGTAAACAGTCGTGATTGGCAATCTATAATATTAAAAGTACTTTTCCGAATGCTTACTGCCCTTGTAAAAAAGAAGAATTATTATAATTACCAAGAGATAAATTTGGTCTGAATGCGTAGGACGAGTCCACAATCGTATTCTATCTTTTCGGGTAGAATAGTCATAAACCTTTTATTATCTTAAAACTAAAGACAAATTTAGCAGTAATACTGGTTTGTTTTTCCATTACAAGAAATAAATTAATAAAACATACTATGAATCTCATTACAGTTCAATTAATTATTTTGGCCATTAAATATTATTTCATCGGAAACAAAGAGAAGGAGCCGGGCATGCCAGAGTTGATTTTTAGTTAAAGATTTAGTTCATACTTATTTAAAAATTTGTGAAACTTTAGCTCTTTAACGTCAAACCAACCAAATGGAAATGGAAAAAGAGGAAAACTTCTCTTCAAGAAAACTTTGTAAAGAAAAATAATTCTTGGCAACTACTACGAGAAAACTGCCTTTTGTGAAACTCTGACTTAAATGTCTAAGATTTCCTTTTATTTCTTTATATTACAAAGTTGATCTTTTGCATACTTAGTCTTATAAATAACTTCCGGGGAAACTTAAAGAAACCTTCTATTTCATGAAATTAAATTACCTCTTTATCAATTTTTTTTCCCCCTCTATTTCCATTTTATTTTATTTTTGTATTTTTTCGTTAAAATAATAGGTTGTATACCTAGCATCGAGGCATAAAGACTCTTATAATAAGAATAATATCTTTTTTAAAACATGGAGGAAAAAAACTTATAAATACATTTAGACCCTAGCCTCTTGAAGGCTGTTATGCCATAGCTACTATTTCAAATTCATTATTTAATATTTTATCATATTTACTTAGGTAAAAACATTTTTTCATTTATTTATTTTTAATTCTAGATAACTAACTTCACAACTGATAACGATAACTTGTCATTCTACTAAAATTAAAAATGGACATTTTTTTTATTTTATATATATTTTTTAATCTTTCTATATAGTCTTGAACTTGTATTGTTTAGCCTTTTGTTTAGTAGGTTTGTTATAATAAAATTAATAATTGAAAGATTTTTTTTAGATGCAGAGCGTTAAAATCCGACGACTTAACAGTATATACTGAGGTCTTGCTGACTGAAAAAGTAATCGCAGATTATTTATAATGATTTCTTGCAGAAGCTATAAATATACAGAGTGTTTAAGTTATCATTCTTCCCAATTCCCAGTTAAACTAACTAGTACTGTAAGCAAGGTTTGAACTTACACTTCAATATTGTATTAGTAAGTTGTCGATTTGACAGTTTTTAGGGCACGTTTTAAAATGTCTGTTTATATAATAAGTAATTCGCAATAATCTCTCTCCCGTCCCTAATGACTCCACTTCTAATTCCTAGGAGAGTTGTTACTCAGAGTTTAAGACTTAGATTAATCTCACTTTATAAATCGTTCAACCCATTAAGATCGAGTTTCATCTGTAGCTCGGATCTTTGTTACTAAAATACTATTAGTTACTAAGTTTCCTTTAACTCCTCTCTTTATCCCTAAAGGTTGGCCGAGAGTTGTATCTAGAAAAAAACTTGCCACTCGGTTTAATCCTCTTTTATAGTTTCTTTCTTGGTTCGTGGAGTTATTTACTTTGTCCATTTATTTTTGTCCTTTCCAAAATTGAAGATTTATAAGATATATAAAATTGTCTGCCTACATAGTGTAAGATATTGGCCTATTCGTTCCTCAATATCTGAAGCATTTGCACCTACAAATAAAAGAATCCATTCTTCTTTCCAAACAAATCAATAGAGTTCGTATGAAAGAACGAGAGGCAGACCATACATCCCGGCTTAAATCTCGCAAGGAAAAGAAGGAAAAAGGGGAAAATGGGTTCAACGGATCAAAGCAAATAGTTTACTTTACACCTTCCTAAATAAATAATCCGTCGACCTCTATGCCTACCTTGTCCAAACTTCAAAATACACATTTTAAATAAGAGTAATTGGACACTACCTGTGAATAAAAACTTACATAGTAAAAATGCGGCAATGTGCGATGGGCCTCAAATAAAAAATTCAAATTAAATTATCAATGTAAGCATAAAATAAGTTTGTTTTTTACACCAAAATAGATTAAACCCAAACCCATATGATGGATTCTATCTTTTTTTTTTTTTATCTTTATCTATATTTTATGTTTAAAAATTTTCTATTTCTATAGCCCCTGTAAGTAAATCTTCGTTTAGCTTTGGGGCCGCCTCGGTCCCTCCTTCTAGCGGCCAGTGTTGCCTGGTCCGGCTAGGTAAGGGCGCTCTCCCCCCTCCATTCGTCAGTCGCAGCTCACCAGGACGTTGGAACGGAAGGGAACCGCCACATAGATTCACCGCCACACCGCTTTTAGTATAATATCTACTTTATAAAATATTTTAAAAACGCCCATTAATAGCTACGTCAACACCCCGGCAAGGGGTCTTCGTTGCTGTCAAGAAGTATCTCCGTTTTCCGACGTAAAGCAGGCTGGACTCCTCTACCTGGGTATGAACTTTTCTTGCTAAACTTATGATTTATTTTAAGGGGCTTTCTATCTAACTTATATATATTATATTATGCAGTCCATATTACACAGTATTATATAAGTACAGTCCATATTTGCCGCCTTCTTTCCTTTATTTGTACCGGCTGCTTATGAATTAGCTGCAAGGTGATAAACGCATCACCCCAGAATTCTACCACCATACTTAATTTTATTACTAATTTCAATTCTTTATAGATTACCTATCTTTAATGTTGTTTTTAATCTTGCATTTTGAATTAAATAGTTTTTGAGGTTTCCTTTTAACTTTCTCATATACATAGTAATAAATAGAGAGAAAGTATTGTGATAGCGCGAAACTTAGATACACGTTTTGAGGTCCCTTGCGTCCAGAAGAATGGTTTTTAAAAATGTACTTTTGTAGTCAAAAGTCTGTGCAGATGCGTGGAGCCTATTTAGATTCAATTTAGCGTTTATTTTGAGAAAAATCATAACCCATGTTGAAATAAAAAAAAATGTTTACCTTAAATTTGGAAGCGTTACCCCAAAAAATGAAAAGAATGAGAAAAAAAATATATTTCACGAAAATTATTCCGACGATTTTTATTTTAAAAAATCTCAAATTTAGTTCATTTAAATGCAAATCCAACCACAGAAATCTTTTCCTGGAGAAAATCTAGTTCCTGAGAAAATAGCTTTTTAGAAGCAAAGGGTTGCCTCTGGCCATGACCTAATAACAACTAACATCCTAAAACACCTTCCCAAAAAAGCTCTATTTCTTATCTATATTTTCAATGCATTCCTTAGAACTACTTAAGTCCCTTCCTTTTCCAAAAGAAAAAAAATGCTTAATGTAAATGATTTCCAAACCTTCTAAACCTCACATTTACCTTCATCCTGTAGACCTATTAGTATTTTGCCAGTTTTTAGTAAAATCCTCGAAAAACTTATCCTTCGCAGAATTTATCTCATCTTTGAGTCCAAAAATATTCTTCCTAATCATCAATTTGGGTTTTGAGTAGAACACTCCACTATTCAACATGGTCGCCGTGTTGCAGACGGCATCTCATCCAGTGAGAAAAAACCTTTCTGTAGAATATAGAGGTAAGGCTTTCGATCGAGTTTGGCACCTGGGACTTCTGTGGAATCATGGAAACTCATGGGAATCCTATTACCTATCCTGCATGCCTATCTTAATGACAGGGTTCCTGTCTCTCTGATTCGCTTCCTATTAGAATATGGTACACCTATTGGAATATGGTACACCTGCACAAGGTAGCATTCTAGGTCCCTTCTTATACTTTATTTATACAGCTGATCTTCCAGAACATCCTTCTAGATCCATATCCTCTTTTGCCGATGACAAAACAGTCCTTTCGGTAAATCCAGATCCCAACCATGCCTCCGATTTTCTTGAAGAACACCTTTATTCTATTATGAACTGATCCAAACAATTGCAAATTAGGTTTAACAGAGACATAAGTGTTCTTCGTTCGTACGTTTCACGTACATTATCCAAGAGACAGTTACTTGTCCTTGTCCTCCGGTCTATATTTATTTAATTCATCCACCTCCAATTTTGAATTGAGTGCTGTACTTAAGGACTTCACTTAGACCGAAGACTCACCTGGAACTTACGTACATGACTAATACGAACAGACATGAAAAGACGGTACAAGACTTTACTCAGACTTTTGGACAACAGACTGTCGAATAAACAAACTGACTGTCTATAATATTATTATAAACCTATTTGGACACATACGGACTCGAACTGTGGGGATCGATCAAACCATCAAATCCTTACAAGATCCAATCCATGCAATACTTAAACCTATGGAGAATATGTACTGCTCCTTCGACCTACATGACGACCTGAATGTTCCCTGCATTCATATCCTTGCATCTTTTCATTACAAATCCATCCAAGCTTCTCATCCTATATCCTCTTTACATATTCTTGGCAATCTGATGCGACACCCAAAGAGAAAATAGTCCGCTTACCATCTTAGAGACTAATATTATTGTAATCTAAATTATTGGAGTAGGTACCACCACTGGGTTGGGTCTCCTAATCTATGATGTATCTGTACAGTATTTACCTTATATGCGAGACACGCTACATGAAATAATTATTTTTTATAGTTTTAGCTAAATAATAATAATAATAAACCAGACGCAAGTGTCGACAGGTAGGGTTCGATTCCCTGCCAGGCAGGAGTTATTGACATTTTCATGTTTAGGCTATAGAACATAAGTCAAAAACGTTACGTTACTTTTAGCTTAAAAACTCTGTAAATTTTGATTTTACTTTACCACTGGGAAGCTGTAAAAAGCCAAGATTATGTTCCAGTAGGGGGCACTAGTGAGGAATTAATCCAGCGAATAATTTACGCATTAGACGCAATTAAACTGTAACCAACAGCGTCGAGCAACGCTGCAGAAGATGTAGTAATCAAATTGGAGGCTATATTAAACATTTGAATTAGATTTAATTTTAATATTTTATAATATTTGTGATATTTTTGCTCTCCACCCAGCCAAACTTAAAGAAAACTATGCAACCATTGTATCTATAGAAAGTTTAAAATGAGCCATCTTTTGATGTTAAAAAAGTTATTTCACAACCATCATAATTTACAAGTTATGGCTGCTCAAAGTTTGATCATCACTTTCGATGAAATAAAATATTAATTTTTAGGGTCCGTAGGCAAAACCAAGGACCCTTATAATATTTTCCTGCGTGTGTCTGTCCGTCCGTCCTGCCGCCTGCTCTCACGGCTACACTTTTCGTCCGATCACTTTGAAATTTGGCATGTATGTCGTATGTGTCTTGTACCTGCCCACATATTTTAAAAATATAGCGACTGAAAAAAAATATTTTTCAAAAAAAGTAGGGTAAAAAAACTTGAGGGTTACATTTTTTTTATTTTTTTTCGACACCGTGAGGGGTATCATATGAAAGGGTACGTCGAGCTGATTACAAAAATATATAATTCTTTGGTTATAACTTTGATAGGGCGAGCGTAGGCAAGTTTGAAGTGGTGTGAAACGTGTCCCCCCCCCCTCCCTCTATCTCGCTTGTGTGAAGTGCAAAAAATCTGAAAAAATTCCTGAACATTCTTCGACCAAAAGTAAAGATACCACTTTTTGGAAATTTCGAAAAAAATATTATTTTATTTTTTATTGACAAAATACGTTTTTTTTTAACTTTGGTCTTTTCAATGTATTTATATGGTTGTAGTCCGGTTCTGTGGCAAAAAAATACTCTATCAGAAGTTTGTTTATGTGTTTTGAGAATATCAGACCCATAGGATAGCTCAACGTAAGCTTTTTGGCATTTTAAAAAACACCATCAATAGGGTATTACTTGAACTATACAGTGTGGCCTATACGGACCCTCGCTGTGTGCAGACTAGCACACACTTGACCTGTTTATTAGTACCTTGTATGATATCGATAACCAACCTGATTTGGTCAATAAATCGTGCATCGTAAAGTAAATTTACTCCTCTTTCTAATGCCGTAATCCAAATATCTTAATCTTTTTTATAGTTGACGAGTTATTTTATTACACAAAGTGTACAAAAAACTTGAAAAATCTCGAAAACTAAGATCGATAGACCATGGATGAATGGGACATTTTCGATGTATGGTGACCTCCTTTTCTGTGTCCGTGCATAGCGCATAGCTGACACACATATATTTATATATTAAATATAAAAGTACGACTTAAACGTGGCCTGGCGCATTTTAGGCCATTATAGCACATATCCTGGCTATTATAGCACTTATCCTCTGCTTCCTTTCGATTTAGTATCAAAATAATTATTTACTTTTTCAATACACAATCAGCCATGTTGAAGCTTATGTTTATTAATAAAAAGAATAAATTGACAAATATTTTTGCTGCAACTTGAGACCTAAAACATTGACATATTTTTATCTTATTATAAAGTTAAACCCACTTTTACTGTAGCTGAGAAAGACCTAGGGCCAGGGTAGTAGGATAGTCAGAAGCTCCAAGCTGCAAAGTTCTAGCCCTAGAATCAAAACTACAAACAAAGATAATTACGAAGAAGCTGAAACATCATTATTACAAACCCTATAGAATAGTCCTAGAAGAAGCTAAGCTAAATTAATTTCATCATTATTATTTAATTTCATTATTATTTCATCATTAATTATTTTATCATTTTATTATTAATAAAGACTTGAAAAATTACATTATACAGACTATTTGTTAAGGATTTGGCCTCATTGATGTTCTAAATTACAACAAATAAGTGGGTTTTTTTTTCTAAAAAAGGAAAATTTATTGCTATTATAAACGAGCTTTAACAACAACAACAAATAGAGTAAAATCACATATGATTATTTTATTTTACAGGTACTTTGATATCTTTACCTTACGTTAATATTTTGAAACTTTAGTTACCTTGATATGCATTCAGAGATTTCATTAGGTATACTTAAGCAGATACACTTAAGCTAGGAGTTGAACCTGGAAAATAAGGACCTCCATTCTTTGGAAGACAAAAATAATAAGGTGGAGACGAGAGGTATAGATCTGGTCTCTTCTTCGTCAACTAGAGAAAGTAGAAGAATTGAATTATAAGTTTATCTTCCCTCCAGAGTTGAATGAGGCAGACGGCTTCCCGGCATCCTCATTATTAAACATCAGACATTGATTTCAGGATATTCTTAAACTAAGTTCATTCAGCCTCTTTTCAACTTGATGGAAAACTGGTGTTGACATTTTATTTGTTTTCCTACGGTTCTTTTTTCTCTTTCAGAACATTTTAATTATGTGTAATGCTTGGAGAATATTTCCCTCGAGAAAATAGTGGTAAAACTCCAAGGAGAATTTGAGTTTCTTTAGAGCCTAAAAGAAGCTTCGGAAAACAATCTTAGCACCCCTGTAAAATTAAAATATGTTCAATGAGTCCGAAATGTTACACACTGAATTTCTAATAGACGAAATGGATCTTCCTTAAGGAGGTGCTCAGTTGACTATAAGAGTATCGAACTACACTATACTCAAATTTCATTAATGAAATTGTAATACGTGTTATATTTCACAATGTACGTGTAATATTACTTCTTTTTAGTTTATATCTGAGCGCACAGCAGTGCGCAAGGCTTAGTTGCAGTAAGCATGCAGTGTGTATCTTTCCTTGAACAAATTCACCTGGTTTTTCTCACCCTCATATCTCTGCGTCCTCTTACTATGGGCTTTTGAAAATTGAAATATAGATTAGGCCTAAATAGCTTAGGACACTGTAAAAAATGTAGCCCTTAATATGCAGCCTTTACAACAGGAGAGAGTTTAAAAGTTTGCATTTTTGCACATTTCCACTCATCATTAAAATTATAAGCGATATCCAGAATAGCTAGAAACTTGAAATTTGGTACACTTGTAGATATAGCCGTTTATAGGACAGGAAAAATCCAAAAAGGTTGAAATTATTCATTTTTACCCCCCCCCCCCCCCCCAAACAAAATTAAAATAGCGGGCGCAACGTTAAAGATGTTATTATAAATTAATAGTATGTCGTGTCGAAAAACTGATTTTTAAGGATCTACAATTTTAGATTCTATAACTTTTTTCGTACCTCCATCGCTTGTATCTTAGTCAGAGCCAGGTTCGATTAATATTTTTTAATTATTGCCTTTGATCTTTCATGGCATCCGCAATTATTAATCGATTTTATTTCTTATTGGATAGCTCAAATCTCATACTAATGCTCTTAAAATCGAGTATTTATAATTTCATAAATTCGTCTTATCTGATGAGAACATGGGAGTAAACTTTTTCCTGAGTGCCGTGTCACGTGACTACCTTTTTAAAAGTTTGTTATATGTGTTGCATGCCATTTGAAAGGCCTCGATTTGTACTTAAGGCTGTGTCATTTGTTTATTTAAAAAAAAAAAACGACCAAAACTGGAAGGCATTAATATCGTTCTGGAAGACTAAATTATTTTACGAAATCAGTTTCAGACATCAGGGAGCATTTTTGGTGCCGTGTCTTAAGGTCCAACATTTCTTAAAAACTACTAATCCGATTTAAAGCATTAGTTTCCCTTCCACATG
Organism: Gerris lacustris; assembly: GCA_951217055.1. Classification (NCBI taxonomy): domain Eukaryota; kingdom Metazoa; phylum Arthropoda; class Insecta; order Hemiptera; family Gerridae; genus Gerris; species Gerris lacustris. Next base: position 110,483,116 of record OX578276.1, read on the forward strand.
CTCACAAAACATTTATATCTTTAACGCGCTAACACCTAAAAAATACTTAAAACTATTCATCTATCTGATTTTTAAGAAATTTGGATGGTTCTTTTAATGTGATGTTGGGAATGTTGCTGTGTGATGTTTGGTAGGTTGGATGGTTTGTTGGACAGATGTCCCATAATACCTTTAACCGACAGCCCTCATTAATTTTGCTAAATTAATACTTTTATTAATTCAGTTTCAGGCATCAGGGAACATTTTTAGTTCCGTGTGTCTGACGCTCATTTTTTGCGAACCAACCTATCTTAAAAACTACTCGTCCGATATTAATGAAATTTGGATAGAAGATCATAATTAGCCTTTATTGTTAGTTCCATATATAAGTTTCAGCTTTCTGCGCTTATTTGTTTCTCTTTCACATGCCCACAAACATACATTTATTTTCACCTATATCTTCAAAAGAACTCATCTAATCAGAGGCGGAACTAGACCTACTGAGCGTGTGCTAGATTTTTTTGAGGCCCTCCTCAAAGTTCAAGGTGACTAAATATTTTTGTCCCCTCATTTTTTAGGACACATAAGGTATGTAAGAAATTGCAACAAAAACATTATTTTATGATAAAAAAAAACGAACAATTTGTTCTCCTATATTATATGCATATACAAGGTGTCCACCTAGCAGGAACCACTCAATATCTCCAGAACTACTGCAGACAAAAAGACGCGGTTGGCGAGGTTCTATGTTAACTTAAAGTACATCTAAAGAAAAAATGCTAAGCACATTGAGCACGAAAGTGCTACGCGCTTTTCCAAGCTCTTTGAGCACTAAGCGTGAGAGCTAAGCATCTGCAGCAGTACTTAAATTAAGATAAATTGGTTGTGTGTGAAGTCTCGGGTAAAAAGGTATAGTGGGGGGGGGGGCAGTGGCGTAGCTAGGGCATTAGGGGGCCCCCCGCAAGAACATTTTGGGGCCCACTTTGCATTTGGTTGGGCACATACCCCTCCTGAACGGCTGAACCAATCCGCACAAAATTTAGCACGGTCATAGTGACCAACCACAACTTAACCCAGGGGTAAACATAAGTTAAAATAGTATATGCCCTGCATGATGAAAAAGAGAAAAAGCTCTTTAAGAGTACAGTTAGTTATTGTTGTTATGTTCACTTTTGTCATATTTTCATTTAAGAGGGGGGTAATAGAAAAACAGGAAAAAAATGCTTTTTAATTAAAAATTAGAAATATTACTATTTTTGATTCGATTTCAGCTGTTTATAAATAAAAATGTTTATTTTTTAAGATTAAAATGCACGTTCAGCTCAATATTGCAAGCAGACAACTGCATTGCACACCTAATATGGCTTAAAATAAGAACTTTTTACTCTTACCATTATTTTGCTCCGAGCATCATTTTGATTTCTCATCATTTTGAAAGCACTAAAGTTTAACAATTTGAGTTTTCAACTCAGTTTTACAACTAAAATAATGGGTCTAGGACAAAAATGTCAAGGGTAAATATTTCTAATTTTGAGACATTAAATCTACATGTATTAAAAGTATAACTTAAAGGTTATAAGCAACTTATTTTGTTAAAAAAGTACTCAGTGCACCAAAAAGTTGCTTGTAATTAATACTTTAAAGAATGGATTTCGATTTTATGGCCCATAATAAGTACTTTTATTTTTTTTCTTAGATCTATTATTTTTTCTGTAAAACTGATATTTTGAAACTTCAATGCTTGGAGGAAAAATGCCATGAGTAACAAGTTCCTATTTTAAGCCATAGAGTCTAATTCTGTCCTTAAAAAACTGTCTTCCTGTTAACTTCTTCATGTATAAAGTACTGCTGTAGGGCATTTTAGCGCTCAAAGGGCTTAGCATTTTTTTCTGTAAGCGCATTTTAAGTTAACATAGAACCCAACAAACCGCATCTTTCTTCCTGCAATAGATTTCGGAGATAATGAGTGGATCGAGTTATGTCGGGCACCCTGTGTATAGCCATATTTTGCTAGTAAATAAATTATAATTAATTTAAAAACCTAGACTAAAGAAAGTTACATTTCGACAAAATGTACAGGACAATAGAAAATATTAACTGTCTAAAATACCCAGTTGTATAAAAATCACGTCATGTTATAAATATTTTTTTTATCTTTAAGTATTAAACAACAATTGTCTCAAATAATAACAATAATAATAATAATGATAATAAATAAAATATAAACTATATGATCACCTTTTTAGTAAAATTATTCTTTACATTTTATTTATTTATTTTTATTTTATTATTTTTTTATAACTGGCCGGAAGTGAGCCCTCCTTACCCCGAGGCCCGTGTGCGACTGACCCCATGCACAATGCACAGGGCTCCGGCTCTGCATCTAATTTTTATGAAATTTGGATGATTAGTCGAAAATAGCCAGCAGATAGCCCCAGATTAATTTTAACCTACGCGCTCTTTAAATGTTAAATTTGTACTCTAATTCATGTAAAAAAAATCAAAACAATTTTGAGTGATTTAAAACTGGGGGGAAAATTAATTTGACAATTATAGGTTGTAAAAGCATAAAATCATTTAAGTATTCGAAATAGGACTTGAGGAAGATATGTGCCAGACTAACTGGCAGTCTATTTTTTCCCCCTTTTTTGTAAAAAAAAAAAAAAAACAATCCGTCATAATTGTTTTTATTTTTTTACATGGTTAAAAGTATCAATATAGGAATTCAAAAGGACGTTTGAAATTATATGGGACCACCTTTAAAGGCCCTACACACGACCTGACACGACCACCCGACACGACCAAACTCCACTCTTGATGGGGAGTTTGGTCGTGTAAAGGTGGGTTCACAGCTCACAGCTAGCAGATAAGTATTTGCGGAGGTCTATATAGATAAACAATATAATATATTCGGAGAACCGCCGAGACGGAGGATGGAGTCGTTTGTTTCCCTCCCCTCGAGTTTCGGTCGGCCAGGTTATAAACAAAGGCTAATAACATCGTTTTTTCAACTTGAATTTAGTTCTCTTGCTTAAAAAAAATGTATATAATAAGATTATAGATAAGGACTTTTATTATTATATACATAAGAAATAGGTATACGGTATATAATAAAAATAATGTAGGAACAGATATAATAAGCACAGATATAAAAAACATGGACATAATACACTGATAAAGATAAAACACTGATAAAAAACGTAGATTAAACACAGACACAGATTATAATAAAAATAATGCAGGAACAAATGAACAGATACAAATATATTATAATAAAACAATTTTAACATAAAAACAGAAAAAGATGGTTTGGAACCAACTTTCTGCGGCACCGCAAAAAAGTTGCCATAGATCATAGATGAATCCCTTCGGGCCTCCGCAATTACGTATCCGCCAGCTATGAACCCACCTTAAGGTTGAGGAGTCGGCCGACAGCGCTACACACGAACCGACCTGAAAGGAATCGAGGGTGGGGAGCTCCCGACGGTCGGGTCAGCCGACCGTTTTGTCAGCCGACAAGCCTACACACGCTCCAACTGTCGGGGCCAACCCCGTTCGCCCTGACGATCAGGTGGTCGAGTCGGGTCGTATGTAGGGCCTTTTAGACTGATGCACTCGACAAACCATCCAAATTTAGTATAGATCAGATTAAAATATGTAGGTGTTAATAAAAAAAACCACTTTGTGCGCATGTGGAAGATAAACTAATGGGCCCAGAAGGTTGAAACTTACATGGGACCAACAATGGACAAAATATAGACCTACCACCTAATTTTCATTAAAATCGGGTCCAGTTTTTAAGATATGTTGGTCCGCATACATGATACATGTTGGACAGATCGCCAGACCGGCACGAGACCATAAACGTTCCTTGAAAAAAATCCGTTTGACATGTTTTTTTGCCAAGGAATTTAGCTTCCAAGCTTACCGAAGGTAACGGAAGCTACGTGATCGATCTTAAGAACGAAAAAAGTTTATGTCCCCAATTTCAAAAATTCCAAGACACAAATCCGCTTCAGACATCAGGGAACATTTTTGGTTCCGTGTCTGTCTGTCGGTCTGCCTGTCTCTCTGTCCTCTATCGCTCAATTTTTGCGAACATACATTTCTTAAAAACTACACGTACGATTTTAATGAAATTTCTAATAGGTAGGTCAAAATTAACTCATTGTTGGTCCCATATAAGTTCCAACCTTCTGCGCTCATTTGTTTCTCTTCCACATACGCACAAACAAACAATGTTACACCTATAGCTTCAAAAGTACTTACTTATCTGATTTGTATAAAATTTTTATAGTTTATCGAAAGTAACCCGCAGATAGCCCCTGATTAATTTGAACCGTCTGCGCTCTTTAACTTTTGCTAAATTGATACTTTAATTCATAATGAGTCGTTTATATCACTTGTTGAAATAAATGAAAACACTGTACTTGTAAAATATAAGTTTATTGGTCTACCTATAAACTAGTTGTTTATATATTTTTTTTATATTTTTATAAACTTTTATATCTTACTATTTAAGAGGCTGAAACCGGTCTGATTTGTTTTAAATTAAAATTGTGGTAGACCAATAAACTTATATTTTACAAGTACAGTGTTTTCATTTATTTCAACAAGTGATATAAACGACTCATTATGTTTGATTACCACAAAATCTCAGTCAATACAACGAACTTTAATTCATGTAAAAGATCAAAACAATGACAGATTAAAAAAACGGGGGAAGCAATTAAACAAATTAGACAATATTTATAGGCTTGTCAAAGCATAAAATCGATAAAATACGTGTTAGGATGCGAGGAAGCTATGTGCCACACCAATTGGCAGTTTATTTTAAAGCGGAGATAAAAATATTTCGCACTTTATAAGGATAGATTATAATGTGCCAAAAATAAAAAAATCATGAAGTATGCTATAGGACGTGAGGAAGCTAAGTGCCACACTAATTGGTAGGCTATTATTGAAAGCAGTCAAAATTGATTTTTAAATAAATATAAGTACAATTTAGCTAAATTAATTGACCGAAGATGTTTGAAATTAATATGAGACTATCTGTGAGCTACATTCAGCAAACCATCAAAATTTCTTAAAAATCAGATGAGTACTTTTAAAGGTATAGTTGTTAATAAAACAACAGAACGTTGAAACATGGGAAACCAGCAGAGTTTCACGACCATCTATCTAAATTTCTTCAATGAAATCGTACGAGTTTTTGGAAAATATGTTGGTTTGGAAAAACACGAGATCAAAAATCCTTTCCAGGTGTCTGAAACGGAATTTCTGTAAAATCATTATTAGAATCGCAGATATAAAAAATTTCGTTCTTCAGAACGATCACAATGCTTCCGCTGCCTTAAAAGTTGATAAGCTCAGAAGCAAAATAAGTGGATACCTACTATTTTTGACGATGTATTTTGAATTACATCGAGAATCAAAAACAGAAATGCTTGTATGTGTTGCTGGCGTAGTAGAATTGGATGTTATAAGGCCTTATCCTGCAATGATTTTTCTTAGAATATAATAATGTGGAACTCAAAGGAATTATACATAGGTTTAAATTCTTCTAATAAGTGTCTCCTAGTAAGTCATACAGGGAGAACTAGTTTAATTTATTGTAACTGTCTATAATTTAATTTTAATATTTAAAAATAAATATTTTGCATAGTCTGAAGTTTAAAACATCTGAGTATCTAAAAAAATCTTGGCAGCAGGTTGTGATTGTGGGATACCTCTCAAATGGTCCTCTTACTAGTAAAATGTAGTTTCAAGTAATAACATACATTGTCTTTAAACTTCTATTATTTGCCAATTATAAAAGGTCACTAAAAACCCTAATTGGTGGACAATTTTTAAACTGCCACGAGCTTCAGCTTATATTCTTAGGACTCCAAAAACTAAGCAATAGTCTGCCAATTAGTGTGGCACATGGCTCCCCTATAACGTACTTAAATGAAGTTATGCTTATTCAAACCATTATTGTCTAATTTAATTTTTCCCTCCTTTCACTTTAAATCTGCCAAATTGTTTGATTCTTTAATGTACTTTAAAAGTGAGATTTAATTTTTAAATTTACTTGAATTATCTGCAGGCTACTTTTGATAGTCCATCCAATTTTCTTAAAAATTAGATGAGAACGTAAAGATATAGATGTGATGTAAATAAATGAAAGTTGTGCGTATTTGGAAAAGTAACAAATGTTGCAGAAGGTTGAAACTTCTGTGGGACCAACAATGGGCTAATTATGACCTAATATCCTAATTTCATTAATATCAGACAAGTATTTTTAAGATATGTCAGTTTGCAAAAATTGAACTACAAATCAATAGACAGTCAAAGGACCAAAAATATTCTCTGATGTCAGAAATAGATTTCTGTCTAGGAAATTTTTAATTCGGAGAAAAATTTTCATTCTTCAGAACGACGATCACATAGCTTCCGTTACCTTTGGTAAACTCAGAAGAAGAAATTGGTACTAAGAATATTTACAAAAGACTTTACAGGGTGTCACAGAATAACTACTCCTAATTTTAAGAAATTATAGTAAACTAGTCTCCGGAAATTTCTCGGTATCAAAATAAACTAGATATCTTTAAAAACAATCTTAATTACAACAGGTAAGAGTAGTTACTGAAGTAAAGGACATTTAATTAGAAATAATACTGCATTGAACTTATAAAAATTTAAATTTTCAATAATTTAAAAATGGCTTATAGAAATTGTTTCATTCGTTATATTTTAATTAGTACTTTTTGTAGCTCATGATTGATGTTGTTAAGTGTTTAATTATTTAATTGTTAGTTTAATAAAATTGTTTTAAATTCAGACTCCCTCTAATGGAGGTAGATTTTTTAAGTACCACTGTTAATAACCTTGCATCAAACATAAATGACTGAAGATGACTCTTCCATGAGTCGAAATGTTTCATCTTTAATAAGGTTTTTCTTTATTTATTACACCTATAAGCCATCTAGATGTTTTATATTTATTTATAAAAATGGTTTGAAGTGACAACCATCATATTTGATACAAAAGTTATAACTATGTGTAATTGACTGCCGAATTCTTCGAAATAGCTACGGACATTCACGAATATCATGAAACATTAGAATAATTCGAGCCACTAACTCTTCTTCTGTATTAACAGGTGTCTCATAAACCAGCGACTTAATATGACCTCAAATACAAAAATCAATTGGAGTCATATCTGGTGAAAATGCAGGCCAAGATATTGGCCCACTTCCAATCCATCTATTTGGAAATTGTGCTTTAGATAAATATGGCAATTTAATACAAACTGCTGGTGCACCATCATGCTGGAAAGCAATATTTCTTTGAATATGTTTTAAATATTTAATTGTTACTTTTTTTTAATTTTTTTTTAATTTTTTATATATCTTGTTATTTCACTTTACTCATTACCTCTCACCAGATTAGCTGGTGTTTAATTTTTGTTACTTTTGTCAGCCATAATTATGGTATATTTTTTTTATGTATTAGAGTGCCTCACTTGTGGCTTCATCTGCTTGAGGACTCTTTAAAAAAATTTTTAATAAATAAATATTAAGAGGGACATTTTCAAGCAATTTAGGTAGAGTATGTTCCAGAAAAATCCTAGACACATGACCATCTAACCATGTAAGCAGTAAATATGGGCCCACTACATAATTGTCAACAATCCCAGCCCAAATATTAACAGAAATACCTGTGAAGGGCGAGATGGTTTTCTTCACTTCAAGTGTGGCGGATGGTATAGCGCCGGGAATGTCCTGGGGTGACAGCAGATTTCTTGCATTTATCTCAATACTGAAGAATTTCTGGTCACTAGTTTATTAATGTAAAATGTTAATTTAAGAGTCCTCTACCATTTCTGAAAATTAGGAATAGTTATTCTGCAACAACCTGTAGAGAGGAAATGAACATTTCTTCCCCTATCTAGCCTGTTCAGATCTTCTTTTAACTCCAAATAAACTCATAGTTCGGCCCATAGTATGTGGTAACCTATGGATTTTAATGAGGACAATAAGCAGTCTTTGAACTCACTCTTTAAGTTTTTTTTTTTTTTATTCTACATTAGTGATACCTACTGGACCTGGAAATAAGAGGCTTATACTAGGGTATTCCACCAATGATACAAATTTGTTTGAAAGGGGATCCTACACCACCAGTCTGCCAAAAAATTGGTATAGAGTACAGACAAAGTCTTACTTCTATTATACTACATTGTACTGTTTGTTTTTTTTATTATTATTATTTCAGACTTAAATACATACATATAATTTTGTTTATCTACGATTGATACGAAATATAAACATTGTATCTCTATTTAGATGCGTAGAAAGTGAGTCTTTACATACTTGTATTCATTGCACATGCGCGTCTCATAGTTCTGAAGAATTCTTCTTCTTTACCACCCTAGGGCGGTAAAGAAGAGGAATTCTTCAGCTTTACGCACGATTAGCAAGTTTGTTTACATTTAACAAAACTAATTTGCTGATCTTTTATTAAAGTAACTGTTCATATCGAGTTTTTAGTGAAAAACAATGAGTGAATCAAGTGAATTTGACGAAAATGTGGAGAATAATAATCCTCCAGAAATAATTAATTCGGCAAAAAATACAACTCAAGAATTAATGCCATCTTTATCAAGAGAGATACGAACTTACATACAGCAAGTAAATTTTTTCTGTATTTATTATTTAAATCTAACAATCATAGATAAAGTACGGTACGCAACTCGTGCGAAAACGGCATTTTGCATTGCTCGTGTGGTTTTACTACCCTCGCTGCCACTCGGGTGCAAACTCCACGCTCGCATGCAAAATGCTACTTTCCGCACTCGACGCGTAATGTACTATTAATACTATTAGTCTACTCTACCTTTAAAGCAATGAATGTGTTCTAAAAAGTTACCTAGCTATAAAAAGTTACCTCTAATTCAAATATATTATAACTAAGGAACATAATTTGATTGAATTATAATATATTTTAAAAATCAGACAAATCTTTTTATAAATTATTCTCATACATTGTGTTAGTCCCATTCCACTTATTTTTGTATCATCATAATAAAATTGTTTGATTGATAAAAAGTCAGTTAAGTTTAATCAAGGAAGTGGACTCAAAAGTAACTACAGTAAAAAGTAATATTTTTTTTATTAAATCATGTATCCTACAGCACAAAACTCACAATGGTATATTGCTCAGAAATAAATATTTCATCATTAGCCACCCACTGTTAACACGCAAGCCTTCCCTACATAGATTTTTACTTAAAAGCCTTCAGATATCCCATTTTCTTACTGGATAGACATACATCTTACATACTTAATATTGTATAGGCATATATCCTCCATAGTTAGCTGATTAGGCATAATAATAATGTTTTTAATTAATTTATTAACACCCTTGCTTCATCCTGCTGATTGTTTTGGGCTAGCATTAGAGTCATAGAATTTACCTGTGATTAGTCTGCTGGATACGAATAGAAACTAGGCCTTTATATTTAATGTATCCATTGATAAGCAACTGATTGTCAGTAGCACAAAAGTGTAATTCTTAGTATCAGAACAAATATCCTCAGTGATATCCACCCTTGCAAATTATATTTAAGAGGGCCATAACCTCTCAGGAGGAATTTTTTTGAAGGAGTTTTGTCCAAGTAAAATTATCTTTAATATCTTGATTTTTTTACAACAAGAAAAGGCCACTAAAGAAAAACATTTCATATCTATATTAGGGATGTGAGAGTGAAGATTGAAAAAAAGAATAAGTACTTTACATTAATAAATTTAATAAAAATAAAACACAACTAATGAAACACATAAGTAACAAAGTTTAAAGAGAGGGAGAAATCTGGTGAAACCAAGAGATTGATTTTCATAATTTTCTTGTAAATACAACAAACCCAAATTATTTGATATTACATTTTTTTAAACTTTTATTTATACTTTTGACTGAGGACAAACGGCATTGAAAACTTTATTTATATATTAGTTAACAATTATTGCTTTACACTATAGAAAAGGAAATTTACACAACTCCTTACAAAATTTAAACTAAAAATATATTAAAACAAATGAAATACATTTATCGTTTTTTCCAAGTGAATTTTCTCCTGGCTTTAGCTTGACCTGGCTTCTTTCTCTCTCGTCGTCGGAAATCTCTCGTTAAAAGACCAGCTGCAAATATAAACAAAGTTGTATTAATGTTATTTGAAATATTTATAGTTATATTATTGAGATCACCTTTGGAAGAAATCACACTTGGAGGAAGGGGCAAACAGTAATTATAGACAGGCTAGTGTGTAAGCAAAGACAGGTATGGTATAAGCCTGAACAAGTTCCAATGGATCAGGGTTCAGTTTGTTGGACAGTTGCTACCCTATTCAATACTGATAAAAAGTATTTTATTATCCATTTTATAAATAATAATATAACTATATGAAGTCCCCATATTTTTATTTTTAACCATTTATTAATTAGTATTTATTTACCCCTGAAGACACCAAACTTTAATAAACAGTGTATTTTATTATTATGTAAAAAAAATTAAAAATAAATAGTAGATTTTAAGCATTAATTTTAAATTGAGATTCCATTACAAGCTGAGATTCTATTACATAACACATTTTAAGAGAAGAAAATAACACTACATTTGACTGTTTATATTACACCACTGTTTATCTCTTGTACTCCAAAATAGAAATGTATAATAAAACAGAGCTCTATGTTGTGAATCTTATCCTTTATAATAACAAATTTATTTCACACTCATTTTTTTTCAGGGAAGGTTGTTTAAATGATCTTATTTATTTTTCTTGTTTTTGTTAGAGAAACACTTGCTTACAACAAACAAATTAAATAAATGTCTCTGTATTCTTTCGCTCTGAGTTCCTACTACAGCATTACTTAAAATGAATTTCTTGATTTTGCTTTAGAGCACGATTTTTATGAATAAGATATCAGTTCATTAGTTAAGATGAAAAACAATGTGTTTGTAAGAACTGTAAAAGTGCTAAAACATGGATTTATTTATAGTACATACATGTTTGTATTAAAATTAAACTTTTATATATTTATTTAAAAATCTAGTAGCAATGTTTTCATGCATGAAATAAATGATTCTGTAGGAAACATTTTCTTTTTTAAAACCTAATTTTAAAAATCATAAAACACTATAAAGCAATAAGATTATGCAGGACAGCAAAATTTATAATTTAAATTTAATTTTTTAAATTATTGTTTTAATTGCACATTTTTTTTTTAAACTATACTTGTTTTAAATCTATATCTCTCAACCAGAAAACAAGTTTTTTTTACCCAACCATCTGATGTCTAACTTAATAGATATTCTACATTCACTCATTTAAATTAAATTTATTTATATCTTCCCCCGCCCAAGTTGTGAATTTAATAAATATCTAAAACTTTAATTTCCCAGTAAGTGAATATGCTGGTTTTTAATCATTCGACAGCTGTGGAGTTTATAATTGTAAATTGTAATTAATGTTTTAAATAAAAACTAAAAGTTTCTATGGAATTTGCATTTAAATAGAAATAAATTGCAATGACAATATTACAAATTTACTATAGTAGGTTTACAGTTACAGTTAATGTTAACAGGTCCGGTTAGGCAACCTTTGTGAGGAAAAAAATGAAGCCACTATTTTGAGGGTCATGCTAATCCACCAGACACATTTTTGTTTGCCTAGTTGGCCCAACCATCTAAATCTCAACATTTTTAGCTCTCATTCGCCCTCTCCCATTTTTTTTTTTTTTTTTCCACGCTTTAAAAATTAACAATAACTGTAATTCTACTATAGTTTTATAATATAAGAAATTTTATTTCAGATAGTTAATTATTCCTGTTTAAAATTTTAATTATATTATACTTATAGCTTATTTAGCTCACAAACATAATCAAATATTACATTCATAAAAATATAAATATTATATTAAAATGGTTGAGAACTCTTTAATATGAAAATTAAAAAAACAAAACAAAAAACATTCTTACATACATACATTTAAGAACTAACTATTATTAAAAACTTTTTTACAGGAATAATATTTTTAAAAGTTTTCTTAATGTGTAATTAACAATTTAAATTTTAACAAGATCAATATTCAGTAAAAATAGGAGAAAAAATATTTACCTAGTCGCATAGTTTCAACCATGTCTGAAGAAACAAAGGACCTAAGTCCCCATGATATGCCCCATCGTACAGCACCAGCTTGTCCAGTTTCACCTCCACCACTGACAGTAGCTTCAATATCGACACTTCCTAAAAGTCCTGTTAGCTCCAGTGGGAACAATATCTATCACAGCACAATAGACTAGATATAGAATCACATAGTTAAATCTAATTAAGGTTAAGAAGTCATAGTTTCAGGTTTGTTGAGCGTAAGAATGACACTGTTGATAAGGGAAGATTGTTTCTCCAGTAGAGCCTCTATTTTATCGAGACGTTGAGAAAGTTGATCAGTTGACACTTTAGCCATGCGCTGAGAGGGACTGAGACATGATTGCCTTTGTTTCCTAGCTACAGACATAGCCTGTTGCATGACTTCAGGAGGTAACCTAGTCTCTCTCGGATTTAACGGCCGTACATGAAGAACGACTCTATAAGCTTGAGGAGCAACAAGTGCCACTTTCCTTACAACTTTTATAACTCCTAATGGCAGAAACCCAGTAAGTAAAGAAAGTTCTAAAAACGATATTAATTCTGTCTGCCGCACAAGCTTACTTAATCCTGCAGTCCGGCTAAGGCCTTGAATGTCTTGGACTGCTATACCAACAAGTAAATTCATTAGCACTATAGTGACAAACAAAATAAATAGAACAAAAATAATCTGTGCACTGATAGCTAGTGGAAAAGGATCATCGACATTTTTAGAGTCTAACAAATCCATATCCAGTTCCCCTGTCATCATAACCAAAACTTTCACAAACCCAACAAAAGGATTTTTGAAATCAGGGGCTGTAGGAAATATAACATAAAAACTTATGGTAAACCCTATAATTAAACATGCATATGCTGCAAACAGTTTAGCAAATTCCACAAGAACTTTGGTAAACATAGCAACATATGTTCCAAAAACAGGAAGTTGACCTATCATAACCATGAGATTAGTCCAGCCACAAAGAACTGAAAAAGCACCAATGTGATTTTGCCAAACGTAAGTCTTTCTTGTGTAAATAAAAGAACTAGCAAAAACACTAATAATAGTAAACCATTCTATGAAATTGGCCCACTGAAACACATACTGATGTACTGATGAATAACCAGATATTCCAAGAATCTTGCGAAGTATTTCACCTATGCATATTACCAACAAACTGTACCAAATATACTCTACTGTTGATGGATGATTCATAACAATATCACCTAGCACTGAATTATTTTGACAAAATATGAAATCACTATCATTTAAGAAAGAAGCAGTCATATTCTGCTTTGCTTTTGCAGCATTGTAACAATTGTGAGCCAAGGCAGTCATAACATACAGTGTAAGTAAAAGTACAAATATCCCAGTTAATAAAAGTCTAGAAAAGTAAAATACTCTTATCTTTTGCCACTTTATATACAAGAAAGCACTACAAAGAGGATGTTCAAGAAGGTCCTTCTGACCTTCATCAATAAGTGTTTTCAAGAATCCAACCTCTCCTCCAGATGTATGCTGTAGAAGGTAACGAAAATCTAATTTCAATTCTAACTCTCGATTAGTATGTTCAGGGTCATTTATAGATAGAGATGCGTCCAATTTCTTGTTAATAGTGGCTAGAGAACCTGGAGTTTTCCTAGACATAATGCTAAGGGCTGAGAGACCACCTCTAGTTCTTGCACTTACATCAGCACCTGCCATAATTAGCGTATCAACAATGTGTGACAATTCATTTACAGCTGCTATATGTAACGGAGTGTACCCGTAACGATCTTGTATATTAATATCAGCCCCCCAACGCAGAAGAACATCAAGTGCAGTGTAGTCAAGCAAGGCTTTTCCAACTGCTGCATGTAAAGGAGTACGATTATCACTATCTCTAGCATTCACATCACTACCCATTTTTATTAAATGGTCTAAACATTCAACACACTGAGAACGGCTTGCTAAGTGCAGAGGAATTTGTCCCTTATTATTTTTTTTTAAGACGCTAGCACCTTTTTCAAGAAGCATATTTACACATTCTACATTAGCACTCTCTGCTGAGAGGTGAAGAGCTGTGTTAGCTTTATCACGTGTCTGTATGTTCACATCTAATTTAGGCGAATTGAGAAGTATCTTAAGTGCCTGTGGAAGACCTCTATCAGCGGCTATGTGCAGTGGAGCAAAGCCAGATTGATCTATAGTATTAGGACTGCAACCTCTAGCTAATAGGATTCTAAGACATTCTAAAGCGTTAGCTCGTACAGCTGAATGGAGCATAGAATCTTCTAGTTTTGCTCCAGATCCTAAGAGAATCTTCATAGCTTCGGCCGAATTTCCAAGAACAGCATAATGAATAGGCGAATATTTTTCTACATTCAAATTAATATCGCATCCTTGATTTATTAAGAATCTCACGCATTTTATACAACCACTGAACGCCGCCAAATGGAGGCAGGAGAAGCCCTCACCGGGCAACGTGTAATCTAACTGAGCCCCTTGCCTCAGAAGTTCGGACAGAAGGTCTTCTCTTTTGGTAAAACAAGCCCAAAGTAGAATAACACTCTTTATCGGATGTGATATTCCAATCTTTGGCAAGTCCTTGCCCGCTTCCAAGTCTATGAGAAGACGGATATCGCCGGCGATAGCTCTCATGCCATCCAACAGCGACGTCCTCAGAGTCTCCTTGCATATCTGAATAGTTAATTCTTCTTCTGCTTCTACAAGGACGTTCTCGTCGTCAAACAGTAGTTCATCCGATAACTCTATACTAGGCTTGGTCTTTTCTTGAATGCGGAAACTTTTCCACTTGCCGATAAAACTGTGAGATTTGGGTCTTCTCTCCTCTAAGTTAACACTAATGGCTCTCTCGAGCACACTCTTATCCAACGCGGACTTATCCATCGGGACCGGGTGCTCCTGTCTGACTGGACTGGATGGGATAGTGTTTTACTTCTACTCTCACCTCCTCTACAAGGTCGCTGCCCCACTCCTACCCCGGACTCCTTTGCACACCGCCAAAACCACAAGATCCGTTCCACGTTATATTACCCCTTCCTGGTTTACCAACTCGTGAGAAAATCTAAGATATTGCATTCAATAAACAATAAACTTATATGCTCTTGTTGTATTAGAAAGCCTAAAAAACGTCATTTCTTTAAAGCAATTATTCAGATACAAAGTTTAATTTTAATTCAAATCAAAATTTAGTCAAAATTGGGGAAATACGAATGTTAAAGAGAGGGGCAATGGGGGAATCCCCAGTAATTACATGATTTTTTTGCACATAAAGAATAATGATATAATCCTTTTTCCCAAGAAATATTAAACTACATCACTTCTATGCTAAAGCGGAAAATTATTAAAATTAAAGGAAAAGAGAGACGTTTAACAAAAGACCAAAAATAAATAAGAAATGATTCAATTATCTATCTCGTCAAGACATTAAAAGGGAAAAGTAAAGAAAACTGTTTTTATTTTACAAAGTAGTCGAAAGTATAGAACATAAGGTGAATGACACCTTCAGTGTTTTAACCATTTTTTTACCACCAAAACTAAAAGTCGAGAAATGAATTTTAAGAAAACTAAGTAGAGTTCAATGAACTGATTTCAACTCTCTATTTGAAACTTTTTTGATTCCTCGTTTAAAATAAACCGTCTAATAAAAATATTGCGACAGTAACACCGTGGTTATTGTATTAAATTTTAGCTACATATTGCTAATAATATAAAATTAGTATAGGATTGCTAAAATATATAAAGGATTGGTTTATTATGTTTAGTAATCAAGATCTCTAAAATCTAAAACACAGTCCGTGTTTTTTGTTTCTTTTAGCTCTCTTGAGTAACCCTGACACCATGAGATTTTATCAATTGATAATGTTAAAGCTGTAATTGGGGAGTCGTAGTAGAAATTCACGAAATAAATTATTAAAATTCAATAGTAATTAGGAATAGACATTAATTGAAATAATAATATAGAATCATGCATTTATAGCTAGTTCAATTCACGTTTTGTCAAATCCAATTTTATTGACTAACTTGTGGAGGAAATAAATTAGCGTGTGTTCATAAATAAATATCGTTCGTGATTAATCATGAGCACATGAGTTAATATACAATTTTATGTTAGTTAAATTATTACTAGGAAACATTCTTTTAAAATTTGTAGAGAAAAAATGTTGGGTGAATTCGAACTTTTTAAAGCAAAGAGTTTAAATAGGCTTACACTTCCTCTTCCAATCGTGAAATTTTTTGTAAACCTATTACATGATATACAAATAATTATAATTACAAAAGAATATACTATAAATATAAAATATAGGCAACTTAGTTTATAGTAGATAAATTAAGTCGTCATATAAATATTTATATTATTTATTGTTATTCGTTATTTAATTTTACTAGCATAATCAATAAAATACAATTAGAGATTTTGTTATATTTATACACCACACTACTAGGTTTAGTGATGATGCATTAACATTTGTAAAATTAAATTTGAATTAGGTAAAAATTATTAAAACACTGAAGATGAAATTATAGTGAAAATCTGTCGAAAGTCTAGCAAGAAAAGAAATTTAAAACAAAACAAGGCGGTTTCTTTTTATTTTAAGTGCTTAGTTATTGCAAGATAACGTTATAATTTATATAGTTGGTATCGTTTTTAGTATTTATAAAGATTGGGTATGATTCAATATAGATTATATCTCAACTGGAGATTTTAATGATTTTTTTTTTTCAGTTACTAGGACTAGGATGCATTTGTTATAATGAAAACAAAGTAGTAAACATTTTTGATTGAATAATTTTTGCTAAGTTGAATGTAAAGGGGTTTTTGTATTGGTAAGTCTAGAAAAGTTTTTTATTTGTTCAGAGGTGTATTTGATTTGAGGTGTTATTATAGTGATATTGTCTATTCAAGTTAGGTTGGCATTATTTTTAGTGATATTATTATTACATTTCCGTTGGGAATTTTTGTAAAAGTTCTTGCTAAGGTGTTTTGACTGTGGAATTATTTATCAGAAAGTGTATCATAATGCTATTGTGCGAATGATAATAATAGGTATTTTTTTTTTTACATATTTTTAACATTAATTTCGAATACTTGGTTCAAATTTAGTTATAAAATTTTAATTACAGTAATGTATTTGAGTTGTGATAATTTAGACAAATGAAAGAAAAATATTTTTAATAAATTGTTTTGAAGATGGAAAAACTATTTCACCGAGTTCTACTTTAAAAAGAACTCCAGTTAATTGCAGTGAAGTAAAACCCGCGAAAAACGAGTTGGTTAACTCGTCAAGCGTTAATAAATTCACCAGATAATGATAGGATTCTATAAGTTTACAAAAAATGTTCCAACTCAAGGCAAACAAAAGAAGAAATTAGCATCCGAGAATAACTAGGGAAACTCTGGCAGGGAATAGTGAGGAGAAGTAGTGCAGAGTTAGCGTAAATAAACACAGGCTAAAATAGACAAAGACACAAACAAAACGCAACGAAACCCGGCCAAAATCTTTTGTTGAACACTTTTTAATCTTTCATGAACTTTAAACAACATTAGAATGCTAAAAAAGAGCGTTTAGCGTAAACATATAATTTTCCTTGTTTTTCTATACAAGTGTAAAATTAAGGCTCTTATCATTCAAGAAATCTAGACAAGTTCGGACGAGATCAATCTGTTCGACCTTGATTGAGCTTACAAGTACGTGCAAGACAAATCAAACAACAGAGCGCCATAAGAAATAACCATCTATCTAGAACAATAATTTATAAACTTAAGTAATTAAGATGTTACATTAGTCGTCTCAATGTATTATTTAATATTGAACTGAGCAAGATAAAGAGTGGTTATCGTAATTTTTTTATTGATTAAAATAATTATAAAGTGTAGCTTTATAGCATGTAAATTATAACTATGACACACTCATTAATTATGTTTTCCTTTAACTAATAATGGTTGGATAGGAGTTTTCATTAAAAACAAGGAAATAATATTTATGGCATATTAAAAGAATACGTATGAGGACCGTGGAAATCCTATGACTTATAGTTCCAACCAGTTCTCGTATAGGATAATTAATTCAAATAATTTTGAACCTGCTAGAACATTTTTGAAGGTACTCAATTTTGAAAGCTAGAAACATTGAGAGGGGGAAAAAAACAAATTAACTTAGTGAAAGTAAAATCACTCTTTCGAGGTGTTAGAAACGAGGGGGCGGAAAAAGAATACATTACTCCACACCTCTAGGTTGTGCTAACAAGAATAAATCTAGGCGCTCATAAATTGTAATAGCCGTATAAAAGGCCACAATTCTTCATAATCTTTCTGAAGTATCTTAAAGTGGGGGGGGGGAGGGGGGGGGGAATATACTTGTCATGCATATTAAGATATATGAGTTTATATTTAGTTGTTACATAGATATTAGAGTTTATTTGTTTGTAGAATATAGACACCCCCCCCCTTCTCTTTCACAAAACCAAGAAAACGAGGAATTAATTTGGCCGAAATCCAGACGTAACCCACTTAAAATCAACAAACAGACTTCGACTTCTATAAATTAAACTTCTATAAATTCGATTCGATTCGATTGGAGGTCTATAAATGTTGAAGTAGATGCTTACAATACAAGCTATTTTGCTTAAGAACAGTATGTGCTTGTGCTATACAAGCTGCCGACGAAAAAAAAAAAATCATACTAAAACTGTATCAATTAAAATTACTGTAGGGGGCGAAAGAAACACAATCAAGTACACAGTTCTTCATCTTTAATCTAAGAATAGTAAATCATGAATAGTATACTTATATATAAATATATCCCCACCCCACACAGATGTGCAAAATGAATATAATACAACAACTTTTCCTCCCAATTAAAAAGTCAAGGCTATAAACATGAACAAACTAATCCCTTCATGTTTGACGGTTAAGAGAAATAATCTTAATTCAGTAGAACCTCGCTTACACGACCCTCAATAACACGAAAACCTCAATTACAAGTGCAATTTTCAAATCCCCTTGAGATTGCCATAACACATAATGTTAAATTAACCTCTATAACGCGACTATAATTATCCAAGCAACCTCTATAACACGGATTTTTTCTAATAGACCACAAAAGAACAGTAACCTTAACCGATAACATAACGAATACAGCAACCTTCTTCAGAATCCAAACAAAGTTGAAAACCTATGTGCTCTAGTCAAGTCCTTATGATTATTTAATTATTTATGGTGTATTTTTAATTTTTTTAGTATCTTTTGTTTTTATTTTTGTTACCTATAAATATCTATAGATAAATCGGAGGATTCAATAATATAATACATATATAATACATTAAAATAGAAAGAATTTGACTGAGATGAAACAAAGAAGTATTCAATTTCTTTAAAAAATATTTAAAAAATTAAAGACAAATATTAAAAATAGAACTAAATTGAATAAGAACCCTGTAAGCGAAACGTAAATAAGAAGTTTGTTTGGATTCTAGAGCGAACACAGTTGACGTACAGAGTTGCCAACATTACAAGCCCACTTCTGTCCTCTATTCACAACGAAACCCAGAACCTCTATTACCGCATTTACACATTCGCGCTCGTGACTCGCCTCGTGGGTCGCCGGAACTCGTAGTCCAATTTTTCCACTCGTCCCCACAACGGTCAACTATTATAGAAACTATGGCCATTCTAAGACAAAAAGGAAAAAATACCAAAATTATCACCATCTAAGGTACAACCGATGATGATACGTCAAAAAGTCATAGGACCAAAGTTGTAGATCTTTTAAAAATTGTTTTATCTGTTACCGCTGGTGCTATCCGTTTTCCAATACGACTTACCGTTTAGCCGCAATAATTCCCCAATACATCAGCTTAAAAATCAAGTCGGCCATTTTTATTTGTTTTAAGAGGGGAAGGAGGGGGAAAAGTGAACTTTGTATAATTATTTTGGTTCACAATATGGACGTTGCGTGTCGAATGGCGCTAACCACAAGTCTCTAGCTCTTCTGGAAGTGGGTAAACATTTATATCAGTCTCTGTCAGTGAGTCAGTTAGCCATGCGGCTTTATAGTACATAGACATATTAATTTAGCACGATTTTAAGTGCTTAGATGGTTGAAATTAGGCAGGTGCTATCTGCAGGCTACTTTCGACTAACCATAAAAATTCCATAAAAATCAGATGATTACTTTTAAAGATATAGCTGTAAATAAATGCATGTTTGTGAGCATGAGGAAGATAAACAAACAAGCGCAGAAGGTTGAAATTTATATGGGACCAACAATGGGTAAATTTAATTAAAATCGGACAAGTAGTTTTTAAGATATGGTGGTTCGCAAAAATTGAGCGAAAGACCGACAGACGGACACAGGACCAAAAATGTTCCCTGATGTCTGAAACGGATTTCTGACTTGGAATTTTTGAAATCGGAAATGATGATATATGTCTCTTTTTTCAAAGGTCTTAATTTTCTAGCTTAATTTCATTACTTTCTTCGATGGCGCATCTACACATTTGGCACTCGTGCGCTTCACCGCGTCACTAAGCGATATTATCCGTGAGTATCATTCGTACGTTCGTCCCCACAACGCGGATGACCGCTTACACATTCCCCAAACTTTGACACAGCCTTTGACTCGTCCCAAAAAAAAACGCTTCCAGTGCGAGCGCCACGATCGGCGAATGACCATTCAACTGATTAGAGATGAATTTACGAGTATTACACATCGCCTCGCCGTTCGTGGGAATGTGTAGACCTTCATCGTTTAGACATCCGAGTCTGCTTATTTTTCACTACGTTTGAGAAACATGGTTGATTCAATGACGGGAAATTAAACAGACACAACATTTAACAAAAAATATCACAATTAAACCAAATAAGATAATAGATGAATTGATGCTAAGTGATACAGTAAGAATAAAAAAAAAACTAAAATGTTTTATGAAGAATTGTTGTTTCAATTCTTCCTAGAAAACATAAGAAAACTGTTGATTACTCACAATACTTATGAAAAAAAGCGTCTTTGGTTTTATAAAATATTCCCTGAATTAAAAATCATCACACCGATTCTATGTCTATGAATACACATCTACAAGTGTTTATTTCAATATAACTGTCCGCTAATAAGAAGAGAAGCTACGCGTATGTTAAAATTAAGTCAAAAAATTAAATCTTGCTAGTTCACGAACAGGCGAAGTTGATTGTAGATTTCAAATATTTCATGGATAGATTGTAGTTGCAATAAAAAAATAGACTCCCGATTAGTGTGGCACATAGCTTCCTCGTATCCTATCACGAACGTTATTGATTTTACACTCGTACAAGCTATTATTCCCTAATTTGTTTCATTGTTTCCCCAGTTTTTTTAATCTGTCAAAATTGTTTGGAATTTTTACATAAATTAAAGTATCAATTTAGCATAAGTTAAAGAGCACCGCAAATTAATCTAGGGATATCTGCGGGCTACTTTCGATAAACTATAAAAGTTTCATAAAAATCAGATAAGTAATTTTAAAGCTATAGGAGTAAATAAATGTATGTTTGTGCACATGTGGAAGAGAAACAAATGGGCGCAGAAGGTTGAAACTTATATGGGACCAACAATGGGCTAATTATGACCTACCATCCAAATTTCATTAAAATCGAACAAGTAGTTTTAGATATGTTGGTTCGCAAAAATTGAGAGGTCTCTCTCTCACTGACAGACACGGAACTAAAATATTTTCGTTCTTCAGAACAATCACATAGCTTCCGTTACCTTCGGTAAGCTCGGAAGCAAAATGCACTAAAAAGGAGGAAAAATTATGTAATTTTAAACAGCCACAGTACTAAGACAAATGTGTCATCACAATATAATATGGGTGTTTCATAAAAAATAAAAGCGTGGAGGGCTATCAACTTTTTTGCCATAATTATTGAGCTGAGCGAAGCGAAGCTCTTATGCTACACTTAGCATTTGTTTGGACGCATACTCCTCCTGAACGGCTGAACCGATCCGCATAAAATTTGGCACGGTCAATGTGACCAACCACAGGAAGGTATAAATCTGAAATGGCCCAAAATGGTACACAGGGGTACAGAGAAGGGGGTACAAAAGTTTCCTCCTGAACGATTGAACAGATCCGTCAAAATTTGGCACGGTCATAGTGACTAACCACAGGGAGGTATAAATCTGAAATGACCGAAATTGGAACACAGGGGTGCGGGGTACGGGATACACAAGTTTCTCCTGAACGGCTGAACCGATACGCACAAAATTCAGCACGGTCAATGTGAACAACCACAGGAAGGTATAAATCTGAAATGGCCCAAATTGGTACAAAAGGGTACGGGGTACAAAAGTTTCCTCCTGAATGGCTGAACCAATCCGCACAGAATTCCGTACGGTCATAGTGACCAACCCCAGGAAGGTATACATCTTATATGGTCCAAATTGGTGCACAGGGGTACGGGGTACAAAAGTTTAAATAGTGTATGCATTTAATGATGCTTGTCGTTGGAAAGCTCTTTAAGAGTAGAGTTATTGTTGTTATGTTCACTTTTGCCATATTTTATTTAAGAGGGGGGTAGAAATAGAAAAACAGGAAATGATTTTTAATTAAAAATAAGAAATATTACTATTTTTGATTCGATTTCAGTTGTTTATAAATAAAAATGTTTATGGTTTAAGATTAAAATGCACGCTCAGCTCAATATTGAAAGCAGACAACTGCATTGCACACCTAGTAATAAAGCATTTTATTAACAGGTATATAAAGCTTAATAATTTAATTATAACTTCGTGATTTTTATATTGGAGTCGCTTTAGCAGAAATTGCCAGCAATAAACTTAAAGTTTCCAGAATGCATCGGAAAGTAACTTTCAATAGACACCTAATTAAAAAGCATTCATGGAAATATCTTATTGTGGGACCGGGACGGAGTTGTTACAAAAACAAGAAACACAATATTGTACATGGTATATGTAATTTAATATTGCACCAGTACCACAATAATGTATAATGTATATGGTATGTGTAATTAAAACAATTCGAAGAAATATTAATATCCAATCTTTTAGCCTTTTAAAAATCCAACAATACATTTAGGTTGTTATATTAATAATTTCACTTTATTAGATTGTAAAATATTTAGATATCTCTATTTTGATTTAGTTTTAAGTTTAATTCAATAGTTTGGGCCTTAATTCCATTTTTTCAATAAAAATAAAATAATAAATCTATTTATTTTCTTATTAAAAATAAAAATTTTGCTACTTTAAGAAATAGAAAAAAATAACAAATCAATAACTAAGCATATAACGTTTTTACACCAATAAAACAAACATTAGACAAATCTCTAATCTGTATATTTTTAACTTGGATGTAAAGACCAGTTCGTTTTACCCGTAAGTACTCCTTTAGGAATGGAAAGAACGTTCTAGTAAATATATAAGTAATTTAAACAAATAAACACCAAACTACAGGAAAAAATAACTATGAATAACAGAAGAAAAATATGAATTAAGGAAGCATATAGGTAAAATGAAGGAAAATCCAGACATCTTGTTATTGCATCAGATCAGAATTATTGTAGGAAGAGTCACCATACTAGGCAGATAGAAAGACCTTGATTTAAACCCGTCTACTTTTAAATCTCAAAACAACAAACATACTAACTCCTTACGCAAAGGCCAAGTATATTAAGAGGATTTTCATTAACACCTTTATTAGAGTGCGAACATAAGCCTATAAGGGGGGGGGGGGACATTTCCTCGTCTATAAATTTATCTCATACCAACTATATCAGTTTTCAACTCAAATAGGTAAAAAAGGAGAAAAAGTAAACGAAAACATACCTTATGTTGTGCAAATAAGATCAGGATGCTATAAACAAGCTGAGTTTATTATTATTATTACTAATAGTATTGATTGTGATTGTTTTGTGGTAGATTGCAAGTCTCTTCATTCAAAGCCTAAAGCCATTTCACCCTAAATGTTGCCTCAAGCCCAGCGTTTTCCAACCATATGGCCGCGACAAAATATTATAGGGTCACGAAAAATTGTAATTAAAGACATAAATTAAATAATAACTACTTAAAAAAATGTAATAATAAATTTAATAGAATTCAAATTATATAATATATAAATTCAGTTCACAAAGTAAAAATAAATAAATTCCATAAGAATAAAGGATTGTTATGAGGAAAAGATAAAAACAAATAATTGATTGGTTGATGAAAATAAAGCGGCAAAATAAGGAGTAATAAAGCTTTCTTGAAGCTTTAATCTCTTTTCTTTAAACTTCCAACAGAGGGGCTTATGCCCGCCAACTTGAGTTCAGGAAGTCGCTTAATATAATGCAAAACTGATATAAATAATAATAAAAAAATCGAACATAAATCAATGCTCGCTTTTTTTTTCTTTTTTTTTTAAATTAAATCAACCTGCAGTCCCTTCTCCCTAATCCAGTAATGATTTTACGTAGTAGAATTCAGGGTCTTGGGGCCATGATATATACGCAGTACACAATATTCACGGGAGGATCGCGAAAATGTTAAGAGAGTGTTTAGGATCGCAGCATAAAAGGTTGGCAAACGCTGAATAGCCTAAATCTTACAAACATTTAATTAAATGTTTTAAGGTGGGTTCACAGCTAGCGGATACGTAATTGCGGAGGCCCGAAAGGATTCATCTATGGCAACGCTATTGCGGCAGCGCTTTAAAACCTGTATGAAACCTTCACTTCGTCCTCTTCTTGTTTCCCTTCTGTGTTTTTATAAATATTTAAATTGTTTTATTATAATATATTTGTATCTGTTCCTACATCATTTTTATTATATCTGTGTTTTATCTTTATCTGTGTATTATATCTGTGTTTTTTATATCTGTGCTTATTATATCTGTTCCCACATTATTATATATTTATTTCTTATTTGTATATAATAAAAGTCTTAATGTATAATCTTATTAAATAAGTTTTTTTTTAAGCAAGAGAACTAAATTCAAGTTCAAAAAAACGAGCTTATAATTGGCTTTGTTTATAACCTGGCCGACCGAAACTTGAGGGAGGAAAACAGCGACTCCGTCCCGGCGGCTCCCCGAAGATATATTGTTATCTATATACCTTCCGCAATTACGTATCCGCTAGCTGTGATCTCACCTTTTTTTAGCTGGACACATTCGCAGGAATTCCGTAATTTTACTTCTTTTTTAAAAAAAGGTCTTTGTGATCAGGGGTGGAAAAAACCCGGGTTTTATGGAAAAGCCCAACCCACCTGGGGTTTTTAATAAAACCCGGGGTTTTCTGGGTTTTTATGGGTTATTTGGGTTTTTTAAAAAATAGTTATTTTTAACATAGAAAAATGTGTAAATGTAACAAATCTTATTAAAATGACAAATTGTGTCTAGCAAACCCTATAAATAAGCATGTAAGTATTAGGTTTTTTTTCTACGAAATAATAATAATAAAATTAATAATAATAATAAAAATCGGTCCAAGACAACTCAGACAAACTTTCTAATATACGAGTCCATAATTACTTAGCCTATTTATTAGCTTTCGTATGTACATTTAATTATTATGGTACATTTCATCAAAATATATCATAAAAATAACTTCTCCTGGGCGGGGAATCGAACCCGGGCCCTTTATGTCTACGTTTTAAGCTATTTTCTCAGGAACTAGATTATTCCCAGGAAAACTGCTTATATCGTTAGATTCGTATTTAAATTGTCTACATTTTAGAATTTTTTATTTAAAATCATCGGAACCGTTTTCGAG
The DNA here is from genome assembly GCA_951217055.1 of Gerris lacustris. NCBI lineage: Eukaryota > Metazoa > Arthropoda > Insecta > Hemiptera > Gerridae > Gerris > Gerris lacustris. The sequence continues at coordinate 110,509,006 of OX578276.1, forward strand.
AAATATTTTTTTATCACGTTTTTCTTTGGGGGGGGGGGGGGGGATAGCACCCTCAAATTTGGAGCTAAATAATTTTCGATTTCGCCTTGGGGTATGATTTTTCTGAACATGTATGCAAAACTTCGTCAAAATCGGCCCAGTAGTTTAGGCTCAAGGCGTCTGTACAGACAGATATTTTTTAAAAACTACTTTTTTGGACTCAGGGTACCTCAAAACGTATTAAACCATCAAAATCTGAAAATCGAATTTTCGCGCCATCACAATACTTTCTCTTTATATGAGAAAGTAATAGTGTGTATTTATTTTAGTTCCTACATTTTATGTACATTAAATTGTTATATCTATCTATATTACTATATAAAAGTTTTGTGAACAAACAAGTTCAGTGAGAGTGTCAAATTGTAAAAAGTTATGAAAGTTTAAATAATTAAAGATTCATGGCAGCGGCCGCTTTTCTGGGGTTGACGAGCAAAGCGAGTAGTGGGCGGAGCCCCCTAGTTTATATTATGTTAGTTTTATATTATTTTATTTTAATAATATTAAAGTAGTTTAATTTTTCAGTATAATACATATGTATACATTTACATTTTGATATTAATAAAAATTGCTTTTACCCTAGAATAAAATAGAGAATTTTGGGAATAAACAGGATTTCAGAAGATTTAAGCCATACAAAGCTCAAAAATAATTTATAGTTATAATCGAATTAGGATATATGATATATGTGATATTCTGCATATTTTTTAGTCTCACAGCTCTTGCAATCACACAAGAATACTTGATATAAAAGAATAAAATATTTTTATTATATATATTTTTTAAAAAACCCGGGGAAATTAACATGGGTTTTTTTGATTTTACCCGGATGTGGTTTTTTAATATTCCCCACCCAGGTGCCAACCCAGTTTGTGATTCCACGGCGTATTTGATTAAAAAACGGAAAGAAAGTTGGACATTTAACATCTCTGCAATTTGAGACCCGAATATTGTGTATTCTTTACTCTATCTATGCTGTACATGGTTTTAACACTATCAAAGAAATAATATAAGATAACTATTTAATTGTAGTTTTATAAGGTAAAATATTTGTATTATTTGGTCATCTTTATTTTAGAAAGATTCCTTAATTTGATTCAATGCCCAGAAAGTTTTGACCCTGACACGTGTAGCCAAGCGATTAATTTGACCGGATAGACCCCAGGTAGGCCTTATCATATTAAAAACTTGACCCCCCAATGATAGGCCTGTCGTCATGGAACCGATCGATTTTTTTGATTGAGCACACCAGATTCGGGGTACATTTCTGACAGAATGCCTCCCCTTTCTGCGCACATTTCTCAGGAAACCCATAAAAAGTCATCTGCTCCGGGCTATCTAATCGAATTTAATGCCACAGTCAGGAATGACAACGAGTATTCTTCAGTTACGTATGATGCGAAGAATAATTTCAAACCATACATATCTTATAATATACAACTCTACAGGGTAGAAAAATTGTTTTAATCAGAACATCAGATAAGTAGTAGTAGTAAGGTCCTAGTACAAATACTAGACGGGTAAGACGCACCATTGTTCGAACCTAGCAATTAAGCCATCATTTAGGCCCATTTTACTAACCCCGTGGTGTAGAGTTCCAGCCACTTCCCACATCATACCTGTTCATTGTACCGCCGAAGTGGGTATGGTGTGGTCATCAGTGAGCTATTTAAATCAGAACATCATGGCCCGGGATGGAACCCACGACCTTGATTCGTCTCGATTCATTGAAAGCTGGGCGAGTGCCTAGAGCACCCCGGTCACGCTGGCTCCTACATCAGATAAAGTAAAGACGATTAGCCAGAACCGAAAAAGGTGGCTTTGGTAAGCCCTAATGCTCCAACACGGAGTGAAAGGAAATAATTCAAGTAAGTCAAACAGTGTAACCACCATTATGAAGTCTAACTAACATCATAAATAAATTGTTCTTAAGAGCCAGGCAATAACAAGAACTTTTTTTTTTCCTAGATTTCATAAGTGAAAACTGCTTTAATCTGATTTTATTTTAAATTCTCATGAAAATTTATGTTTTGTTCCAAGAGTATATAGCTATAAAGGTTACACCAAAAAAAATATCATCAATTTGGACTTCGAACAGCCAATGATTTTTATTTTCACTTTCTTCGGAGGTACAAATTCATTGGAGAACCATAAAAAATTGAATTTAGTTCTAGATAGCATATACCTTAAAATTGATAATTAACGAAGATTAGCTAAATTTAACCATATCTTGTTATTCTCATAAGGCATAAGAATGAAAAATAGACAAAAAGTAATTAATTGAGAAGTAACAATTTATTTTTTATAACACTTTATAGTGGATGAACAAGAACTAGAGAAAAAGTCAAATGTCAATGTCGCAGAGGTTTTGTAGCACAAGGTCAACATATAGGCATTCACTAGTCGCGGTGAATTTAAACATGAACTAATGAAAGTACAACTCCATAAATGGACATTTTTGCCTGAATATGCTTTTAGATTATTATTGGAGAAAATTTCGCCGTCACAAAATGTAATTTTTGCCGCCCTAGCGAAACTAAAATTAAACAAATGTTAATAACTGGTACACATTGTTGACATTATGAAAAGATTACACCATATTTGTGTCATTTTTTATAAGGTACTGTTTGATTAATTTGAGACGAGGAAAGTTCCTTTTTCCCGCTAACAACACTACCTGGGAAGAGTTAAGGTGGGTTCAAAGCTAGCGGAACGTCGCGCTTCCCAATCCATCTATGCATTCTTTTAGCGGAACCGCAAAAGTTGGTCTCAAACCATATTTTACGCGGCTTCGCTTAAAAACCTGAAAGAAATCTTCCAGTCCTCTACTTATTTTTTATATTTTTGTTTAATTATAAAACCATTCTTTTAACAAGTAATAATTGAATTTGAATAATATATTGGTCGATATAAATTAACATTATTTTTAAATATATATTCCTAACTACTGTGTGTATTAATTAGCCCAGTTGTTCCCGCAGAGAGCTAAAGGGTGCGACACTCACAGGGCGACACAAAAATGGAAAAAAAAACATAATTTTATTTCTATTTTCAATAAATTGCATTGGGTTATTTTTATAATGATAAATACTTTGATTTTTTCCCCTTTAACAGAGCAATTAACGCACCTTTTAAAGTCGATGGAAAGAATTTAACAAAGGGCGCTTTTAGAAATACAGAAATCGTCAGCAAGGGCTCTGAGAATCGAAAAAAGTTTAAAACCATTGAAAATTAACCCTTTAATTAAAAACCTATACAAATATTCGCAACTTTCCAAAGTGTAGCTAATAGAATTTGACATAAGGCGGCATTGGAAGAACAGGAATCTACAAGGACGCCGAAAATCAAAAATGTTAGGGGAATACTATAAATTAAAGTTCATTTGTTAGATTTAATTACCTATTATTTAAAAAATATAGATACATATTCACTACTTTGTAAAGTGTTGTAGCTGTTAGCATTTTTTTTTTTAATTTTTATTAATTTTTTTTTTTTTTTTTATCAAATTCTTTATTGGCATAAGTAACAAAAACAATATTTGTGTTTACCGGAGCCATAATGTTATTTTGAGAGAGGTTATTTTGTGCCTTTTTTTAATTTTGATATTTTGTAAGGGATTGGAGCTTTTTAATCAAATTTGGGGAAGGGTAATATGGACAATTTTGGAGTATATATTTATATAATTTTTTTTTTTAATTTTTCTAAACGGAAGTTTTTGATTGGATTTTTGTTAGGGTTGTTTGCAGGTATTTAAACGGGTATCATAGGCAGTCTGTGGACTGACTTAGGAGTGGGCCAACCTGGCATTTGCCTAGTAAATTGAGGGAAACCACAGAAAACCTCAATTAGGTTGGGTGGACCCGAGTCCTTCCAAAATTCTTCCTATGTTTTCCCTAAGTAATTTTTATTTATTTTTTTAATTTTATTTCGTTTGTGGGTTTCTGTTGGTGAGTGGACTCCAGATTTTTTCAATTTTAGGCTAAGGGGAGTAATTTATTTCTTTTACGAATTTTAGTGTGAGTTTAATATTTTTTCAATTTGAGAATAGGATGGTCTTGATTTTTTCATTTTTGTCTTTTATTAATTAAAAAAATAAATAAATAAATAAATAAATAAATAAAAAAAAAATAAATAAAATAATTATAATTAAATTAATTTAGTTAATTTGAATGGATCACTCAATGTCTCACATTATCTCTTTCAGAGCTGTATAAACTAAAGTAGCGGTATTTAAAACGTCGAAAGATTTTCAGGCAATCCAGATAAAATGTTGGTTACTTGATCAGGGATTTAAGTACTTGCTAGTTTGACCATTTCCTAAAGTTTTAATTGAATTAATTGATCGTAATTTTTTTTTTATGTTTTATTACACAAGAAACTGTTTTATTACATAAAATCTTATTAAATAAATGATTTAAGTAAGCTTTAAGTTTGTTCTAATAAATCTATGACTATTTAATATGGTAAAATTTGTTAAAATTCTAATATAATTTAATAAAAACAAACTAATTTATTATTCTTGTATCAAATATGTAACGCCTAATAAGCGTTTGCTACGAAGTTTTTGCAAAATTCTACAAAAACGTTTGAGCCCTGTTTCCGATTTTCTTCTAGGAGAATATCAGTGCGGGTTTCGACGTAATCGCTTAACAGTCGACCAAATCTTCTCGATCAGGCAAATCTTAAAAAAATGTTGAGTTCAATGTGGATGTGCACCAACTCTATATTGATTTTAAGCAAGCGTATGACAGGAGTTCAATGTTCCATATAAATTAATAAGATTAATAATGCTAACGCTGAAGGGAACAAGGAGCAAGGTTAAAATAGATGGGTGCATATCGCCTTCTTTTGAGGTTAGACAAGGGCTGAGGCAGGGGGGCGTGCTGTCAGCAACTCTTTTCAACCACGTGTTGGAAAGAGCAGTAAGGAAAATACCTGGGAACCCAGGAGGAACCTTGTTCAACAGGCAAATCCAATGTCTTGCGTATGCAGAAGACGTTGGACTCTTGGCAAGATCCAAAAGAGCCCTGGAAGAGGCTTACATGCCATTGAAGCAAGAAGCTGCTGAACTGGGACTAAATATTAACAAAAATAAAACAGAATATATGCTAATGACTCGCAGAGAAGGAAGAGAACCTCCGGAAGAGGTGTTGTTAGGAGGTGACTTATTTAAGTCAACTAAAAACTTCAAATATTTAGGAACCCAAATCACTAACGACAACAGTGTATCGGAGGAAGTAAGAGAACGGCAGGAAATATGTCCTACTTCTTCTTAATGAAGATACTAAAAAGTAGACTCTTAAGACAAGAGTTGAAGATCAAAGTTTATCTAACTGTCATCCGGCCTGTTATATTATATGAATCGGAGGCTTGGACACTTACAAACTCTGATAAAAGCTACTTACGGCGTGAAAGCTATTAAGAAGAATATTTGGCCCTGTGAACGAGGATGGAAGATGGAGATTTAGGTGCAATGATGAGCTACATATTCTCTTCGGCAAACAGGACCTGGTGGCTGAGATTAAATAAAATAGGCTGAGATGGCAAGGTCACGCTGAGAGAATGCCAGAGAATAGGGCGGCTAAGAAGTTGCATGATAGTAAACCTGACGGAAGAAGACTTAGAGGGCATCCAAGACTGAGATGTCTAGATCTAGATCAGGTGGAGAACAATCTAAAGAGGATAGGGGTGAGGAGATTGAGGGCTCTTGCACATCAGCGGGACCTCTGGAGGAGCGAAGAGCTGCAGGCCCAGGCTCTTCGAGAGCTGTAGTGCCGAGGATGATGTTGATTTAATAAGGTAAAGTTTTATAAAATTCAAATTGAATTTAATAAAATAAACTAATTAATCTTGTATCAAATAAATATAATTTCTTAATTTAAAAGTTGAATAATTCCGAAACGTTGGCACCTCAACAAATTTAATTTTTGAGTGATCCTTATGATTACATACTCATTAAACGTAGTATATTTGGAGGGAAGTATAATAATGGCGCGAAATATTCAATTTTGTGAAATTGGTGTATTTACATGTTTTAAAATCCCTGAGCCCAAAAAAGTGGTTTTTAAAAATGTCTCTGTCTCTCTGTTGTTTGTGCAGACGCGTGAAGCCTAAACTATTGAGCCGATTTCGATGAAATTTGGAAAAATCATACCCGTGGTAAAATCTAGATCTAAATTTGGGGACGCTACTCCCCCAAAAACTCTGAGCTGAACTTAAATGTTCAATAATTCATTAAATGGAAAACACTAAGCTAAGTAATTAAGTATTTGTAAATAAGAAAATTCAGTACGAGTTTTACCTGTCCAAATAATTTTTTTGTTTAAATCACTATCAATAAATTCACTGTAAATTATAACATCCAATTGTCTCTAAACAACTGTTCGATAACCAATAGTATCAGTGACCAGGGCGTGGCTCTGCCAAGATCAACCAACCAATAAGCATAGATATACTTTTATTGCAGTGTAGGGTGGGGGATGGCGGCAAACAGTATTCTTGCCCCAGGCGAGGGAAGGTTTAGATCCCTGGGTGTAGACTAATGACAAGCAGACGTTAATACAGTAGCATTTTAATTTATAATTAATTAAAAGATGAAGGGGGAAGGCCGCTTCTGTACATTTATGTTAATATTTTAAATGATCCGCCAGAATAAATCTGTTAATTTCGTTTAATGAATTTTCAATGAAAGCTCTTTTAAAGGAAATGTTCAAACAAAGGTTTTAATGATAAAAATATCACGGTCAAAAGAATATATTTAATAGAAGGAAAAAGGTCATCACACAGAATAACCTTTCATTTTTCTGTAAGCTGAATGATCAGTGGCTAATTAGCTAAGATCTTTGTCAAAAGATTAAATGGAATAGGGTAGACAGAATAATATTTTAGTCAAACCAAAAATCGTATATAGCATCACCATGATACTGATAAAATCAAGCAATGATACATAAAACAAATTCGAAAAAATTAAAAGGCTAAAGTATTTGTTTCATACTGCCTCTTCAGAGAAAATGAAGATCATAAGTTCAGTTTTTTACACGAGCAATAAGTAATTGAGTATTGATTAAAACAAGCTGCATGAATACCCTTGCTTCGTAACAGAGTGTTTAACGGGGGAGAACAATTTAATTTAATGTTAACTGCAAAACTATTATAACAAAAAGTCGGTCCGAGACAACTCAGACAAACTTTCTCATATACCAGTAATTAATTACGTAGCCCAGTGTTTTCCGTTTATTAGTTTTCGTGGTGTCGTAGGTACATTTAATTGTCATTGAATATTTCATCAAAATTTATCATAAAAATAATTTCTCCTCGGCGGGGAATCGAACACGGCCTCTCCGTCTGCGTTTAAAGCTACTTTCTTAGGAATTAGATTTTTTTCGGGATAACGACTTATATCTTTAGATTTGTATTTAAATGGACTAAATTTTAGAATTTTTTAATCAAAATCGTCGGAACAGTTTTTGAGAATAATTTTTTTTTACGTTTTTTTTAAAGTTTTTGGAGGGTAGCGCCCCCAAATTTGGGGCCCAAATTCATTTCTCGATTTCGCCTCGGGGTATGATTTTTCTGAACATGTATGCCAAATTTCGTCGAAATCGGCCCAGTAGTTTGACCTTTAGGCGTCTGCACAGACAGACATTTTTTAAAAACCACTTTTTTGGATTCAGAGACCTCAAAACGTGTAAATCCATAAAAATTTCAAAATCGAATTTTCGCGCCATCACAAAACTTTCTCTTTATATATGAAAGTAAAAGAAATATCTAATTAAATATGCATTAAAATATAGAAAAATCCCTTTTATTACTACGAAATTCACTAAAAAAAAAAAATACGTGTGGTGTCGTGGGACACCCGGTAGGAACGAAGTTCCTTACGCTTTTCATTAAATATAAATTATAAAATCGCTGTAATAACTACGTATACATGGTGGAGTTAGAAAAGAGACAAAATTAGAAGTAACGAACTATTTGTACCTAGCAGAGTTAAGGCAAAATTAAAAGAAAATCATTATTTGTATCATTAAAGCAAGCGTCTTACTATTAATATATATTGAATATAAGAACTATTATAAACTAACTATGTATTTGTACTAGCGGAGTTAAGGCAAAATTAAATGAAAATCTGTTTATTATCTTTGAAGCGAGCGTCTTTCAATAAATAATGTATTGTATATTGAGAAAAAAGTTAAAGATAAATTTATAGTTAAAGCAGATGGTTGTAGAACGAAAAAGAACTGTCCTCCCAGGCCCCGTCGGCATATTACTCCAATTAAATATTAAAATAAAAAATATAAATCATTAACTCACAAAACTTCTGCTTGTATCAGGTTGAAATGTTACATGATTGTTTTAATTGTACTGTAGGTGATGTATACAAAGTTTCATTTAAATCTTTGCGTTAGAACGTAAGATATCGGTAAAAACGTTGTTTTCTTTATTTTAATCGGTTTGATAAATTTAGCGATCTTTATCACTTCATAGTAGTGTCGGTGTTCGTTTTACTAAAAAAAATTATTTAAAAAAGTTGTTTGCCTCATTAAGATGAAGTTAGAATTTTTTCCCGTCCAAAAATTCCAATTTTAAATTTGAAGCTTACGTTTACGCGAGCGTTGCGCGTGAACGCTTGGGCGGATAACGTTGTCCACGAACTTGTCCCGGAAATTGGTAAAATGAACATGTGTACCAAATTTCAACTAAGTCGGTCAACTTTTACACAAGTTATCGCCATCGGTAGATTTCGTGACGGATTTTGCGTGACGGTGATTTTGTGACGGTTATTTTATGACGGTGATTTTGGTCGTTTTTTTCGGATTCACTCCCGGGCTCCAGAACGTGCCATAAGGAACTTCGTTCCAAAACTTTTAATTATTAATGACACATTTTACCGAAAAATCCCTTATAAATTTATAAATATACCGATTTTTATTATTTGAAATAAAAGGATAATAGTGGACAAGACTCGTACTGAAGTTACTCCAGATGTATTAAATACGAAGGTTGTATTTAAAAAAGTTCCCATAGAAACGAAACTGTCTCCTCAATCTAGAATACACAGACTTGCGTTAAGGTACAAATATGCACCTGAAATTCGGGGAGAATGCTATGCGTGAGAGCGCATTGTACACAAGATTTCATTTTTTGTTTGCTATTTTCCTAGGCATTTTTAAGAGGAAAAAACCATAAAACAAATAGATGAAGAGTAACTCGAATAAATACTTAACGGTAGCAGTAAATAATTTAGCAGCCAGTATCGGTGCCAACCTAAGATGAATTCTAATAAGCATTATAGAATATTCTCTTTCAAAATATTCCTATCTTTACGAGAAATATTAATACTCGAGATTACAATCATAGTAGAAGGCCGGCGGGCATTCGAGGACAACATTAAATAAAAATAGTTCTCGGTAATCAGACCGCGGTATTAAAAATGTTAACAGTTTTTATTGACTTTTCGAGGAAAAAAAATTGTTTCATTTATTTTTAATTTATAATAAAATGAGTTGAACTATAAAATTATAAATATTTTATAATTCAATGTACATAATAGATTGTTAAAGTAACCACACAATAATTATTTAAGCGGCTTCACTCAATTACTTGAGAGTAAAATAAAATAGTGGGACGAAATCAGGTGTGACGCAATTCTGTCACACGTTCATATTGTCTTACATAATATATAGACATATAGTGTAAGTAAGAAAAATCAGAAGGTATAATACGCCCCTTTATTTTGGAAGAATAAAATGAGGTAAAAATTGTGTGTATTTTATACGCGAGATTTTACGGTAAATTGTTTTACCATTTAAAGCTAAGGTTAAAACAATTATTAGAAATTCAATTTTTTAAGTTTTTGGTAGTTTTCATACTACGGAAAGTTAAATTTTAATTTAAATCAAATTATAATTATTATTAACTACGGGAAACAGACAGTGAAAAATACACTCCTGTGCCGGGATTTGAACCACGGGCCTCTATATATATATAGAGGCCCGTGGTTCAAATCCCGGCACAGGAGTGTATTTTTCACTGTCTGTTTCCCGTAGTTAATAATAATTATAATTTGATTTAAATTAAACAATTATTAGGTATAGGGGTAGGTACTTTTTGAGCACATAGTACTAAAATATACAAAACCGAATTTGTCATCTTGTTCCTGGAATCAAATAAGGTACGTAAATCAATTTTAATTTAGGGTAATAAATTTTAATATAGGATATAGGATATAGGAATATAGGATAATCAATTTTAATTTTTTAATTTTATTTTAATTTAAGGTACGTAAATCAATTTTAATTTAGGGTTCAAAAATAGTAATATTGCTAATTTTTAATTAAAAAGCATTTTCTCCTGTTTTTTCCATTTTAGCCTTCATAAATAGAAATATGACACATAAGTGTGCATAACAATAATTACTGTACTCAAAGAGCTTTCCAACGACAAGCATTATGAAGGGTATATAATATCACTTTGACTTTTGTACCCTGCACCCTTGTGTGCCACAAAATTTAAATTTTGAAATAAAACATAGCCTAAAGTCACTCGGGAATAGTTAAGTTTTCTATCAGTAAAAGAATTTTCAGAATCGGATCAGTAGTTCCAGAGATTACCTCCTACAAACAATTTTACTACTTACTAATATTAGTATATGTGGTAAAATGAAACTAATTTTTACGTCAAAAGTGTGTTTATTTTAAAAAACGATACCTGAATGCTAGTGCACGTCTACAAATCGAAACATTTGAACATATATTTTAACAAAATAAGTACAGGGTGGAGCGCGGCAGACGTATCAATTTGAAGAGAGGATTGCTCCCTTCCTATAGGTCCTAGACGGTTGAGAGTAGGGTCGTTTGAAAGAGGGGGACGGGAAGTTTATGTTCCACGCGGATTCAGTCGCTAAAATGGAGTGGTCCGTTCAAACTTTTTGCAAGACAGATTTTTGAGATTTCCCGGGCGTCTCATCTCTTTAAGAGGCGATTAAAACTGGCCAGCAATATCGCCTGATTTGGCTCCTTGTGATTTTTGTCTGTGGGGATACCTTAAATCCTTGGTGTACAGCGATCGTCCCAGAACCCTGGAAGCCTTCAAGAACAACATTCGAGCCAAAATTGCCGAAATTCCTGAGGAAATGCTCGAAAGGGTGCACAAAAATTTCGAAAAAAGGCTTAATCAGTGTTTGGAGTGTGAGGGGAACCACTTATCCGATACTTTGTTTAAATCTAGGTAAATTTAAATTTCCCATGTTATTAAATCAGGAAAAAATTTAAAAAAATATATATTTTGTAACATTCCGTGTTTTATTACATTTTCAAATTCATACGTCTGCCGCGCTCCACCCTGTACAATTGAATAATTATAATCCTTACGAAGATCGGTTTACAGAAAAACGTTTATATACATGTGTTTTCAGTTTTTCAGATTTTTTTCATTATATATATATATATCCGTAACAAATGACGATAAATAAATGGCAGAAATATTGTATTTTTTTTGTCACAATAAAGTATTATTATTCAATATGAGAAAAATTAATAGCGGGTTGGGTCGTTCTACTGGTCTTCAATATTCCTTATTAGGCAGCTATTTTTTTTATTGATACTAACTATGGCCGAATACATCAGTCAACTATAGCCAAAGATATTCAAAAACGGGTTTATCTTCAATAGACCATAAAAGAGAAAATAAAAATTGAATGTGGGAGTTCTCAAGACCTGAAACACTTTCTCTTTGTAGGAGAGCGCAATAAGGGTGAGGCTCATCATACTCATATAAGAGAGACGCAGGTCGCGACCCGTTGCACCAAAAGTAAGTAACTGCATTGTTGCATAATGCGAACTAAGGTGGACCTAGTAACTATGCGAATCTTTATTATATATAGGTATATATATATATCCACTAACTCCACTGCTTGGACTAATCTCTGTACAAAGCATCTCACCAAAACCAAATATACACCGTGCCATCGATATGGCCCCGTGTATAGGACGACGAGAAAAGAAAAATAAGTCATAGATCGACGGGGGTTGTTAAGGTTTTTGCTCTTGCTTTCGAGCGTCTTGCGCTCGGTCCTCGGTTCTAATATGTATAAAATTATAAACGACATAAAATATAGGACATAATTTATGGGACTAAGAATTATTTTAGATATTGGGCCACCTTCTAGCTTGGATATACGAGTATTAGGAATTATGAGAGCTCAAAACATTTTTTAATTTTAGGGGAACCAAATTACAATTGTGAATTTATAAAATTTAGAATACGCATAAATGTACCTACCCTTCCAGAGTAGGTCAAAAGTTTTTTTATCATGCCTCAACCAATTTTTTTTTTTATTAAATTATTGAATAATAATTATATGATAAAAAGAACTTTTTATATACTACGTTTATATTTTTTCTCGTTAAAATTTAGCATAAACGTTATCTATAGGTAATCCGTAAAAGGTGTAACGAAAATAAAATCTTTCCTAAAGGCCAAAAAAGGCCGGTTTTTGAAACGTGTAAATACTTGATGCTATTTGCCAGAACAATTTAAGGCTTCCCAAGAGATCAGTAATCACCGCTCTTATTTTCTCTAAAGATTCGTTTGACTCCCTAAACCCAAATACCTTATCAATAAGTAATTTTTTCATCGTCTGAGCTTTATTATCAAAAGATATGAGATTAAAAAAAGAAAAAGAGGAAGGGGGGAAACAAAAAGCCAAAGGCTTTTTTTTTGGCTATTTTGTAATAGTGGCGTTTTATTAAGCTTAGTTTAATTTGTATAGGATAAAAACAAGTTATTATTCACAAACACAAAAAACCTAGAGAAGAACAGTAAATCTATAAGAAAGCAATGTTGAATTAACATCAAGATGTATGATACAACTGACATTCATTGCTGCAATTATTTATTTCACCCGATTTAAGAAAAAGTGTGTTTTATATTAAATCAAACAATTATGTGTTTTAATTCATTGTTCAGTTATAGATTAATAGGACTTCATCCTTTTATTATTTAACAAAATTAGTCAAACAAATAAATTTGACCTTAAATAACATATTTTATTTAAAAATAAATAAAAAAAACGCTTCTATAAAACATGCACTAAAAAGGATAAGGTCATTTTTCTTGTAATTTTTCTTAACAGCCACAGTACTAAGAGCGATCACAGTAAGAGTGCGATGCGTGTCATTAAAAATAGAGTAGGGCACTATCGACGGATGACAAAAATAGTTTATATAGCGTCGGACGGTTTTATCTTTATAGTCTTTTTACAATTAGAGTTTAATTAGTTTGCTCCCACCCTCATCATACGAATTCGCACAAAATCGTACGATCGAGTCAGATGCGATCAAAATATTTGTTGTTTTTTTCATCAGAATTCGTACGAAATACCTCCGGCCGGTGCTCCACCCCTTTCTGTCTGGGCCGACATATTAGTAAAATATTGTTAAAACTATTTACATCGGTCATCATGTATGTAACTTCCTAATATGGGGCGTCAGTCCTAGTTCAAGGAGTTAATTTCTTCTTTATTTAATATTACATCGCATTGTATTACATTCCAACCTAACTCCTATTATTTCACATTCTACTGAAGAAGTTGATGTTTCACAGGACTGTTTCCGTATGAGAGGTCAATCTAGTTTACAGTTGTATTCCCTTATATGGCTGAGCGACAACTCTTCCTCAACTCGAAAGAAAAGAAAGTAGTCGAAATGACAAGTTTCTAATGACCAACAAATTTCAAGTTCCTCTCTTCTCTTGCTACTTTAGATCACTACTATACAACTTTCCTTCCTGCCTTCACTCTATTATACCCTTGTATTGACAGATAATGATGTTAAAACAAGATCCTTTAATACTAATCTTTTGTAACAAATGTACGTTTAACAAAACTATTTTATTTTACATTTAATCCGTTCAATCAAGACTCAACTATAATCAATGAAACATTCATAAACTCAATATCTTGTCAGTGTGTCATAACGATGTCATACATGACACCATACTTGACATCGTTACACTACTCCCTTCCTAAATAAGGTCCCTGCTACCAGCTAGCTTGGTATCGATCTGGTGGTCTGCGTATTCTGTCTGGATACCTTCGCTCTTGAGTCACTATCTGCTGACCAGTTTCCTCTGGTTGTATGACAAGTTGCTGGATAGATTGTTGTGCAAGATAAAATGTGTCTTCCTCATCATCCTGTGCTGTCCCTTGTAAAGATGGTAGAATTTCGGTCGCCACTAACTCCTCTTCATCTACTGGTGGTCCCGACTCCTGCTGTTCCTTTGATGGTAATACTGTCTCTTGTTCATTTGCAGGTAAGTCTACCAGCACTGGCTCTCGCTCATCTGTTGTTAAGTATACCACTTCCCTAGGCTCGGCTATTTCAGCTATTCTTTCTTCGCCTCTAACACCTGTGGCTCCAGTATTATCCCTATTTGGCTCGGCTATTTCAGCTATTCTTTCTTCGCCTCTAACACGTGTGGCTCCAGTATTATCCCTATCTCTCCCTAAGTTAACTCCTTCTGATCTAGATAATGTTTCGTGTCTCTTGTTCTTGTTTTCATACGGTTTCAACCTGTCTACATGCACCACTATCCTTGACTTTTTCCTCCGACTGTCAAGTAGTTCAATACGCATGACAACATCAGACATCTTCTTTATAACCTGGTACGGACCCTTCCAAGGTCTTATGAGTTTTGTACATATACCAGGTTTAGGGGTTTTTTCATACAGCCAAACCAAATCCCCAACTTCGTAAATCCTTTCATTTTCAGGGCAACCTCTATCATAGTACTGCTTTTGCCGCAGATGTTCAGCTCTCAAGTTTTTACGAACCTGTCGGTGTGCATCTACTATGTTTTGTTGCAACCTCAATATTGCTTCTTCTTTGCAACGTACCGAGCCAGGTGGTGCTGCGTATTGTAAATCAATCGGAAGCCTGATTTCTCGTCCGAACAGCATGTAATAGGGACTAAACTGGGTTGCTTCATGACGACTAGTTCTATAAGCTAACATTACCAATGGTAGAAACAGATCCCACTCACCCTGCTTCTCATTGGCATATTGACTTAACATGGCCAAAAGAGTACGGTTAAAGCGTTCAACCTGTCCATTTGCTTGGGGATGGTAGGAGGTTGACCTAGTTTTGTTAATACCTAACAGAGTGCAAAGTTCTCCGAACAAGGTAGCTTCGAATTGTCTCCCCTGGTCAGTATGAATTTCCCTCGGGGCCCCATACCTACTTATAAACTCGCCTACGACTACCCCTGCAACAGTCCTTGCTTCTATGTTTTTTACAGGATAGGCTTCAACCCATTTAGTAAAGATGTCGGTTATTACAAGGATGTACCGGTTGTCCCGCTGAGTCCTTGGTAAGGGTCCTACAAGGTCTATTTGTACCCTTTGAAATGGCTCACCCACTGGAACGCAGCCTAGAGGAGCCTTTCTCTTTCCCACAGGCATTTTTCTTTCCTGGCACCCGATACAAGTTTTACATCTTAATAGTATATCTTTACTCATTCCCGGCCAATAGAATCTGTCCCTAATTTTAGCTAATGTTTTATAATAACCTAAATGACTACCCATAGGTAATTCATGGAGTTCTTTCCATACCTTGTCTCGAAGTGTCCATGGAAGTATAGCCTGGAGAATAGGTTCTTTGATACCGCTACCTTCCCACTGACGATAAACAACATTGTTGGATAGCCTAAGATTATCCCATTGACTCCACAAGGTGCAGATCTCTGGTCCCAATGCTTTAACCTCGTCATACGAAGGTCGCGACCCCGCTAGTAACCATGATAGCACAAGGCTTATACCATTATCTACTTTTTGAGCTTCTGCCAGACCAACATCATTACACTTCCCTATCTCAATAGCACTAACAGCATGATTTTTCCTAGAAAGGCCATCCGCATTACCGTGTTTCTTACCTGATCTATACTCAACTGTAAAATTATAATCACTTAAAAGTTCAACCCACCTGGCAACCTGACCCTCGGGTTCCTTGAAATTTTGTAACCATTTTAAAGAATTGTGGTCTGTTCGTACGAGAAAGTGGTTCCCATATAAATAATGCCGATAATGCCGGATGCCTGTCACTAGAGCTAACATTTCTCTCTTTGTCACACTATAATTCTTTTCTGCCTTATTCAAAGAACGACTCATAAATGAAATTGCTCGCTCCTCCCCGTCCTGAATTTGACTTAATACCGCCCCAATTCCTACACAACTCGCATCTGTATCTAAAACAAATGGTAATTTGGGATTAGGGAAAGCCAAAATAGGAGCAGAGCACAAACTTTTCTTAAGTTGAGAAAAAGCAACATCACATTCTTGGGACCATAAAAATGTTTCCCCTTTTTGCAGCAATTTATTTAATGGGGCTGCAATATCAGAAAAGTCCCTTATAAACCGTCTGTAATATGATGCTGTCCCTAAGAATGATCTTACATCATCAACCGATTTAGGGGTAGGCCAGTTATCTATAGCCTTATTCTTCTCTGGGTCAGTAGCCACTCCTTTTCTTGATACTACATGTCCTAAGAATTTTGCTTCTTGCTGGAAAAGTGCACACTTTTTGGGTTTGAGTTTTAGTCCTGTCCTTCTTAAACACTCAAAAACCTCCCTCAGTCGGACTAGGTGTTCATCAAAACTCCGACTAAAGATTATGACATCATCTAAATAAACCATACAAATTTTCCAATTTAACCCCCTTAAAACAAGGTTCATCAGCCTTTGAAAGGTAGCTGGGGCATTGCATAACCCAAAAGGTAGCACTTTAAATTCATATAGGGCACCTCCCATTGAAAACGCTGTCTTTTCTCTATCTTTAGGGTCTAACTCAACTTGCCAGTAACCTGAAGTTAAGTCTAAAGTTGTGAAATACTGACAATCAGCTAAGCAGTCAAGCATTTCATCTATTCTAGGTAAAGGGTAAGCGTCTTTTTTTGTTATGTTGTTTAGTTTCCTGTAATCAATGCAAAAACGTTGGGTGCCATCTTTTTTAGCCACCAATACTACAGGCGAGCACCAGGGTGATGAAGACTCTTGAATTACCTCTTTTTCTAACATGTCCTTAAGAATCTTTTCAGCTTCAAGACGCTTGTGCAGAGGTATTCTCCGAGGTGCTTGCCTAATTGGGGTAGTCTCACCAGTATCGATAGAATGATGAATCTTGTTCGTACGACCTATGTCATTGGCTGTCTTAGAGAATATGTCTGCAAAATCAATTAGTAATTTATTGACATTATCTCTTTGACTCCAAGTTAGGTTAGCATCTTCTAACGGAAACGCTGCCAATAACTCTTTGATCGAACTAGAATTTAGATCAGTGACAGATGAAATCTGTGTGACTCCCGACTCAAACATTCCTATTACCGTGCCTTCCTTTAAGGTTACTGCTACCCCTGATGTGTTCAGTAGCCTTACTGGTACCTGCCCCCCTTGCCGTTTCACTAGTAACTTAGCAACTAAGATACCATATTGCTTAGTGACATTTAAATTTGGTTCTATTATCCCCTCTTCTTGATCAGGACCAGGTGTCGATGCATTTACAACAACCTCCTCATCGACTTTAAGGGTTACTTTTTTATCTAGGGTTATCCGCGAAATACGATTACTAACTTGAGCTACAAAAGGAGTTATAATATTGTTTAGTATGAGTGCGTTTTCTTTAAAAGATATTTCACCTTTATTTTCCTTAAGGAAATCACACCCTAGAATACACTCTTGTTGAATGTCACCCACATAAAACCAATGTTCAAATGGTACCTCATTGACTTTAATAGGAAGTCTTACCCTCCCTAATAGTGTTAACTGCTGCCCACAAACGTTGGATACCCTCGTTTCTGTGCTGTTTAAAAGATACCGATCTTTCAATATATCCCACAGGGAGTATCCTATTAGAGAGACAACAGCCCCACTGTCAATAAGAATTTTGCAATATGTTCCACCCACAAATCCTACGGCATAGGTGGCGCTAGTACCCTGTTTTTCAGAGACCCGTTCTTGGTTTAGTTTGGCCGACCTATAGTGTTGGTCGGCCTTTCTGCGTTTCCCGAATCAGTATTTTTAGGACAATTCGCTCTATAATGGGATTTATCTCCACAGGACCAGCACTCTACAGTTCTTACTCTAGGCTTAGGAATAGTGCCCCGAGAAGGAATGGCTAACCTACTTAATGTCTCAACTACTTTTTCTAATACCAATGTATTTTGTTTAATTAATTCTACCATTGGGTCATTAGAACTAGTCGTCACAGCACCTACAAGATGTTTAGAACTGTGGGGTTCGTCCTGAAATAAATTAACTTCCTGTTCCATTGCAATTTGAACAGCATTATTAAGAGATTTCGGACAGGCTTGTCGGACTAATGTTCGTAATTGTCCTGGGCCTAAAGCTCTTATAAAGTTTTCCATTGCCAATTCGTCCTGTGTGTGTGAATCCGCTTTTGGATATGCTAATTTTGTTGTTTGAATAATGTCTCGTTTGACGTCATCTATTGATTCATTTTTTAATCTCATACGAGTTCTTAATTTTGATTTATGAACCCCTATTTCAGCAGTAGGTTCAAATAATTGTTTTAATTTGTTTGTAACTACAGCATATTCAAGACAACAACTATTTTGTTCTAAATTTTCAAAATAGTCTGCAGCCCTTCCTTCTAAACTTAGAGACAAAAATTTTAATTTATCGGTTTCATTCCAACTATTAATACTAGCTACTTTAGTAAAGTGGCGATACCATTGATTCCAAAGTTCCTTGCTGCTGCCATCAAAAGTCCTTGGTAAAATTATTTTCTTCTCCATTGGACTTCTTTTCTTTTATCACTTTGTTATTTGTTAATTTTTTTTTTTTTTTTCCGCTGCCACCAATGTAACAAATGTACGTTTAACAAAACTATTTTATTTTACATTTAATCCGTTCAATCAAGACTCAACTATAATCAATGAAACATTCATAAACTCAATATCTTGTCAGTGTGTCATAACGATGTCATACATGACACCATACTTGACATCGTTACACTTTGAAAACATTTAATTGAAGACATTTTTTTAAACAATTTCTATAGAAGTGTTTAACCACAATCTATAATAAATGAAATTAACATTTCTTCAATCAAGTTATCATAGCATAACATAATTTAAATATTATAAGATTCTTATGAAAACGGACAGCATTAATTTACAAATACAATTAACGGTTAATTAAATATAAAAATTTGCCCAATACAAACTAGTATTAAACTTTCCCATATGCAACTATATAATTACTAGTAGTAGTAGTTGTAAGGTCCTAGTACTAGTGCTAGACGGGTAGGACAAACCACTTATTCGAACCTAGCAATTCCATCTTTTAGGCCCATTTTACTATCCCCGTGGTAGAGTTCCAGCCACTTCACACATCATACCTCTGTACATTGTCATTGTACCGCCACCGCCGAAGCGAGTATGATGTGATCATTAGTGAGCCATATAAATCAGATCATCACGGCGAGGGATCGAACCCACGATCTCGTACCCCCTTTGATTTAGTGATGGCGAGCAGAAGTAATAATAACATAATTACTAAGTCTAATGTTTTCCAATTGTTAGTTATTTTAAGTCTTCGTGATTACATTTAATTATTATTGAACTTGGTTTCTAAAATTCTCATAAAAATAACTCCTCCCCGGAGGGGAATCGAACCCTTATTGTTATAAATATTCTTTCAGGAACTGCATTTTCCCCGGGAAAACTACATAGATTTGCATATAGGTAAATGGACTAAACTTAAAAAATATCGTCGGAATCGTTTTCGGGAAAATATTTTTGTCCTGTTATTTGGGGGTTTTGACGGTAGCATCCCAAATTTGGAAACTAAAATTAATTTCTCGATTTTGCCTCGGGGTATGATTTTTCGGAACATTTAAGCCTAATTAATTCGAAATCGGCCCATCAGTAGTTTGTTCACGTGTCTGCACACACTACGGACAGATATTTAAAAAAAAAAAAAAACTTTTTTGGACTCAACCTATTTACACGTGTTTAAATTAAACCATTAAACTTTAACACGTGTTTTGCGTCAACACAATACTTTCTCTCTAAATATTTTAAATAATACCTATATGTAGAAGTAAAAATAAGTCCTGAAGCTTGGAAAAACTTTCTGGAACACATACATATTTTCTTTTATTTGAATATCCCTTGGAACTAGATGTTTCTTGGGAACAAGGGCGTAGTGTACACCCCACCCCCGCTGCCCCCGAGGTGCGGGGGCCCCGGGCCGAAAGGGGCCCTAACCGATTATAAGAAAAAAATCCTTTAGGGAATTTTCAGGATAGGGTTCCGATGAGTTCGTATTATAACTAATTAGGGACTATACTATATATATCTTACATATATTATAAAGTAAAAAAATGGGTACCGCCCAGCCCCCTTCCGAATTATTTTTAATTTATATATGTGTGTGTGTTTAGGGGCCCCACTTCGTCATCTTGCGGGGGGGCCCCCGAATATTTCCGTAAGTGACATACGTTTTGATGTTTGATTAATATTTGAATGGAACACATTTACAAATTATTTAATAAAAACAAGTTTTTAAGAATACCTTTTTCGTAGTTATTAACCCTTATATTATATTTAGGAATAAATTTATTTCCCCTAAAAGTGTAAAGGAATTGGTTCAGTAATTTACGCTCCACACATCTACAAAGGCCAACGTTTTTTAAAACCACTTTTTTGAAACTCATGAACATAATATTATGAGCTCATCACAATAGATATTCTATGCATAGATTTCATACATAAAAAAATATATAAACATTATTCAGCAAAAATTATAAGTACTATAGTCAGTAAAACGTTTTTCCTTGTTTATATTTTTCCATGTTCAAAAATAGCATCTTCTAATTTAACACGAGGGAGCTTACAGATGTTATTCTCATTCTCGGAAACAAAAAAAAAACCAGAAAAAGATTTTGCATCATTAATAGATTATTTCAAAGTGTATTTTCAGCAGAAAAGAATTAACTTTACCAAGAAAGATTACGTTACATTATGGACTCGAGTAAACAAATTCAAATAAAATCGAAAAGACATCTAGCATATTGTAGAAGTAAAAGGCTTCTATCTACTAATAAAACATTGGTTAAACAATTAAACAATTTTGTATTTTCAAGTCTTATGAGAAAAACTACAATCTCAGGATATTAATAATATACCAGACAAAAAGTCAAAAACAGAAGGAGCAAGAAAACAGTGTAGAGGCGACAAAGAAAGTGGAGGTGTCATTAGAATAGATATCTCCATGATGCTTGTGTCACCTCTAAAGAATCCCCCTCCTCAAAAACCATAGCATACTGGAAATCGTACTCTCCGACCTGATCGTGTTGTAATGTTGTCTTGGTGGGTTTCTTGAGTGGTTGGAAGTTCTATCCTAACGTTGGAGGCGGAAGTGTTGCTGTTCATCTTCGAACACGGTATGTTGTCCTTATTTGGTGGGAGGATAAGGCAAGGTTTCACTCTATCTATGCTAACCTGATCATAT